>OX454417.1:37783196-38224670 GCA_949715475.1 Microchrysa polita | reverse complement strand
TCTAAAAACTTTCCGTATAAAGCTTTTCGCTATGTTTCGTTTCATTCTCATGGGATGGTTCGAATAATAGTTAAGAAGCCTATTGGAGGCTATGGGCTTATGGTACCAATTTGTTATAATTTTGCATTGTTGTGTCCGATATAAGCTTAAATCAAGGTAGTCTAATTTACCATCCATTTCCATTTCATATGTGAATTTAATATGTGGGTTATATTCGTGCAATGCATCCAACACTTCATTAATTTTGTTTTCAGGTATAGCTGTTATGTGGTCGTCTACATACGAATACCAAAACAACGGAACAAAATCTAGTTTTAATAGTGCATCACCAATAAGATCTTCAAGTACACATTGTACTAAAATTGGCGCTAAACTCGATCCCATAAAAAGTCCTTGTTTCATGGACACAAATTTGTCTTTGTATCTAAAGTAATTACAATCCTTAAGACAGAAACTTAGTAGGTTTAGGAAAACATCTTTCGGTATTTTTGTATGTTTGCTAACATGTCTGTCGAAATCCCTTTTTATAATATCAATAGCCAAGTCAGTGGGAATATTATTGAAACAATTTGTGACATCAAAAGATATCTTAAGAGCTTCTTTTAAACCGAAGTATGCCGTAAAAAACTCAACGGAATTTGTCAAAAAAGTCAAAAACCGAACAATCCCCAACAATTATAAATTGATATCTTTTGATGTCACAAATTGTTTCAATAATATTCCCACTGACTTGGCTATTGATATTATAAAAAGGGATTTCGACAGACATGTTAGCAAACATACAAAAATACCGAAAGATGTTTTCCTAAACCTACTAAGTTTCTGTCTTAAGGATTGTAATTACTTTAGATACAAAGACAAATTTGTGTCCATGAAACAAGGACTTTTTATGGGATCGAGTTTAGCGCCAATTTTAGTACAATGTGTACTTGAAGATCTTATTGGTGATGCACTATTAAAACTAGATTTTGTTCCGTTGTTTTGGTATTCGTATGTAGACGACCACATAACAGCTATACCTGAAAACAAAATTAATGAAGTGTTGGATGCATTGCACGAATATAACCCACATATTAAATTCACATATGAAATGGAAATGGATGGTAAATTAGACTACCTTGATTTAAGCTTATATCGGACACAACAATGCAAAATTATAACAAATTGGTACCATAAGCCCATAGCCTCCAATAGGCTTCTTAACTATTATTCGAACCATCCCATGAGAATGAAACGAAACATAGCGAAAAGCTTTATACGGAAAGTTTTTAGAATTAGCCATAAAACATTTTGGAATGAAAACCTTGTACGTATCAATACAGTTCTCAGAAACAACAATTACCCGCCTAATATTATAAAGAAGCTCATCGCAGAAGTAAGAAATACGAATAGTCCTGCTAATGGTTTAAGCTACGCGTACTTGTCTTCGGACAATGTAAACACAAGCCAAAATACAACAAACGTGGCAAATAAATTATATGCATCCATAGCCTACGTACCTGGTCTAAGTGAAACAATATCCCACACTTGTAAATATTTTGTTCCCGAATTAACTTTAGCCATGAGACCACATCACAAGAATTCTAGTATGTACACTAATTTAAAGGCTAAAATACCTAAAGAAGAAAAATCGGGATTAGTGTACAAAATTGACTGCAGGGACTGCGATAGAGTATATATTGGGGAAACGATCCAAAAATTGGGTACCAGATTAAGCCAGCACAAGAACGACACAAAGAAGACCGCAAATGACAACATATCCGCTTTGGCAAAGCACGCTATAAACAATAAACATCACTTCAAGTTTGATGACTCAACGATACTAATCAACCAACCCAACAAAACCAAACTACAAATACAAGAAGTGAACCAAATTATAAAGTATGAAAATACAGTATGTAACGACAAGACTGATAAAAAACATTTTTCTGATGTCTATCATCACCTGATAAAAAGTAGCTTTAATTAATTATATTCTTTGCCAAATTCTATAAACTGTGATATTTTCTTTTATTTATTTGCATAAGTTGTTCTTGTCAAATTCTTTAATTTATTTTTAATGGTGTTATGTTTTTGTGAGGTTTTACTGTCTTTTCGAATATATTCTACCTGACTTTTGTTTGTTGACATTTGTTACCATCTTTGTTACACCGTCAACCTTTGTTCGACCTAATTTTTCAATAGGTATAATAATTCAAATTTGTATTTTTAATTTTTAATTTTCAAAAATGTAATTTTTGCAGAATATTAACCCTGAAGATGAGCCTCATGGCTCGAAATATATAGGTTACTGCAGTAAAAAATTGCATTTTATTTTCGCGAATCCTGGAGGCACCACAACACCACCAAATAATGCACTAAATTTATTTCGAATTATAGGCAAGCTGAAAATTCATTTCACAGTAAACCATGTTTAACATCCGCTTTCTTCAATTTCTTGAACAATACTGAGTTTCATGCTTCCTTGCTATTGGTTTATCAATGAATTCGCATTCCACAAATAAAACTGTACATGCTCGGAATTTACCAGTCCACATTTCATGATATTCCTGTTTACATTTCTTCCCCAAGTAGACCACGTGGTAGAACTTCATTATTCCTGTATACTGTTGCTTGTTTATCAATGCAACCTGCTGCTCGAACATCTATGGAACGGGTACGTTCCATTATTCTCCTAATCTGACGCATGCTGTTCCTATATGGAGTGAGAAACAAAAGCAAATCGTCCACCCATCTATTTCTAAGAAGCCGTTTTCGACAATTGCCGAGCTGGGCCGACCAATGAACGATGAATAAGGATGCTATAGCCGGTATTCAAACCCTTAAATAATAGGAACGAGATGGGGATGAAGAGTTTTCTCGTTCGGTCCGAATGGAATATTAAATTATATGGAACGTACCAGTAGACTTTGAATTTGAGATTCGGATGCATTTTCACTTTTTGCAGGACTCATCGGAGTCTGGTCTTCAGTTTACTATCAACGGAGATATCTGTTGGACGGCGCGAAAAAACGAATGTCTTGAACAAGCCGTTCATTAGGTCTACTTAGTCTTCCATTCCGTTACTTCCGTGTTTGCAATTAGTTGTGGTAAACAAACTTTCGGGTACTTTTTGAAATCGGTAGACTTTAGTGTGTGTTTTTTTTATTGAATTTTGTACGGGTTCAGTGGAAATTGTAACTTTTTTGGTTAGTGTCTTTGGAAAATTAGTGCAACGAAATTGAGTGAGCAAATGCGTAATTAATGATAACCCCCAGGCACATAATATTCAGTAGCTGTGTGAAGTGAATTATATTAACCAATGTTTTGTTGTTGAAAAGAAAATTTGTGAAAGTTAATTAATTGTATAGTAACATGAAAGTGATGTTCGGAGAAAAGAGAAAAGTGGATATATTGCTAGTGGCACTTTTACTAGCGACAAATTTATTTAAAGGTACATACTATAATAGAAAACATGGCAATTTCATTTACGTTCGAGATCACGTACTCAGCACTTCTTATTAAATTATGGCAGAGATTATAATATTACAACGCTTGGCAAGCACAATGTGCACACACTATATTCACTATGCATTACTATAGCTTAATACCCTTAACTCTGACAATATATTTTTGCTGTTGCAATAGCAAGGAAGAAAAGAAGTATGGGCGAAAATTGCATATTAATTTATACCTTATATTAATTTATGCCTTTTAAAAACGTGTTTTATAGAGTAATTATTGTTCTCATATGAGGCGAACTTGGCACCATTACAAATTTTAATATCACGTAAAAACATGAAGACACGTTTCCTAGTTTTTCTGGATAACGCGGATTCAAAGCTTAAAAAACACTATTTCACGTCAAATCAGACCAAAATTCATTATTTTTGATTGCGATTATTTTTTAAATCTGCGTCAATAAGCTAGATCCTTTTGCGAGTTTTGAATTAAGATCACCTTTACATTTCAATTTGTTCATAGATAGATGTAAGAAAAGTTCATTTCGTGACTTGAAGGGCGCGGCCGGCCCAGGTAGCTGAATTAAAATGTGGAAATATATTTTCATAGTTTATATGTATAAGTATGAAAGATAAAATATGTAAAAGTTTAATAAGAATCATAATTATATTTTATGTGAGTCACCCAGTAAAGTCTTGCAATTGAGAATTGTCATTCTAGGCAATATTAATATACATATTATACCCTTCGCTCATAGAGTGAAAGGGTATATTAACTTTGTCGTGAAGTTTGTAATGGATTGAAGGAAGCATCTCTGACCATATAAAAAGTATACATATGATCAGCATGACTTGGGGAGGCGATTAAGCGATGTTCGTCTGTCCGTCTGTCTGTCTGTCTGTCTGTCTGTCTATCTGTCCGTCTGTCCGTCTGTTGCGACGCGTTTTACTCGGCAACTTTTTTAGCTTTTAGGCTATGAAGCTGAAATTTTGCACAATTGCTTCTTTTTGCTGCAGGCAGTTTGTATGTTTGAATCGGTAAAATGGCTGCCAAATTAGGTTCTTCTAAGAAAATCTTTTTTATTTGTGCACCAATTTCAACAAAATTTCACACAAATGTGTTTCTATTGATAACGCCTATTAATAGGGCGGCACATTTAGAGCATCGGTTTTGATGTTAAGTAAACAATAGACAGCTGCTAAATCTCACACGGAAACTTGTTGTTTGAAGGAATTTTCTGTTTTTGTTTTTGCCAGTTCGACACAACGCGCTCAAATATTAAAGTTTGAAATAGGGCATTAGAAAACGATTCTTTATTTTATTTTTCAGCTACATAGAAATCAAGGCAAAATTAATTCTTGGGTTATTTATAAAAATCACAAGCCAATGTTAACGAGCTGTGCGTTGTTGCCCGTACAGATGGAGTTGTAAAAAGTAAAATGCCACCCAAATCTTTGGAAAAATTTAATGATCAAGCACGCAACGCCTTTCATAATAATGTAACAATATACGCACCAATTTCAGAAGGATGTTTGAAGATTTAACTGTAACCACAAAAAAAAAAAAAATAGAAAAAACTTCGGATGGTCTAAAATTTTACCTCTTGCTTCAATGAATGCCCTGTGATAAAGTTTTATAAGAACACTCAGGGCGCACGAAATAAAAAGCTCGAAGCTCATCCGAACAGCCTAATTTGCACAATTTGATTTCGAATGAGTCCCTTCACCACTACACCTACTTGTAGAGCTCGGTAGAGGCGGCGTAATGTAAGTAGCCGCTGAACAGTTCTTGAGTTTGTGGCAATCTATAGTATGCTGCGTGTAATAACAAACTAAGTCTTGATGAGTGTTTCGACTTTACCATTATCGTGGTTGATCTACCCCTTTTTTCAAAAAATTTACAATCTACCACGGAAAAAAACATGCTCAAAACTTTAAACGGTTTTTTTCAAATTGTGGCAAAATGCTTCTAAACTTATTATTTTAGGATATTATCCTTCAAGCGGGCGCGCATCATTTTGTGACATAACCGGGCACGCCGCGGTAATTTACCGCCCTCGTATTATCCCCTCCATTTACGCTCAACCGTACAACTTCCATTCTCATAATTATGGTAAATTGAAAGAAGAGCATGCCCCAAATAAGTTATCATCATAAAACCTGATATCTGGTGAACAATAAAACAAGTTCTGCAGTTTTAGCGAAGCACGTCACTTCAGTGATATTACACAGAGCACACACATTTTGAATACAACTATCTATCAAAATATACCATCCCCGAACGTTTGATGACTTGGAAAGATATGGAAGGTAAAATTTACCCAACATTTTATTGTATCGTATGTATAACAGTATGACTTAAGAATACATACTTCTTCCACCTCGATCATGCCAACGGGAGAAAAGCTATGCGTGTTTGGTTAAGGAGAAAGCTTAAAAAAATGTTTTTAATAACACTTCTTTTCCTGTAACTAATAGTAAAAAACCTTAAAATGTAAATATGTTAAATTTATGCTGATTGTAACAAATATAATCGCGGTGTAACATTATAACAAGAAAACTGGAATTGTGACAAAATGATACAATTGTAACACGAGTGGTAACGCTGATCACAACTTTAGTGCATTGCAAACTAAACAGTTGTATGAGTATGATGGGCGTTATATGTGAAAAAAAGGAAGACGTACGTAAAAGCGTATTCGCAATTTGATCGGTTCATTTTAGTGTTTGTTTGTGTTGTGCTTTGGGTTTACAAAATTTTGACCTATAGTGCTAATATGCGTATAAAGTGTAGGTGCTAACATCGGTTTTTGACGTGAAATTCATAATACAAATATGTACTGTCAAAATTTGAATGAAAGTGAAATCGAATTTGCATGGTGATACTCTTTTCTCACAAAAGTATCCGCATCGGTTTTTGGCATGTTGAGCCAGAAAATAATTCAGTTGCATTTAATTTCACGAGACAAAGCGCAAAGTGTCATCGATAACAAATCAGGCCACGATTGCACATCCATCTAAATTGGTTCAATAAAAAGCCTGTATCCACGGCACATATTTGGATGGTACGGAAAGGGGGGGGGACCGCCCCTCCCTGCCCGCCCTGGCTACGTCCATGAATCCATGCCGTATGAAATTAAATTCAATTGAAACGTCTCCAACCGTTAAACCAAGTTTGAAATCTAGGTTAATCTGGTGCAAAGGTGGTTCGGATAAACGAAAGTTCGATTAACCGAACTTTCAGTTGTTTCAACGATTTTTTGTATGTCCAATTTTTAACTGCCAATAAATTAAAACCAATGATCGGACATACAATGTCAGGGTGAAGACCATGGCTTTCACATTGAAAATGTAGACTTAATTCATTGGGGCTCACTTATCTACCGCATAACCGCACCGGAAAATGATTCTTCATGTGATTTTCAGCAATAAAAGTACATATATGGGAAATACCCCCAATTATAAACCCATTTGAAGACATTTGAAAATATAATTTTCTTACACCACCTAAACCTCAATATCTCCAAAACTAGGCTAGCTAGAATAGCGAAAAAAGATGATTACCACAGCCAGAAATTTACCCAAAAAACTAGACCGAGGCTAATTTCGGGTGCGGTCGAAATTTGGATACCCTTCACTTTCCTCGGGCTAGGAGTAATAGCCTATCTATGACTTGTGTTTAATCCCCCCACCCTATTTTTTTTTCATCCATTTTCACATAAGTTTCGTTAACTCCATAAAACAATATTTGAGTGAGTTTTGGTTGGAATGAGTGCACAAATAACTTTTGTTCTTAGAAAATGTTATTTTAGGGAATGGACCTATGACCCCATAGCACGATTTCATTTGTTTTAACATATTTTTGTGGTTTGAATAAAGGCACATTAATATAATGTTTGGTTGGAATTAATACAACATTTGCTTCTCTTAGAAGAACTAAAATGGGGGTTGGGTTTATACGGTAGCTGCATGACCCCACGTTGCGATTCTTTCCACTTTTACATATGTTTTTTTTTGGCAGAACCTAATTTGGGGGGTTGAGTTTGTATGGCAGCCCCATGACCCCACGGCCTGACTACATCCAATTTTACAAATGTTCTGTGGTATCAATGGAAATACATTTGACTGTAGTCTGATTAAAATTGGTGCACAAATAAAAAAGTTTTTCGTAGAAAAACTAATTTGGGGGTGGGGTTTGTAAGGCAGCCCCATGACCCCATGGTCGGATTGTTTGTCCATTTTGACATAATACACATATGGCCAAAGAATTAAGTACACCCATACGAATTTTTCTTATCACACTGTAGCAAAGTAGTTATTTGAGGAAATAAAATCATATGGAAAGATTTAATTACTTAATTGGTGAGGAATCAAACAATATGTAAATTAGCATATTATAATAAATAACAGCTTCCATTTAACTTGAAAAAGTACGAACTGACTAAAATAGGCAGGACAAAATAATAAGTACATGTCAGTTAATTTGATTAAAACTTGGTTTAATTAAAATATATTAATTTCTGATTCGACAAGAATTTAATTTATTTTATTATTTAAAAGTAAATGGTCCATTATTTTGAAAGAAAAAAAGGTTTTTGTTGGCCCTCTGGAGATAATTCTTATGGCATGTTCCCATACATCCATATATCCAGTTACTTCCAGGAAATTCCGTAGTTGGTCCGTTTTGTGAAAACTGTGTTTCTGGTTCATTGATTCAACTCTCTCTAAACATTCCGAACTCTATAGTAGCAACATGAAAAGCCACCTGATTTGGTAAAAGCGTATCCTTGACCAGGTATGGTTAGGGTTAATATCCTGCTGAAATCCCCATTTAAAGTGTATGGGTTCATCAGTGAAATATTCTAGGACTCTCAACTAACATTTCTTATATGGAAATTGCCTCAAAGTAAAGGTTATTAGGTCTATTTGAACGAAACCAAACTATGAAAATTAAACCATAGACCATGTTTTTTCGCCTCCATGGGAAATAGCCCGTTGATGTAGCGTATATATATATTATTTTTTCCTGAATGAAGAATATTACGATAAGATTAGTTCCCGATCAAATTTATTGCGATCTCATAAATAAAACAGAATATTCTGTGAGTTTCCATTGTTCGGTCTGGAACAAGAAGAACTATCCCTCCCAAATTTTCCTGAACCGTCAAAACTTTTTAACGTCGCCATGTAAAGTTCTAAACTTTTTTGTCAAAACCTACTTCTTGTATTCTTCGATTAACTTTTTAAAGGGATTCTATATTTTCAATATTTTCCGCGAGAATCATCAGTCATGTCAAGATAACTTTTCTCGCCATAGTAATAATGAGACCGACAGTTGTCTTTAAGACCCTTACATGGACTTAACCGCATTAGATACTGCTTTAATTCACTTTTTAATGAATTACGTAGTAAATACAATGGTTTATTTCGTTATTGAGAGAATAATTTTTCCGTTATTTCAAAGTTTCGAACTTAAACTTCTTTTTTCGTACCTACCATGCGTTTTTCGCCCCTTAAGTATTTTTGTTTGTTTTTAATTTAAAGCTTCTTGCATACACCAATGAATAAAAAAACAAATCCTTACGGAAAATAGTAACTTGTTGTCAAAAAATTAAAAAAACCGATGGTGTAGGTAGGTAAAAGTGGTGGCTTAGGTCAAGCAAACCAGAAGCCCAATTAGCGCAGAAGGCGCCGTTTTGAAACCACATATTCCGTTAAACTAATAAAGAAGGAGGTTACAGAAGGTTAGATGTCATGAGTGGAGAGGCGTTTAGAGCCACGCAGTCCAATTGAGGAACTGAAGCAGCTCCCCTATCTTCGCCTCCGACGCATCCTGTACTATCAAAAAACGCACGACCGAGCGTTCGATAGCGGGATCTAGCGAGACCTGGTCAATTGCAGAGAAAGTGAGTTAGAGTTTCTCTCTCATTTGCGTTATCGCAACTACGACAATGCGAGTTGTGAGGTCTACCCAACCTGGCCGCATGGTCCCCTATTGGCCAATGGCCCGTAATAACTGCTGTAAGTCTGGCGATATCCTTCCGCGGTCTTGTTAGAATCTCGGACGTCTTTTTCCAGTCATATGATGGCCATAACTTCCGTGATATGGCACAGGTTCTTATGTTTCGCCAGTAACCGCCTGCAATCGTAAGATAATGCAAGGAAATCTGTCCCTTGACAGTTGACATCGGAACGTGTACGCGCTCCTCATAGGAGTGATTGAGTGCTTTCTACCAAGATTGTTTAGCGTCTCCTCACAGCATTTGACAAGCTTAGAGGATATCTTCGCAGAGTTAAGTGCCTTAATAGCCGCCTGACTATCTGAGCAGATCGCTATGTTTTGGCTGTCTTGAATATTTCCGAGTGCGAGGCAGGCCTTCATGATTGCAAACAATTCCGCCTGGAAAATGCTAGCATGATCAGGAAGACGGTAGGATTCAGAGATGTTAAGTGTATCGCAGAAGACTCCTGAACCTACCCCGCAGCTCATTTTAGATCCATCTGTGAAAATAGAGATTTCGTAATCCCCTACTGCCTCACCCGTATCCCATTCGCACCTAGTCGGAATCTTGACAGCAAAGCTTTTCTCAAGACTCAGTGTAGTCACTGCAAAGTCTGTTGTAGCCTTGATCTCATCTAGTGGCAGCTGGTTGAGGATATCAGCGTGACCATATGGCTTGGCACCGGACTCTTTAAGCCTTACCGCGCTACATGCCGCCAGTTTATTAATAAAAAGGTTGATTGGTAGAAGATGCAGGATTACATTCAACGCATCCCTCGGGCATGTTCGCATACCCCCTGTGATGCCAAGACATGCCGTTCTTTGCACCCTACCCAGTTTCGTTATATTGTACTCTCTGCTAAGCGCTGGCCACCACACAAGTGCTCCATACGTCAGCATGGGTCGTACCACTGCTGTATAAAGCCAGCGTACTACATTTGGTTTAACGCCCCACCTTTTATTGAGGGCTGTCGCAGGCTTTCTTAACACGCTCTTCAATGTTCAACTTCCAGCTGAGCTTCGGGTCTAAAATGACTCCCAAATACTTCGAACTAGTGGATAGTGTGAGTTGGAAAAAGATGGTATCTTGGTTTTTGTAGTGAACAGCATCAGCTTTGTCTTGCTTGGGTTTACACCAAGGCCACATCTTGTAGCCCACTTGCTGACTAACCCGAGCGCTCTTCCCATGATCTGACTGATCACGGAGAGACACATTCCTGATACTATGATCGCTACATCATCCGCATACGCCACTACTTTTATACCTTCCTCGTCGAGTTTAGTTAAGATTTTATTGATCACTACTAGCCACAGTAGCGGAGAGATGACACCACCCTGAGGTGTCCCTCTACAGACGAATTTTGTCATCTGGCTGTTTCCTAAGTCCGCATGAATTACCCTGGTCTTCAGAAGACTCACTATCCATTTGCTGAGTCCCACCTCCACTCCCGAATCCGCAAGGGCTTCGTGAATAGATTCTATGCGGACATTGTTGAGGAAAGCGGCTAATGTGTACTGTTTGTATTGCAGACTGTACTCGATGCTGCGCACTACTTCGTGGAGAGCCGTTTCTGTGGATCTACCCCTTACGTATGCATGCTGCGACCTAGAGAGTGCTGAGCTTCCCATTCTTTGCCGAATGTAGAGATCAATAATACGCTCCAGTGTTTTCAATACGATGGAGGATAAGCTAATAGGCCTAAAATCCTTCGCGACCTCGTGTCCACGTTTGCCTACCTTTGGTATGAATACGACTCGCACGCGTCGCCATGATTGGGGGACGTAAATGAAGGTCAGAAGACTCCTGAAGAGTGGCAACAGCATCGGAACTACAAGATCCTGCATTTTCTGCAGCATAATGGGCAGTATGCCGTCTGGTCCGGGAGATTTATATGGGGAGAAGCTATTAATGGCCCAGGCAATCTTCTCCTCCGTAATGATGGAGACTACAAAATCGCTCCGTTGGTTGTCTGCCATATGCAGTGTCGGTTGTTGTGTGGAAGCACTTTCGCACCCAGGAAAATGCGTATTCAAGAGAATCTCAAGAGATTCTCCAGTAGATTCGGTCCAGAAGCCATCGTCCCTTTTTATCAGGGACGGGCATGAATGTGTTTTTGACAAAATTTTTCCAATTCTCGCCGAATCCTTGATGTGATCCAAGGATTGACAGAACTCGATCCAGGCTTGGATTTTTGCTGTTCTGATGGCTTTTTTGTATATTTTCAGACAGTCTTTATATGGCTGCCAAAATTTGTGTTTGTTGCAGATATTGAGAATGTCCCGAGTAAGCTTCCTAAGCTTGGATAGGTCATCGTTCCACCATGGCGGAAGGGTTTTCCTACTCCGCTTCACTGGACATGAATTTTTAAAAGCTATTTCCATAGCTTTCTCTAATGCTTCAACTCCCTTGTCCAGCTCCTCCACGGAGCTTATCGAGTGATTTGGGGGATTTGGAAGTTTGTTTTTGAAAATCTGTCGAAACTTTTTCCAGTTTGTGGTCCTTGGGTTCCTGTAAGGCTTTGGAGTCTCTATGGAAACATTTATATTAAAAAGTATCCAGTTATGATCTGAAAAAGAATTAAGGTCAGACACCCTCCATTGTTCCACCTTAAATCTCTCACTATCCGACAAAAGTGTAATATCCAATACCTCCTCCCAGCCTGCGTAATTTTGCGAGCTCGGGAAAACGAAGGTTGGACAGTTTTCCGTATTACATACTGTAAAGTTAGTATTAATGATAAAGTCAAACAGGTCCTCACCTCTTTCGTTTATTTCGGTGCTCCCCCATAAGGTATGTCGTGCGTTTGCGTCGCACCCTACCAGGAGAGTAGTGTTCCTCGCAGTGGTGTAGGTTGTCAGCCGCATCAGCTCTTCCGGAGGCGCCGACCTATCATGAGCCATGTAGGCGGAGGAGATGTACAGCTCTCCCAACTCTGGAACCTCCATTCTAACCACTGTTAGATCCGATGAGCTAAATTGCGGGCATAGGAAGGCATTAATGCATTTTTTGGATAAGATGCACGTTCTTGGTTTACCTTGGTCTGTGCTGCTGCTGTTGTAAAAAAGAGTATATCGCCTATCCAAAAGCCCCTTAATGGAATCATCGCGAACCCAGGGCTCCTGAACAAGCGCTATGTCAATGTCTTCCTCCTTTAGGAAGACGAGTAGATTATCCGAGGCTAGCTTAGAGTGCTGAAGATTAATTTGCACTACTTTCATTTTCTTCTGCTGCCTCCTCTGCTCCAATGCAAATGTCCTTCAGCTGATCGTTGGCTCCGTCCATCGGATCCTGCTCATCCTCGGCGTTCGATCGGAAGACCTTTATTTTGGCATTGCGAATGCCAAAGCGTAACTTGTAATCTGTCTTCTCTAGAGACGGAAGACACTCATCGTTGATGAGGAGCATGTAGGACTGGCTTTGTCCTTGCGGCTCCTCAGCTTTAAGAATGACCCAGTCGTCCATGGGGACCTTGGGGTTTTGTAGCCGTAGTGCAAGAAGGAGCTTCGGCCCTTCCATATCCACGATGGGTAACCAGATGCGAGCTTTGGGCCTCTTAGGAATATCCTTGGTGGGAATTAGCTCAATCTTTGAACCCTCCCAGCTGTCACTTATCTTAGCAACGCACGCACCAATGAAGTCCTTAGAGTACCCGTCCTCACATGTGATAACCCTGTATCCTCTGATCATCACAGACGAGTCGAAAGAAAGGCCCATTCTGATTGTCGATGACGTGTTCCACCGTCATTTCCGAAAGCTTAGCCTCGATCTTAATCCACACGTCTGTCGCTATCTTTCCAGAGGTAAAGAGCCTGTCTACCAAAGCGACCTGTAGGTGATCCCTCACCACCCCACTGTACGATTTGACCGACGTGCTGTTTTGTTGAAGTCGAGGGTTGGATCGCTCTAAGCCTCTTAGCTGCTGGAGCGCCCTGGTCTTGAGACCTATTCCGCTTGGAATTCGTTTGCTCCTTCAACTTAAGGCGTTCATTATATTCGTCTACCACCCGCTGGTATTTTATTTTGTCCTCCGCATCTTTGCTGTGCGCAATACCCGTCTGTTCATTCTTAGCAATCTTGTTAAGAATGTGTAACGCCTTGTTGTATTGCGCTTTCTGATGTACTCCCGAGGATTTGTGCTTTCTGGATATTGGTTTAGTTTGGTTTATAGGTTTAGTGTGCAAGTGGTAGCAGCACCTGATGCCGTCGGTTGCACTTTAACCGAGGCTGGAGTACTATGTCTGGTACTCTCAGCCGATGTTGATGTTTTTTCTGAGATAGGGGTACTATGTCTGGTACCCTCTGCCTCGTTGAGTATGATGGTTGTCTCTTGGCTGGAGATGAGTAATTCATCTTCCGATGAAGTACCCAGATCATCACTACTCATCCTGCGAATAAAGATAAAATAGAGTTGTTACTAAGAAAAAAGTACCGTCCTTGCGGACTGAAGTCGACGCAAGTGTCCAATTGTGCTACTCTCTCTACGAGCCATACGCAAGAGAAGCACGATCGACAATCCGTTAAAAAGCGCTGCACTCACACACACGCTCGTTCGGTTCAACTCGGTCAAAAGGGGCGCGATTATGGGTCCGTCACCTGCTGTGGGGAGGGGTTGCGCGATGCCGATAACGAAACGACCGGGAACCGGGAACAGCAATCGATCTCACGCACGGAAAGATTAGATGAGTGATGGGGCGACGTCAATTGAGTCAAAATCCGCGACGGATAGCGCTCGCTCGCTTACTGGTGACGGGGGAATGGGTGCAAAAGATCATCCACTACCCTAGGCCCAGCTTGTCATACACGTGCAGGCAGACAATTGAACTAATAGGCACACGCGAATAGAGTTGCGTAACACTTTTGGTCGACCACGAAAAACCAATTGAATTTTCCTCGTCGCACTCAGAACGCAACTTTGACACACGATAAATTCTTCACTAAGAACTTGTGCACTGTAATTTGGCACTACTAGCCCACACACTTCGGCGCCCGATTGCAAGCATGCTAACACTTTGCACGCAATTTGATGCTAAAAATTTACACACCGCGAGCCGAACCGGGAGGACTGGCCGGATTACTTCTGTCAAGTCGAATGCCGCACTTGTCTCACTACTCGCCTTGGTTCACCCGTGCTGATGTAATTTAACGCTCCACTCGCGGGGTGCAGGGTGACGAAGGCATCTATGAGTTTTCACCCATAACCAAGAAAACGCGGCTGAAACTTAAATTTTAATGCAAAAACCGTGTTTTGCATCCAAAAAGAAAAAACTCAATCTCTCAATCAATAGCACGCGCGCTTGGCGATAATTCACACACTCACGCCACTGTGATCGTCGTAATAAATTTCACGCGCGGGGAGCAGGGTGACGACGGCGACTGCGAATTTCCCGCCATAACCAACAAGATGTGGCTGAAATATAAAAAACGTCTCGTTTCGTGCAAAATCGACGTTTTGCAACCAGAAATTTAATCTGCGAAACAGCAAACGCACTTGGCGATAATTTACACGCACTCGCGTCACTGAAATCGTCGTAATTTAACAATAATCGTTGTTTAGAGATCGGACCGAAATTCAATGTGACTATTGAAGAGTGACGTATAACCGATGGTGTACTTATTATTTTGACCAAGCTGAAAACCCACTTCAAAGCTAATATCGGGAGGGACTAAGATAATAGGGGGATACCATTTAGTTTTTCGGTTCCTTTGGCATTGTTGTATCCTAATTGTTGTAATGGCTATCTATTTGGATTGGTTAATTCGATTTTAAAAAGGGTATGCAAATTTGGCATAAAAAGGTACATGAGGGATGTACTTATTTTTTTGTCCATATGTGTATATTGTGTGGCATCACTTAAAACACATTTGTGTGAAGTTTGGTTGAAATTGGTGCACAAATAACGGTTTTTCTTACAAGAACTAAATTTGGGGAGTTGCAAACAGCCTGCATAAATAAGCGTGTGTGCGAAATTTCAGCCCCATAGCTTTTATAGCGGACGATGAAAACGCGCTGCAACAGACGGACAGACTAACAGACAGACTGACGGACATCGCCCAATCGACTCCCCTCGTCATACTGATCAATTATATATACATATGTAGGTACTTTGTATACATATATTCGAAGATGCATCCTACAATGCGTTACAAACTTAATACATATACACTTTCACTCTACGAGCGAAGGGTCCCAGCATACCACGCAAACCGCAGACGAGTCACCAACCAATCACTTTAATGAACAAAACGTTCGCTTGTGAATTCACTAACAAACTGTCGGTAAATTACCGGTCGCTCATTTTTTACATTCGCGACGAATCGTTTTTCTCGAATTACCAGCAGGTCGAGAATCATTAACCTTTAGCGAATATATAAACCATCTATATATTCACTAAAGGTGAACATTTCTCGATTCGTTAGTGACCTGAGGTGCAGTATTCGTCGCGAATGGAAAAAATAAGCGATAGATGTATCACTAGTGAGCCGTTAGCGAATTCGCTAGAGAAGATAAATGTGAATTGCTAGTTACTCTTACACGATTCATTTCAAATAATAATCGGTATATCTGCTCCTTGGATTCTGGTTATCTGAAAAATACGATGCCCTGCGAATGCGTCTTTGCTTCTGTTTCAAAAAAAGGGGTTGCTGGATAATGGGAGATGCTGACTCACAAGGTTGAGTACTTATGTAATAACACTGAAAAGTAAAAATGTATGTACAGCGGAACGTTGAGGCAATTAACAATGATAGTGAAATACAACTCATAATTTTTTAATGGAAAAATACTTTATTATTTTCAACATCTCAAAAATGATTTATAAATTTATAATAGAAATTTAAATTCATTGTAAACTTTTAATGATGCACTTTAACACTTTCACGGCTCTATTTGGAAATAGCAACTGACCACACGATTGATGCAGAGACTTTTAGGAGCCAGACACCAAATTCATCTCAAGCGAATGAAATATCCCCCTTTGGCGAACACTTCTGCGAAACAATGTCATGTTATTTGAGCAAACGACTATATCTTCGCGTACCTTCAGCCTTAGCGAAGTATAGTGAATTGAAAATAATAATAAAAAACGCATGTAGAATTCTCCGCTTACTATCCTTTTGGGTGATTTACTATAGCGAATCACATACATACCTTCGTTAGAACGAAGATAACACAATCCTTCGATTTTCTTCATCAAAACCGAATTAAAAAGTTTCGCTATCATTCGTCTTGTGGTGAACCTTCGCTATGTGGTATGCTGGGGTACTATAAAACTAACCGTAACAGCATGCCCGTGAAACTATTAACCCGAGGAAAGTAACTGGTATACAAATTTCGGCCGCGCCCGAAATTAGCCTCGGTCTCGTTTAATCTTCGGTTAACGGTGCAATAATATTATTTCTTATTAAACTACTCGTAAAAATAAATTATTTGAATAAAAAAATGGTAGCCTTGAGTTAAGTCATCCTTACTTAAGTAGCACAATCGAGTTATAAAACGGTTATATAACCATGATTATATGACAATATTGTTAGGAGAATGGTTGTAGGAGCATGGTTTTAAAAACGTTTGCTAAACCGTAAAATAAAGGTTTTTGCATTAAAATTATTGTTGTAACATGGATTCCTTTAAGACATTATAGTTATAAAATCGTTGTGTATACAGGTACAATTTCGTGAGCTGAAAAATTGACAAATTTACTATTTTTCTATTTCACAATTAATTTATCTTAGGTTCTTTTTATTTCAGACCTATTTTATACCTTTTTATCTATTTGCGCCAAGCTGGCATTAAACCTGGTCAATTATAATGTACTTTTTACATCGTCCAATGATTACCCCGAGGGGAGCGTGTTTAAGCCCCCCGCCCTTATTCTCCTCCCATCTTCACAAAATTTTCATCGCACGATAAAACATATTTTTGTGAGGTTTGGTTAGAATAACTTCACAAAAAAATGTTAGATAACTTTTTTTGGTTGGAGGGTCATGGACACCGTACGAACATATTATTTTATATTTTAGTTTCGATAAAGACAATTTATATTAAGTTTGATTGGAATTTATGGAAAAAAAATCTTAGGGGAACCTAATTCGGGGGTTGAGTGCTTGAAGCACAATGATCCCATAGTCCGAATTTAATGATCTATACATGAATGTTTTTGCCATCAATAGAAACACATTTATACGAGTACATGGGCGTGGCCAGGGGGGCAAGCAGGAAGTCGACGCAAAGGAAATAGTTCCGCATTTGGCGAAACGCTGAACTGAAAAAATAAAGAAGAAAGTAGAAAAAACAATTTCTAGTTCTGAAACTGCAATTTTACTTCATTTTAATAAATTCGCGAAATAATAAAAAATGAATAAAATTCCTTATATAATACAATGACAGAGTGTAGGAAGTGAAATTGGGGGTAGCCCAAAGCCCCCTAGTACACTGAAACTTCAATACTTCCAAGACTTTTATTACACTCCAAAAACAAATATACAGATATCTGTCACAGATATACGAGATACCCGTAATAGACGGAGATATAATATTTATCCATAGCAGATATATTAATTCATATGACGCTAATTCTGCTAAGCAAATATCTTTTCTAAGACAGCAAAAATATATCATACACGGCTATACAGGGTGTCCGGAAACTGCCGCATAAACGCACCGGATTGTGATTTAGCTGGCATTTGAAGATTTTTGAAACCTCAATATCTCCAAAACTAGACTAGCTAGAATAACAAAATAAGATGATTATTAAATCCAATAAATGTTCCTAAAAAATAAAATTAACCACACTAAAATCGGATTAGAGGTTTGGTTTTTACAGAGCTTCAAAGTCAAATTTTTGTGATTAGACCCAAAAACTAATTTTTTTCCAACTCAATTTTCTTCAACTTCTGCCACGGTGAGGTGCTTGTACGATTCTTTTAAAAATTGGCGTATAGTCAAGTAATTTCTTTCTACACAGCAAAAAATCAGGCGGTGTGAACCAAAATTTATCCAAAAAGGTTTAATTTTTTTATACCTATGGAGTTAAATACATTTATTTCACTCCGTCCCGAGTATAACATTTTCCTTTTATCCATTAGGATAAAACACTCAAAATAAAATTCATTTGAATAAATAATAACTTTTATTCGAAATTATATCAGTTTTTGTTTATATGGTGTTAAAATTTACTTAAAATGGAGTTAATTCCGCACGTAATATATGGTGAAAATTACGAACGTCATTCCGTATAGTCTGTGTGGTGTAGTAGGTAGGGCGTTAGTCTTCAAATCATAGGATCGCTGGATCGAATCCCACTGTAGGCAGGTAATTTATTATGCATTTTTAGAGCGTAAAGAGGTAAATGAAATGTCGCCAACACCTATAGAGAGGTAAATGCTAGTTATACAAAACTCATTTATGAGTTAAATGTTCTGTGAAACTTGTGTTTTATTTTTATCCCAAAAATATCGAGTATTACTCCTTTTGGTGTAATTGGAAGTACACTTTTGTGTTCATCCATTTGGATAAAACAATATTTTATCCAAACGGAGGGACCCTATTCGACAATTTTCGGAGTTAAATTCACACCGGATTTTTTGCTGTGTAACCTCATTTTATTCTAACTTCGTTTTTTCTAAGAGTGTTAATGCCTTAACCCTTAAATGCATGGGGTCTGAACCCATTATCGTAACTGACCTCTCCTTATGTAAAATCGGTCACTGAACACGAAATCAGCCTTTATTTTCCCAGGAAATAGCCGGTTTTCCCAGTGAAGCGAAAATAGTCGAATTTGCATTGTGTACCAAATATGGTACGTCATGCATTCAGGCCATATGTTGAAAATGAAAGACATTTTTAAAATGTTATTTAAAATACCTTCTTACTTTAATATGAACAGTGCAAAAAAGAAAGGATCATGTTTATTGAGAGTTTTGATCGAAATTATAGTGGAAACTCGATATAATGAACTCCTTTTCATTAAAGGAAAGGTGGTCGTTTATAGAAAATCGCGAATATTCAGTTTTTTAAAGGGGAGCTCGGGCAGGTCCTTATTGAAATTTGTATCGATGCTATTTGTGACATATCCCGAAAATTGATGGAAAGTAGAGTAGGTCTTACTACCCCTGCATCCCCTACAAACCTAAATTTAGCCATATCTCTTGATAGAATGTCGCGAAGAACTTCAAATGTGTGTCAAGTGGTAGCTGTTGGATGTCCTTGTACAATATTAAAAGTACACCAGATCCGGCTCATATACCCCTGCCTCCCCTACAAAAAACATGGAATTGATTATTTTGGGCTTTGCGTGCCGTCTAGCTCTGTACATCATCATGCTATTAGTGCAATCAGAGCTCGGTCTCGTTATAAAAAAAATTTTAATTAATAGTTCGTAATAAACATGTTCCACTGTTAAACGTATATCTCGAGACTTCTTTTGACTTATCATAGCTCATGGGAATCCTTTCTTGAAAACTATAAGGATTGGATTGAATTTGCTGGGATGTGAATATGAAAATGAACTGTTGCCTGCTTTATAACCCAAATTTCTGCAGGTCCCAGGGCATGTCCACAAGAAGTACATCCATGTATTTTTTTGTTTATCGAATGTGGTACTCCACATAGTCTTCCATATGAAATGGTTGACCCTATAAGCACATTTTCTGAGGATCCTGACCGTGGACCAAAATAATACTTGTCATAATCAAATGGTTTAAGAATTTGGATATCAAGGCGCAGCTGCTTGAGTCCTGGTGAAAGTCCAAGTATCTTACTAAGATGTCAAGTACGGAAGCTCGAGTTCCTAGTGGCGAGTCCTAAGGACAAATCAAAAGATGTGAACAATTTTTTCAGTGTACTTGCCAGCTAAAAAGACTGGGACTATGTATAAGAAGCAGCTACAGAAACGCGATGCTCTGACTGTTGTGCTATAGAAAACAAAATGACAAAAGCGATCCTTCTAAATCAACTATGACAGCTCCGTTTCCTTGGATCTTGAACAGATCTGATTAACCGAGCTTTCATAAAAATGTCAGTAAATGACCTGAAAAAATGGATCGGTGACATAATTTGTATGAAAATTTAGGTTATTTGGACCTGTTCTGGGCCCAATAAAACGTACCATCATGTCGAAAGAGCTGATAATTAATATTTTATGAACATATCCTACCCTACCCTACCCAAGACTAAAGGAGAATAATTTCATCTACTAATAACGATCGGAGTGTATGCATAGACATTTCTGAAAATGCCCGAATGCATGGTGTACCATATATGGTACGTTGCAAAATTGGTGCAAACAATACCTTTAGTGAGTTTTTTTTATCAAAATCTCAAAAGAATCCCAAGAACACATTCCAATTTACTCACCAGTATTTTTCCTTTTCCAAATAACGGTAGATTTCACCAATTTTTTTAGCTCTAAAGAATAGCTTTTAAAATTCCACAGAAAATAACGTTCGTCCACTTTGACGACGCACAGACAATTCAAGGAAAGCTTCTGGAAGTCAAAATTGAGTTTATGTGAAAGCCTATTTTGTCTACTTTGGGAAAAAGTAAAAAAAAATCAAAAATTTAATAATCGCTAGACTTTGACAGGAAAATAGCCATGTACCATATATGGTACGCTATGCATTTAAGGGTTAAGGGCAAAAAAAACTAGGGTTAATTTTGGCTCGATTTGACATAATTTGAATGATTTTTACAAAAAAGCAGAACTTTAGGGGCAGTTGAAATTGAATTGAATTAACCCTAGTTTTCTGCACTCAAGACATTAAAACTGTTATAAATTAAATAATAAAAATAATAATCGAGAACAAAATGATGTAAGAAAGATATGATCGTAAGACTATGCGCCAATTTTTAAAAGAATCGTACAAGCACCTCACCATGGCAGAAGTTGAAGAAAATTGAAATGGAAAAATAGATTGTTTTTGGGTCAAATCTACGGATGTCAAAAACTGAACGGTCTGAAAACCGGTACTTTCAGAACGGTTAATCGAGTTAATTTCGGTTTTTTCTTCTCCTCCAGGTTTTAACCCGGACGGTTGTTTGTCCATTCGGTTAAAACCAGGAAAAAAATGCTTTCAAAATTCATACAATTTTTCATATTTTCTCGATTTTTCAGTCAGAAATTCTATTACTTGTCCTCTATGAAAAATTTCGTTTTCAAATTTCAGCCCTTAAATATATTTTCGAACACTCTCTTTATTGCTACAGGGTGCACCAGAGAAACTTACTTATTTGAAAGGTCAATAAAAACCAAAGTACTTCAGATATGGTTTCAATTCCTTTAAATGGTTAAATGGCGACCACCATTGTGCATGCACTGATTAAGTCGATTTTTGAAGTTCGTCTCCACTCTGCAGCATATCAATCGGTATGTTGGCGTTGGAACTTATTTTACCTACATGTCGAAGCTGAACGACAGCATGTTTGTACTTCATCATCCGATTCCGACAATTTGGGTTGAACTTCGAGAATAGGAATATCCATCCCCTGTCAGACACTATGACCTTTCATCGAATACTAAATGGAGTCAGTTCAGTCTGAAGTTACTACGTAATATGTCCGTCCCTTTTATATACTTTAACCATAGACAATCAACACCAATTAAAGTAGTCATGGTCAATTCAGGACTAGTATCGATTTTAGGTTACGTCTTGTACCGATTTTTGCTAGGATTAGCGTTCGTTTTCATCTGACGCTTTCAATGAATATAAAATTAGTCCCATGATGTGCTGAGTTTGCTACGCTAGTGAGTAGTGTCTACAGATTGAAATATTGCACGTTTATGTGGTTCTTTTGATTGTGTCAACGTGATGAGAGTATAGTGTTTGGGCAACGACATTGCAAGAAATACCATTGTCTAGCATGGTATTGTGACCTTACCGTTTCGCCTTTAGTTCGAAAGAGGTTAGGAATAGGGTTTAGTAAATTGTTTGCAAGGCTTCTTTTAACGCATACTTTATGGCTAGTATGATTGGCGGCTACTTCTTAAGAACACATTAGCACGCGAGACCCCTATACATTTATCATAAATGTTCAATCGTTAAAGTGCTTCACTACGTACAATTTTATATGATGAAACATTTACGAAAAATGCAAATTTAAATAAAAATCGGTATCCTCTATCTTAGACTCGCAAAGAATATTCGATATTATTAACACAAGTGAAACACAACAGCCCACTATCAGAGATGCTTTTTTTACCGGCCATCCATTCATACGATGCCAACCGATGTACCCACAGTATCAATCGATCAAAACTGCTGGGAAACAGCAAATATGTGTGAAAAGAAAAAAATCGAACGAGGCTAAATTCGGGCCGGCCGAAATACTCTTAAATTTCTTTGCGTTACGCGACATCGATAGAACAACATTTGTGTGAGGTTTGGTCATGATTGGTGCGCAAAAAAAAGGGGGGCTGAGTGTGAACGGCAGCGGTGCTCTCTCAAACATTGGGTGATGCAGAAAGCCTTGGGCAGGGCAGGTACGACGAATGGACGATAATCGAATCCCAAAGAAGGTGGCATTTAACCCTAGAAAGATAACCTACGTCTCAGAGGCGCCTAAGAAAAATTTAAATCGTTGTCACTTCTCATCCGACAACTGTATTAAGTTGTGTTTCACGGCCAACTCTGACGTCAAATAATACTTTACCTTGGCAACTTTGTTAAGTTGGTAGGTATCATAGTTTCGCTGTTATAGAGGGGTCATGCGCTTCAGAGACGTATGGTTATCTTTTGTGTCACTTTTAGTGTTGGACAATTATTTTTATTTTTTAGATTAAATAACTGTATTCGATGCTATTTTCTTCTGTGACGAAGAAGGTGTGGAAAAACCATCAAATGGTCAGCCTGGAATTATAATGTTTTATAATCAGACCAGAGGAGGGTTTGATACCTTTGACAAAATATGTTAGTCTATGTCATGTTCTCCGAAAGCAACAGATGGTCTGTGACTATGATTCTCGGTATGCTGAACATGGCATATGCTAACCCTTATTATATAAATTTATTGGATATGGCAGAGATTGGAGGTAACAACCCACAGACATCTGGGATAAAATTCCGAAAATTCTTCCTAAGCCTAGCAATGAGGTTTATGAAGATAAAAAATCTGCTGATAGCGATGATCAGCACGTTACCAAAAATGAAATATTGCAGCTTCTGTGCATAAAAAAATGCCTAAGATGTAATACTCGTAATAATAAGAAACAATGTCTGACATGTAATAAGTGCCAAAACCCCGTCTGTGGAGAAAGTAATGTTGAAATTTGTTGAGAATATACATATGTATATGTAATATATACATTTTCACATTTATTCTGTTTTTATTATTATAAAAAAGTAGTAGTAGTAAGTACTAATACCAACAACAATATTAGACAATAATTTAATGTAAATTGAAGTTTTGAACTTATGTTTGAATTGAAAATGTAAGTGGAATATGCAGACTGATTAATTTTTATTATCGTTTTACTGTTTTTTCCTACCACTAACATGATGATTGTTTCTAATGTATCTAGATCGTAGTATTTTCATGAGTAATATTTTTTTCCTAGTCACTATACATCACTTGAATAGTATATAACAAAAAAATCAATTTTTGTTAATTTTTTTACGAAAAAAATCCTTAAAACTGAAGTATGTTTGTTTTTGTCTGTTTTTAAAGGTTATTTTTTCTTTTATTTTTATAAATCACAAATATTAACGAAATGAGCTTACAATTGTGTTTAACTTCTTAAAAACACATCAAACTTTCAAAATTCAGTGGCGGCTCGTGAAGTACAGAGCCGGGTGGGCAGATTTACCATCAGGAAAGAATACTATACATGCATATCCACACTGTTTTTTAATGCGTTAAAATTGTGCTCTTTGTTAGTCAGTCCATTTTAATGTTTTTAAGCTTGTTGTATCTACGTATTGTTGCGAACCACGGCTTTGGGTCAGGCCGCCGTCACTGCAACAAGTTTTTTTTTTATTTGACCAGATTACCATTGGTTCGGTAGCTTTATCCCGGCCAGACCAACGGAAGGTCGTGGGCGATGAACCAAGGCAACCTGGTCCTAGTTTAGCTACCTGAAAAATAAAAGCTGTGAAAGGATGAGGGAGAGGAAAGTGTCCATCCTTCTGGACTTGAAGAACCCAATAAAAAGATTAATTTAGCAACACATTATAAAAATTTATTGAGGTGATAAAATTGAATATAAAAATGTAATGATGATAAGAAAAATGAAGAAAAAATTAAGAAAAAAAAATGAAGAAAAAAAAACAGACAAGAAAGAATTCAAGAAATTAATTCAACGAAAGAAATAGCAACAAAGTTTCAGCAAAATCCATTAAGGTTTAAATTCATAATATTCAATTTACGCAAACACAAAAAAAACTTACAGGGCTTTTCTTAGCTGCTGCTGTCGATCGATCGCACGCTGCCGCAAAACCTGCTGACCAGTAACGATTAATTGAAATAAAAGTTAAAAAAAAATCACCTCCGTAAAATAAACAATATTTCGATCTGAATAAAATAGTAGCTCCGTCGCATCCGGCCCAAATAAGCACACAGTCAGGCAACCAAATAGTTGAAAGGAAAAATGAATAACGCACAGCACCAGGCTTCCGCTCTCCGTATCTCAACGCACCAGTAATAGAGATAGAACAATGTCGAGGACCTCCAAACACGTCCTATGATGATGATTCGGTGGATGGTTAATTCAAACCAAATAAATGGAAGGGGTGGCGGAGTTTAATCGACCACGGTCGCGAGCGGAATAAAATTTAAGGTGACACAATCACTCTAGGACTATTAGTGGCGACACCGAACTATTGCCTCCAAACAGCAAGTTTTTGTATTGACTCCGCGAACAATCCAGATACAAATTTTATATTATAAATTTCAGACACTTCAGTCACTTCAGTCACTTATTTTTCAATTTAATCCAGTTTCATGGAAATTCAATGTTATTTCCTTTTAGCACGGATTGTTCACTCAAATATTTATCTTTCTTTACAGCGATAGAACCGATCGTCCCACTAATAATTTGTCCTAACTCGCTCGCGACCAACAAAATTCTCCAAAATTCAACCTAAAGGACTTTTTTCGAACAAAAATCCAACGGAATCGGATGGCAATGAACCATCATGCCCCGTAACATTTAGATCAACCGGCAACTCCCATCAACCATCCACCGAATCAAAAGCATACCAAAAAAAAATGTCCCGTCGTCCACTAGATACAAAAAAAAATCAACCCGTCATCCACTCATACATAATTCTCGCCAACAGCGAGCCATTCCGTGCAATCCAGATTCACCTGCAACGATCATGGGCACGTCACAGCACTATGTACCGGCGCGTGATGTACTATATAGTATCTATATCATTACATCACGCTTCACGCACATTCCGATGCACTAGCTGTTTCGCTCTCATCATATCGTTGACGATGACACTCAGTTAGCATAGCCGATTTTGCATTGATTCTCTCTATGCACAAGCATATCGCACAACATATTTATGTATACCATAAATGAGATAGTATGTATACATAGTTGTGTGATAGGCCAATGCATAGAGAAAATGATAAGACAAGGTCGGCATGCTAACGGAGTCTCATCAGCTGGTAAGATTGCACGAAATGAATCAGCTGCTGGGAAAAGAAATGCAGTGCAGTAAAGGGGTTCGCAACATTCGTGGGGACGACTCCGACCCAAGAGATGAGTCTTAAAAAGCCGGGCAATGGTTAGATTCCAAGAAGAGAAAAGTCGGGGAATAGGTCAGTGACGAATATCATTGGCCTGAAAGACTCCTAAGAGCTTCCCATCGTCGTCCTCCAGTTCGTATGAAACCTGACCTATCCTACGGCGAACAGTTGCGCCGACAAATTTCGGGGCGAATTTAGCGGCGAAACGGTCCGCAGCCCGACTAAGAGGGTGGTTAAGAACGAAGACTTTCTGACCCGGGACAAACGTTCGTGGCCGGCTCCGAAGATTGTAGGTTCGAGCAGCTCGAGCATAAGCTTCGGCCAATTTCTCCTTTACACGATCGTGCGCTAACCGCAATCTATCGCGGTTGGGATGAAGATACACTTCTCCGTCTTCAAATGCGTGCAATTGCCTCAGGAGAGTGTAATCTTCACCATGTTGCATACGATGGTATCCGAACATTAAGAAATGAGGAGAGAATCCAGTCGAATCATGCACTACATTGCGAAAAGCACTGCATGATTCGCTCAGATGCTCCTCCCAGTTCCGATGGTCGGATCCCACGTACGCTCGAATTGCGGTTAGCGTAGATTGGTTAGTTCGTTCCGAAGCATTTGATTGAGGAGAGTATAAAGGAGTATAAATATGCTGCACTCCATGCTCCTTCAAAAATCCTTCAAATGCTCCGGAGACGAATTGCTTTCCGTTATCGGAATGGAGAAATTCAGGAACACCAAAGGTCAGAAAGACTTCGTCCCTTAGGTAGTTCATGATCACTTCAGAAGTTGCCCTAGGTATAGCCTTTAGCCATACAAACTTCGTGTAGTGATCAAGAACTACAAAAATATGCGTATTTCCCTTCTTGGATCTAGGATATGGGCCCATGAAGTCCACAAATATGCGTTGCATAGGCCGATCAGTCTCTCGGGATGCACCCATCGGTGGTCTCATGCGGTAATTCGGTGGCTTAATCATTTTGCAAGTTTGGCAATCTCTAATATGAGCAGCAACGTCAGACCTTAAATTTGGCCAATAATAATATCGCTTTAATAGCTCAACAGTTTTTCGAATACCGCAGTGAGACCCTCGAGGATCATCGTGAGCTCGACTGATCAGGCTAGGCCTGCAGACTTCAGGGACCCACAACTTAGCACGGGGAAGGTCTGTTGTCTCCCCACATCCACCTTGATCGATATAGATGCGATCATCCCGAACGTGTAAATTTTCAAATTTTTCTGGGTGACCCAACACCTGTTTACAAAGGTCTTCGTAGCTCGGATCTTTGAAGGCAGTATCAGGGATGATTTCATCTATATGCTGGTGTTCGGGGAGGCAACAGACGTTGCCCGCATGTGCTCGGGAAAGAGCGTCTGGAACCACATTTTGGGTTCCCTTTCGATGCTCGACATTGAAGTTAAACGACTGCAGTTTCAGGCTCCAGCGAGCAAGTCTACCACACAAGTCCTGCTGACTCATTAGCCACTTCAGACTTGCGTGATCGGTAATAATAGTGAACGGTAATCCCTCGATATATGCCCGAAATCTTTTGACGCTTTGCACCGCAGCTAAGCATTCCAATTCGGTAACGCTATAGTTGCGCTGCGCAGCATTAAGCTTTACGGACATATAAGCAATGGGATGTTCACCACCATTATCGTCCTTTTGGAACAAAACACTTCCAACCCCCGTGCAACTGGCATCACACTGGATATAAAAGTGTTTTGTGAAGTCAGGATTGACTAATACTGGAGCTGAAACTAGCAGTTGTTTAACACGATTGAAAGAGTCACTAGCTTCCGCTGTCCACTTGAAGGAACGTTTACCTTTTAGCAAATCCGTCAATGGGGCAGTGACTGCCGAGAAATTTGGAATGAAACGGCGATACCAGCCAGCCATTCCCATAAACCGTCTGACATCCTTAGCACTTTTGGGCTCTGGATATGCTATTATACCAGAGACCTTGTCAGGGTCAGTCATAAGCACACCATCACTAACCACATAGCCAAGGTATTTGATTTCCTTTTGGACGAATTTGCTCTTCTCTATGTTAATAGTTAGGCCAGCCTCTTTGAGGAAACTTGCAACCTTCGAAAGAAGATCCAGGTGTTCCTCAAAGGTGGAACTGGTGACGAGCAAATCATCAAGGTAAACAAACACCTTGTCTTGTAGCTCATGTGGTATGACCTTATGCATGAGCCTGCACATGGTCTGTGGCGCATTACAAAGCCCAAAAGGCATGACTCGGAAATGGTACAAGGGTCTGCCTGGTACGGTAAACGCCGTCTTTTCCCGCGATTCCTCATCTAACGGAATCTGCCAAAAGGCATCCTTCAAGTCGAGAGCGGAAATATATTTCGTGGACTGCATTCTTGCCAACAATCCTTCGATAAGGGGCAATGGATATGCATCTTTTATCGTGACCTCATTCAATCGCCGAGCATCGAGACACAGACGCACTTTCCCCGGCTTTCTAACCAAAGTAACGGGAGAACTCCAAGCGCTATGGCTCTCTTCAATTACCCCTAGGGACAACATACGATCGAGTTCGTCATACATCAGTTTCTGAATTACCGGTGAAACGGCGTAATGTCTTTGTTTGATGGGTTTGACATCACCAGTATTGATAACATGGGAAACAAGTGTAGTTTTACCCAAGCCTTTCTCATGATAAGACGGAAACTGATGTTTGACCAAATCGAGACGCTGTTGTTCAACTAAGGATAATTGAAGAGAGTCTCCTGAAACATCGACTTGCATTTGCTCGATAGAGGCAACCTGCATTGGTACGATTCTAAACAAGTCCCAGAAATCCATTCCTAAATATAATGGATTCGTGAGACTTGGGACAACGAGAAGTCTAAGGTACTTCGTCGTGTCCTTGAATCGCACCAATGTACGCACGTATCCTAAGACAGAAGCTCTCTGACCTGAAGCCGTTCTAACGTCGCTTTGCATTGTATAGAGATGCAAACCGAGGTAACTTATCAAATCAAGAGCTCCTGCACCCAGGATACTAACGCTGGCGCCACTATCAAGCAAGCCTTTGATCTTCCTACCTTTTATCGTAATTTCGGCAAAAGGCCGATTATCTTTGTCGGAAGAAACTATTGAGGCGATGCATGCCTGTTTCAGGAGGCGCCTATCCTGGAAGTATCTCCATGTGCGTCGGAGCCGTCTTTTAAAATTTCCAGAATTTATTTTTGGAGAGAGCGTAGCTCCGGATCTACGTTGGTAGCTACTTCCGCGGTGGTTGGTCGTCTCCAGATCTGCGGAGAAGGAATGTGGGAGCTCCCCGTTGGTCGCACATTCCCTCTCGCGTTTCCCGACTGACAACGCGAGCAATTGGGCTTTAAGGTACCCTCCAGACCACACCCAAAGCAAAACTGGCGTTGCACAGGCACGGGACAATCAAAGAAGTTATGTCCCATGTCTTTGCAATTCCAACATAGCTTGTAGGTGTTCTGATATGGTACCTTAGTCCCAGGCGCCAACCTAGGAACTGTCATAGCTTCCACCGCTAATCCGGAGCTAGACTCCTCCTGCAGGAACTCTATTTCGTGCACGCTGGGACGAGTGCTCGCCGGGGACAACGAAGATTCATCTTTGGAGAGATTCCATGTCTCCTCCACCGAAATGCAACTACGCATCAAATCACGTGCTGTACTATAAGTGAACGCCGCCAAGTACTCACGCATGCGTTTATTCATATTTCGCCGCAAAATGACCTGCATATCGGTGTTGCTTAAAGGTACATCCAACTCGCAATTTAGTGAGTCTATTGCAGCAAAAAAGTCGCGCATACTTTCACCAGCTCGTTGTTTGCGGTCATTAATTGCCTGGAGAATGTCAACATTATACCTATGTATTTGGAATCTCTCCAAAAACTCCTCCTCGAAGTCTTTCCAGAGCAAAACAAGTCGTTTGGAACGGAACTGCCAATACCAATCTACACCCGGACCTTTCAATAAAAAGTGTATGTCCCTAGCGAGCACGTCTTCTGGCATCCCATAGCTTTGGGCTAAAGAAGTGGCCCTAGTGATAAACTGCCGTGCTGTAATACCACCAGGTGAACCATCAAAGTAAAATCCCCACTTGACGATGCTCACGGGGATATCTCGGTGATACCCATAACTAATCGTGGGGTATTGTGGCCGTGGGACTGTAGGAGCTTCTACTATTGGCTGCCTAGTACTTGAAGCCGTGTCGAGTGGAGGAAGCGAAGCTTTCAAGGTGTCCTGGACATGTCGTCCAGTGTCAAGAACACTGGTGTTTAGAGGACGGGAGACTGTTGGCGTGTCCTGATCCGCCAGATGTACTACACTGTTGGCAGTGCTAGACATGGGACGCGGCAACTTTGGGCTGTTCAAATGCAATGGTGAAAGGAGGTCTATGATCTCCGATTCATTAAAGTGTGCCATTGCAAGGTGTTCAATATTTTATAAAGAATTCAAAAATAAAAATAAATGCAAATATAAAGAGAAAAAGTAGCAAGGTATCAAAATTGGAAGAAATAAAAAAAAAACTTTGCAAAGAAAAAAAAATAGGTACAGTAAAGATAAGAAAAGTAATCCAAAGCGAAATGTTAATTTTGTTTTTCAGATTTATGTGTTTTTAAAGTTTTAGAGGTATGTGTTTCAAAAAAATATATATTGGGTTCTTCAGTGTTCCTCCAGATGAACACTCAGGGGGATGGGAAATAAGCGGGTAGAAATTGGGAATATGGAAAATAAGGAAGAAAGAAAAAAATAAAAATAAAGGAGGCAAGTTTCTCGTCACGTCGCAAAGGTTGCAGTCTCTGATAACAAAACTAATTCAAAAAAGGAGCTGTAAATAAATACATCCAACGGAATCATATCCGGATATAGTTTTCGAAACTGCAATCCTTAACGAACACAGATGACAACCTGTCGAGTTGCTCCTAATTCCTTACGGCCAACCCTGAGCCTAATCCCACGCGGGAGATGTAGGAGCAGTCTCGACCGTTGTACCCAATCCTATGACGAGAAACTACCCCCTGTAGTATGGGAATTATTGGGCGCCATATGTTGCGAACCACGGCTTTGGGTCAGGCCGCCGTCACTGCAACAAGTTTTTTTTTTATTTGACCAGATTACCATTGGTTCGGTAGCTTTATCCCGGCCAGACCAACGGAAGGTCGTGGGCGATGAACCAAGGCAACCTGGTCCTAGTTTAGCTACCTGAAAAATAAAAGCTGTGAAAGGATGAGGGAGAGGAAAGTGTCCATCCTTCTGGACTTGAAGAACCCAATAAAAAGATTAATTTAGCAACACATTATAAAAATTTATTGAGGTGATAAAATTGAATATAAAAATGTAATGATGATAAGAAAAATGAAGAAAAAATTAAGAAAAAAAAATGAAGAAAAAAAAACAGACAAGAAAGAATTCAAGAAATTAATTCAACGAAAGAAATAGCAACAAAGTTTCAGCAAAATCCATTAAGGTTTAAATTCATAATATTCAATTTACGCAAACACAAAAAAAACTTACAGGGCTTTTCTTAGCTGCTGCTGTCGATCGATCGCACGCTGCCGCAAAACCTGCTGACCAGTAACGATTAATTGAAATAAAAGTTAAAAAAAAATCACCTCCGTAAAATAAACAATATTTCGATCTGAATAAAATAGTAGCTCCGTCGCATCCGGCCCAAATAAGCACACAGTCAGGCAACCAAATAGTTGAAAGGAAAAATGAATAACGCACAGCACCAGGCTTCCGCTCTCCGTATCTCAACGCACCAGTAATAGAGATAGAACAATGTCGAGGACCTCCAAACACGTCCTATGATGATGATTCGGTGGATGGTTAATTCAAACCAAATAAATGGAAGGGGTGGCGGAGTTTAATCGACCACGGTCGCGAGCGGAATAAAATTTAAGGTGACACAATCACTCTAGGACTATTAGTGGCGACACCGAACTATTGCCTCCAAACAGCAAGTTTTTGTATTGACTCCGCGAACAATCCAGATACAAATTTTATATTATAAATTTCAGACACTTCAGTCACTTCAGTCACTTATTTTTCAATTTAATCCAGTTTCATGGAAATTCAATGTTATTTCCTTTTAGCACGGATTGTTCACTCAAATATTTATCTTTCTTTACAGCGATAGAACCGATCGTCCCACTAATAATTTGTCCTAACTCGCTCGCGACCAACAAAATTCTCCAAAATTCAACCTAAAGGACTTTTTTCGAACAAAAATCCAACGGAATCGGATGGCAATGAACCATCATGCCCCGTAACATTTAGATCAACCGGCAACTCCCATCAACCATCCACCGAATCAAAAGCATACCAAAAAAAATGTCCCGTCGTCCACTAGATACAAAAAAAAATCAACCCGTCATCCACTCATACATAATTCTCGCCAACAGCGAGCCATTCCGTGCAATCCAGATTCACCTGCAACGATCATGGGCACGTCACAGCACTATGTACCGGCGCGTGATGTACTATATAGTATCTATATCATTACATCACGCTTCACGCACATTCCGATGCACTAGCTGTTTCGCTCTCATCATATCGTTGACGATGACACTCAGTTAGCATAGCCGATTTTGCATTGATTCTCTCTATGCACAAGCATATCGCACAACATATTTATGTATACCATAAATGAGATAGTATGTATACATAGTTGTGTGATAGGCCAATGCATAGAGAAAATGATAAGACAAGGTCGGCATGCTAACGGAGTCTCATCAGCTGGTAAGATTGCACGAAATGAATCAGCTGCTGGGAAAAGAAATGCAGTGCAGTAAAGGGGTTCGCAACAGTATGTATTAGGCCGTTTAGAGTTTTTTTTTACAAATCAGTTATGCTCAATCGCACCATGAAAATGCATACAGATAGCTACAGTTCGGAATCCTATATTACATCCATTTTTTTGGCAGAGAACGGTAGCGATCTGGAAAAATAATCCAGTATTTACCTTTCAAAGGGACCAGCAATAGTCGCGACAATATTTCAATAAAATTATATTCAATAAGTAAATATTAAGAACTGCTCCTTTTAATGGTAATTCAAATTTGGTTACCTCTTTCTTTTTTTCATTTGAGGCTAGAAAAGGCAACCCAAACGGATCACCTAATATATGATTAATTGTAATGATATATTAAATTATGATGAGACAATATGTTCAAAAGTTTGTTTACTTAAAATTATTTTTTTAAAAGCAATGCCAACATTCTTTCGCACAATAACAGGACATACCTACAAATCTTCCTGAATAAATAATTTATCAAAGGTAATTCCTGTAAATTTATATGGAAGTTAGGTTATACTTTCAAGCTGCTATGTACTTCTACAATTATGCAAATAAAATGCACTGCCCAGCAAGAGCTAGCGGGGAGGGTTTAGATCCCTCTTGCCATGGGGAGGCAAAAGGTGTGAGGAATAGAAGTGGGAATTTTTTTCTATATCATGCACAAGCAATAACATAACAACAAAAAAACACATTTTTTAAGTACATACAAACTAAATTTAAAACTTCCAGATCATATAGAGGAGAAAATATAAATAGGTATCTATATCAAGCAAAATACATATTAGATAAAATAAATAAGATTTTAATATGAATCCTATCACCAAAATAAATATTTTATAATAGTAATTAATAACACTTAAATGTAGGGAATCAGAGAAAAGCGATTAGTGTTTTCTAAAAACATACGTAACAAATAAAAAACGGCCGTTGATAACGTAATCATGCACTACTGCTACAAGTACGATTATAACGCCTCCAAACCACTTCAAAAAAGGAAGAATATCTAACAAAAACACACGCACAAATTAAATACTCTACAATGCACCATGCACAATTTAAATGCGAAACGGCCTTATTATTGTATTCATGCACTACGCGCTATGCTACGAGTATCTAACTACTAGAACAGCTCCACGCGCTCGCGAACGTTGCACAAGTTCATGGATACCTACTAGTGTGTAGTAAAGGGCATGCCCTTAAGTGAAGTTCAGATACTTTCAATGCGCATGCGTTGAACGTATAAGAAGATTCATCGTGTCTCTATGTGCTATGGAATAGCTATAGAATAGATTGATGGTACATGTGGGCAGAAAGGCATTCTGCCCATAGGTTGAGTTGAGTTGAGATGATGATGTTGATATGATGAGCAGATACATGAAGGAAGTATGAATGGGCGCAATGCAATGTACATAATGGTTGGTGATTCACGCGTGCGCTTCTTATAATTATTCAATTGATATCAATATCAGCTTTCGCTTATGTAGAGGAGAGGAGTTTTTTATATTGGCAATTTAATGGCGATTAAGTACTAATGAATGGCTATTGTCATTTTAAGGAAAGTTACGATACGTTAAGTTAGATATGCATGTAGGTACCGAAGTGAATCAATTGTGTTCTAAGAAATAATTTTTATTTTATTTTTATTTTTAGCTAGCATTTTGTAGGGTGGGCAGTGCCCTACCTGCCCACTTAGACCGGCCGCCCCTGTCAAAATTTATTGATATATGTAAGTAAAATATAGTAAGAATGGAGAAAACCGGTTATAAAGAGGATGCGCCTCGGAGACGTATGGTTATCTTTTACGTTACTCGCAATATGGTTATCTTTCTAGGGTTAAACATTGTTTTTGATGTGTAGCTATCCACGTATGAGAGCGTTTTTAAATATTGCTTATGAACATTTTTATGAAATTTCTCTCCGACACGAGTTCGGAAAGCCACTCACGGGCGAGTAGTGATTCGAAGTCACTTTTGTCAACGTACGGGTCTAAGTGCTTAGATTTACCACAAAGTGGACCAACACAATGTAATTTTCTCGTGTAACTTTTAAATTTCGTGTCTGTCTTAATCCATGGACATGGATTCAATTGGATTAAAATGCCAACCCGCCCGTGTATGGGCGCATTTCACAGAACGAAAATCCATTTCCATGAATCTACGTGTGTGTAAGGACCTTAACGAGCACGTAATTAGGTTTAATGATGCGACACACTCTGGCGATTTGGCATTTTCGCTGGCAAATATGACACGACCTTTTCTTGAATTTGCCGTCGCCGTCGGGGCGAGAATGGGTGGGGTTACCAATGCTAGAACACTCGAAGCGCCATGTCACAAAACCGATCTAAAAGCATGCCCATATCAGGATCAAACAGCGGCAAACCGCACGCACCAGTACCGTATAAAATCCCCCTGAAAAATCAGGTTTTCTTGCTATCGAAACAAATCGCATCGTTTCGCAACAAATCGCATCGCCCGGCCCGGACTGGAAACGCTTGGCCTCGCACTGTATGCGTACGTGCCCTTACGCTGTTCTTAAGAAGACCCTATGGGTGGTTTCACATTGTAAGACGAAACCGGACCGGTAAACTTGCACGACAAGAACCATAGTATGATCATTTCACACTATCCGATCAAAACACGGACGGGCGAACAATAATCACACAGCAACTATGTACAAATGTTGCCCTGCACGCTCCAAAGTTAGTGCACAATGAAGTGACGAGTCGACAAGATTAAAATGCAAGTAAAACACGCGTTAATTGTCATCGCAGAACGCCTGAACTATCGGTAGATGCAATCGTCTTATCGATCGTACGATTCTTACGAAAGAAAAACAATCGTGTCACGATTTTTTTTCTTTCGTAAGACGCGTTCTTACAATGTGAAATGCACAATGCTTGTCTGCTTGCCACTACAAAAGCTCTCGCCGTCCGTTTGTTAACCGTCCGGTTTCGTCTTACAATGTGAAACCACCCATAGGGTCTTCTTAAGAACAGCGTAAGGGCACGTACGCATACAGTGCGAGGCCAAGCGTTTCCAGTCCGGGCCGGGCGATGCGATTTGTTGCGAAACGATGCGATTTGTTTCGATGGCAAGAAAACCGGTTTTATCAGGGGGATTTTATACGGTACTGGTGCGTGCAGTTTGCCGCTGTTTGACGCTGATATGGGCATGCTTTCAGATCGGTTTTGTGACATGGCGCTTCGAGTGTTCTATCATTGGTATTTTCTATACAGGGTGTTTGGAAACTACTGCATAGACGCACCGGACTACACTGAGAAAAAAAATCCTGTAAATTAAAAAAAAACGCATATGATTCAAAGAGATTCAAATATGATTTTGCTTCATATTTGTTTCCCTTTGAATCATTGTATAATCCCTTTATTTCAAACGGATTTCCCTTTGAACTAATAATATATTCCTTTTGAAAGTCTATCTATAATCACTTTAAATTAAAGTGATGCAGTGTCAATTTAATCAGGTCACAACCATAAATCGAAAGGGTTTCCTTTTAATTTAAAAGGATGGACTCTTTGTTTTAAATGCATGAACTCAAAAGAATACTTTAAATTACACCAAAAGTGATGAGTTTTGTATAACTGACCTTGCTATAGGTGTTGGCGACATTTCATTTACCTCTTTACGCTCTAAAATGCATAAAAAATTACCTGCCTACAGTGGGATTCGATCCCGCGACCCTATGATTTGAAGACTAACGCCCCTACCTACTACACCACACAGACTATACGGGACGACGTTTATAATTTACACCATCAATGGCGCCGGAGCAGGGGGGGCAGCGGGGGCAACTGCCCCCTCAATATTTTGGCTAAAGGGGCAATTTATTATTTTTTTATTATTTATTATTAATACATATATTGCACTATATTAAAAATGAAGAATAATTTATTTTATATTTTTATACGTATATATAAGTACAATGTACATATTCGATTTATTATTCTAGTAGTGGATATTTTTTTTCCCATAATGGAATATCTGGTTTGCAGAAAGTTGCATACGTGCATTTAGTACATGTATTGTATACCACGAGTATGTACATGATCATTCCATTTTCATTTCTTCTTCCTTAAGGGCTGAATTAAGATCAAGAGTGAAATTTTTCCCACTGCGATTTTATCAATAAAAATGCATACTTACTGTGGAATATGTCATAAACGGTGGGGAATTCCATAAGCTACAAGCCGAGACCGGTTCCATAATTTTCCTCGGCCATTTTATGTATTATTAACCTTCAAGCGCGCGCGCATCATTTTGTGACATAACTGGGCGCGCGGCGGTAATTTACCGCCCTAGTCTTTCCCCTCCCTTTTCGCTCAAGTGTACAACTTGCATTCTCATAATTATGGTAAATTGCAAGAAGAGCAGAGCATGTCCCAAATAAGTTATCATCACAAAAACTATTATCTGGTGAACAATAAAACAAGTTTTGCAGTTTTAGCGAAGCACGTCACTTCAGTGATATTACACAGATCACACACATTTTGAACACAACTATATACCAAAATATATCATCCCCGAACGCTGGAAAGGTATGGAAAATTTATTTAAATTAAATTTATTTAAATTAAATTTACCCAAAATTTTATTGCATCGTATGTATAACAGTATAACTTGAGAATACATACTTCTCCCACCTCGATCCGGCCAACGGGAGAAAAGCTTTGCGTGTTTATATGATCAGGGCGGTAAATTACCGCCCGCGCGCCCGCTTGAAGGTTAAAAATACATTTTCATTGAAAAAATCGCAGCGGACAAGGCCAACGATAGCGAAACTACTGACCGTTGATTAACGAAAACGAGGAAGTTTGTCATTCTCCTTGTCAGAAAACCGTGGTACCGATGTTAGAGAATCTCACAGTAAGATTGGGCTGCTGAGCTCTATTTCGATATTGTTGATCTTCGCTCAAAGTTAAGAGTATACCGGGAGCTTCACCTACATGTTGCGCCTAAATCGAGATTTTCGAAAGTTTTGAAAATGTTAATTTAAAATATAAAAGGGCAAAGTTTTCAAAACTTCCAATTAAAGAACATTAAAAATTAAAAAATTTTGCTTAATTAAGATTAATCCAAAATTGAAATTGTTTGTTTGCTTCACTTAATGAGGTCCTCAACGTGCACTGTTCAAATGCACATTCTGCACATATAGTAGAGCCGGTCCTGGCTAGAGGTCCGGTATATGGTAACCGCTAAATTTAATATCAATTTGAGAAAAAAATCTTGCCCTCCCAATAAAAAATTCGTTCCGGCGCCACTGACACCATACATTGTGACATCGCTCTACCACACTGCCGACCAACTGCGAGTGTAAACAAAAAAAAATCCTATTGAAAATTTGGATTTAAAGGATTTCCCATTAATTTAAAAAGATTTCTATTGAAAATTTGGATTTAAAGGATTTCCCGTTAATTTAAAATGATTTCTTATTGAAAATTTGGATTTAAAGGATTTCCCATTAATTTAAAAACAATGAATTTGAATTAAAGCGATATATATTTAAAAGGAAAGGATTATATTTAATAGGAATGTAACTCGATTTCAAAAAGATATCGAGTTAATTTTAAGGGACGTTAGTTTTCTCGGTGTATGATTCCTTATGTGATTTGCATAGGGTTACCAGACAGGTGGGGACGAAATCCAGGGCGCTGAAAACTGTCAAACGGTTAGTACTGGAAAAATCCTTTTTGTCACTTTTTTCATTGCACGCTGTTTCTTCGAATTTAATTATTTGATCGACCTCTTTTGTAGTTTGGTTTTATAAATAATAATAATAATTAAAATGCAGTGAAAAAAGTGACCAAAAAGATTATTCCAATACTTATCATAATTTAATTCAATTTGGACTGAACTTTAATTATACTTTTTGATTGTACTACATTATATATCACCTAGTGCTTACACATGTCACATATCGCCCAAAAAACGTAACATCTAAATGTTCTGTCAACTAGCTAATTGTCATTCTTTGTTCGGAAAAAATTCTTTGTGTGGATTAGTTTTTTAAAAAAATAGAAAATAGAGAAATGTTTGAATTTATTTATTTTTAATGTAAAGAAAATGTTAAAGTTATATATTTTTTTTTTTATTTTTTTTTATTAAGTGTTGTTTTATTACATATTCCATATTTTACATTATTACAAATAAAATATAATTTCGAATAAAGTAAGCGTTATTAGCAACTCACATAAGCCTAAGCTTGAGCGTGAGAGCTGCAACTAATACAGTTTTTTTTTACATCCAAGTACTCATTTTCAATTAATAAATTCAATTTTTATCAAAATTCAATTTGTAGGAAAAATTATTCTTTTTCTTTACCATTTTCAGAGCCTGTTTACAAATTAAGCTGGTTAAAATTTTGCCTATTTTCAAAAACATATTTTTTTAACTTGATCTTATAATTATGTACATATGTTTAATTCATTTCTAAAATTGTGGGAGACTATTATACAATTTAGGACCTGCAATGTTTAAATGTCGACAAGTTGATTCCTTTTTATATGTACATATTAACCATAATATTCCGATGTGTAGTAGATCGAGTTCTATAGTTAGTTGAGATTATTGAATATTGTGTAATATTTTTAAAAACGAGTTTCAGTAAATTAAAACAATATAGTTTTCTTAGCGACAATACGTTAAAGTCCGCGAATGCTTGCGTTGTAGACGTGTATTTTGATCTTTTTAGACAGAGCTTGACAATCGTTGACTGTAAGTTCGCTAGAGGTCTAAGAACACAAGAAAAGGTACTGCCCCAAATAGAAACACCGTATTCATAAATCGATTGAAATAATGATAAGTAAATTTTTCTTAGATAATTTGCGCTAAAAAAATTTCGTAATATTAAAATTCGATGTATCATTTTACGCAATCTTTTTACCAAGAAGGAAATATGAGATGACCACTTGAGTTTGTCGTCTACAGTTACTCCTAAATATTTTATTTCGTGCACTTCTTAAACAACATTGTTTTGGACGGATATTGAGTAATTAGGGTCAGGGCTACTGGAACTTCCAAATTTAAGACAATATGTTTTATTTAAATTTAAAATCAGTTTGTGAGAACACAGCCATTGATTGACTTTTCCAACATTCCCATTTGCTAATGAATATACTTCGTTCCAGTGTTTAGCTCTAAACAAAAGTGCTGTATCATCAGCAAAGGCTACTACTTCAGCATGATTGTCAGCAGCAAATATTTTACACAGTCTATTTATGTAAATTTGGAAAAGTATAGAACCCAGAACTGTTCCTTGTGGGATACCATGTTGCACAATCCTAGCATCACTTAGAATACCATTGACAGATACCCTCTGAGCTCTTCCTGATAGGTATGATTTAAGAAGTGAAAATTCTGTATCATAAAAACCAATTTTATTTTATTTATCTTGTAAGAGTTTCTGGTCAACGGTATCAAACGCCTTTTATAGATCCAAAAATGCAGTTAAAACTGCATTCAGTAACTTTGGCGATGGCATCGGTCGTACTGATATTAGCCTTAAATCCATATTGATTTTCAGAGATTATGTTGTTTCTGCTAAGGTGTTTCAGAATTCTAGATTTTAAACACTTTTCAAGAACTTTTGAAATATTTGAAACAACAGAAATGGGCCTATAATTATCCATAATCTCCTTCCTGGCATTTTTGAAAATAGGGTAAACAAAAGAGGATTTTAATTTACTTGGATAAATTCCACATAAATATACATTAATTGAAAATATGACAAAGAACAGTAATTGTTGCATCATTAAAACATTGCAAAATTTTTGTTGAGACATTATCAGGACCGTTTGCTTTATGTTTTAAATTATTTATGTGAATTCTTATTATACCCTATACCCATAAGATGGTATAGGGTATATTGTTTTTGTTACGACGATTTATGTAACACCTTAAAGGAACATCCGGAGGTATGGCAAAGTACTTTTTGTTTGCGCCCTTGAAAGAATCACTTGGAGGAAAACGATTTGAAAGCAATGACGATGTCGAGAAGCACGTGCGCGATTGGTTGACAACTCGCCCTCAATTTTTTTATGAAGAAGGAATATTCAAGCTTCCAAATCGGTGGCAGAAGTGTGTAGATAATGCAGGAGACTATATTGAAAAATGTTGAATGTATAGTTTTTGTATAATATTATTCAATAAATATAATTTTAAAAATTACCGTTTATATTTGATTCACCTATAAATGATCAGGGTCGGTCCCTGATTCGAATAAGCCATGTCCGTCTGTCTGTCTGTCTGTCCGTCCGTGTGCCTGTCAGTTCGCACGATAACACCCGAAATAATGAAGCTAGCGTTTTGAAATTTCGGTCAGATGATTGTTTTGATAAAAGCTTGGATGGTATTGAAAATGGGCCAAATCGGACCAAGGGTTCCCCTACCTCCCATACAAATGACCCCTCCGTGATACTTTAATTCGGCCATATTTTTCGACAGAATATCGATGGCGATCTGCAATTTTCATCAATGCCTAATTGCGACATATGCTTGAAGTTGGCGGAAAGTGGAGAAGGTCTGACTACCCCTACCCCTACATCCTCTACAAAGCAATATTCCGCCATATCTTTTGATAGAATGTCGCGAAAAACTATAAATTTATAGCAAATGATAGCTGATGGATGCCGTTATAAGATATTATAGATGTACGAGATTCGACCCATCTACTTCTTCCCCCCTTAAAAAAATGAAATTAATATTTTTGGTTTTACGCACATTCTAGGTCTGTACATGGGTATAGGGTATACACTCATCGTGCTATTCGCACGATTAGAACTCGGTCTCGTTTTATTATTATTATTGTTACATTAGGAAAAATATCATGTTCGTTATAAGTCAAACCACTATTAACCACCGAGTTAGAAAGTTCTTCTCCTATTTTAATGAAAAAAATTGTTAAGTTCATTAGCTATTACGTTTTCATCCGTTACTGTTAGCCCACAAGTATTTTTAATCTGTTTTATTGTACAATCGTCTTGTTTTCCATATGCCATTTCCTTAGTTAAGTTCCATAATTTGCTAGAATTGCTAGTATATTTATACCCTTCACTCGTAGAGTAAAGGGTATATTAACTTTGTCATGAAGTTTGTAACGCATTGAAGGAAGCATCTCCGACCATATAAAATATGTATATATATGATCAGCATGACGAGCTGAGTCGACTGGGCGATGTCCGTCTGTCTGTCTGTCCGTCTGTCCGTCTGTTGCTACGCGTTTTACTCGGCCAGTTTAAAAGCTATCGAGCTGAAATTTTGCACACATGTTTCTTTTTATTGCAGGCAGTTTGTATGTTCGAATCGCTAAAATCGGACCATGGGGTCATGGGGCTGCCATACAAACCTAACCCCCCCAATTTGGTTTTTCTAAGAAAAACTTTTTCATGCGTACACTAATTTCAACCAAATTTCACACAAATGTGTTTCTATTGATAAGACAAAACATATGTAGGAATGGATCAAATCGGACTATAGGGTCATGGGGCTGCCATACAAACTTAACCCCCCAAATTAGGTTCTTCTTAGAAAAAAATTTTCATTTGTGCACCAATTTCAACCAAATTTCATTCAAATGTGTTTCTGTTGATGCCACAAAACATATGTAAGAATGGCTAGAATCGGACTGTGGGGTCATGGGGCTGTCATACAAACCCAACCCCCCAAATTGAGTTTTTCTAAGAAAAACTTTTTGATTTGTGCACCAATTTCATTAAAACCTCATAAAAGTGCATTTCAATTGATGCCACTAAACATATGTAAAAATGAATGAAATCGGACAATGGGGTCATGGGGCTGTCATACAAACCCAACCCCCTAAATTGAGTTCTTCTACGAAAAACTTTTTTATTTGTGCATCACTTTCAACCAAAACTCGTAAAAGTGCATCTGTATTGATGCCATAACACATGTGTAAAACTGAATGGAATCGGTCTATGGGTCATGGGGCTACCATACAAACCCAACCCCCCATTTTAGATCTTAAGAAACATTTTTTTCACACCAATTTCAAAAAAAAACTTAATGCGTCCTTGTCAAAACAAAGAAAAATTAAAACGAATGGAATCATATGGAACCATGCTCCCGCATCCCCTCAATAAAGTTTTCTGAGTAAATATTTTTGTTTTCCCACTTAACCAAAAACACACAAATATTGTTTTATCGACGCCACAGAAGGAAAAGAATGGGGAAGGATTGAACACAAGTCATATGTTCGCCCAAAAAAAACTTTTAGCCCGAGGAGAGTGAAGGGTATTCAAATTTCGGCCGCGCCCGAAATTAGCCTCGGTCTCGTTTTCAATTAAATTTGAGTAGAAAGAATTCTTAACTAATTTAACGAGACGGGTAACATGGTTCCTATATTTTTTGTATTGCTCAGCAGATTCCAAGTTTAAGGGATGCTTCCTCACAAACGTAGCTAATTTGTCTCTGTGCCTAATAGAAACTAATATAGCCGGTGTGATCCACGGCTTTATGCCTTGGATCACACCGTTTACTAATTGTGAATTCTCATTAAGAATATCAATATTTATGTCACCGATTAGTAGATGATTTTCTATTTTAAGGGATTTGGAAAGAAAGTCGTGCAATGAATGAATAAATAAATTTGGATCTAAACTAGGCGACCTATTGACACTAGTTATGTTCTAAATTTTATTTGCTATAAATAGTTTGATATTAATAGCGTTTGCATGAGATATGTCACATTCACTAACGATGAAATCATATTCCTTCTTGATGTAAATAACTAAGCCATCACGTTTATTGTATAATGGTGGTTTTTGATAAATATTATATCCAGCGAGATCAAAACTATCACTTACTTCCAGCCAACTTTCCGTCAATATTATTAATTCAAGATCTATCTTCATAGACTCCAATAAAATAGCAAATTCGTCAAAATGTTTCGGCAAGCTACGTATATTCATGTGAAATATATTTATATTTAATCCGGCGTTTCCACATAAAGACGAACTAACTTCATCGACCATTAATTGTCTTGTCTTAACTTCCTCAAAATTGTTTAAATAGATAGTATTCATAAATATTTTGTAAAAATGAAAACAACAAAAAGTATACCTACCTCTATATAAATCGAAGCGCTAGTTCATAGAATCTAAATCGTGTTGAGTCTGAATACGGGATACCCTGTCAGTCTCCAATTTTTTAAATAATATCACTCCATGTTTCATCCAAACGTACTGATAGCCAAGCGGGTATAACTTTCGTTCTAGCATCGCGATATAGCTTTGACGTTGCCATCGTTAGATGTTCTCCAACAAATACATACATTGGAAAATGCTGATTTCTCTAAACCTCCCAGCATACCACATAGCGAAGGTTCACCACAAGATGAATGATAGCGAAACTTGTTCTTTCACTTTTGATGAAGAAAATCGAAAATTTGTGTTATCTTCGTTCTAACGAAGGTATCTGATTCGCTAGTAAATCACCCAAAAGGATAGTAAGCGAAGAATTCTACATGCGCTTTTTTTTATTATTTTCAATTCACTATACTTCGCTAAGGCTGAAGGTACGCGAAGATATAGTCGTTTGCTCAAATAACGTGACATTATTTAGCAGCAGTGTTCGCCAAAGGGGGATATTTCATTCGCTTGAGGTGAATTTGTTGTCTGGCTCCTAAAAGTCTCTGCATCGATCGTGTGGTCAGTTGCCATTTTCAAATAGAGTAGTGAAAGTGTTAAAGTGCATAATTAAAAGTTTACAATGAATTTAAATTTATATTAGGTACGTTTTATTGTGTCTATCCCGTGCAGGTTTGGGTAGAACTTCATATAAAAAAATGACACTTACCCAGGTAAAGTCCACCCGTGCAAGTAACCTACACGGGATAGAACTTAGGTGAATCAAATGTAGATGGCGGACGCATAGGGGAAATATGAGGGAATTTGTTTTTTCAAACCAAATGTGAGAGTTTGTCTCAACACGAGAAAAGATTTTGCAAAGAAATAATCATCTTTTGTGATAAAATCCACCACATCTAAAAAATAAGCCGGCGAAGGTGAGTCAAAGATGCGCAAAAACTGTCAAATGTCAGCTGTTTGGTCTTAACCGGGATGTTACCCGCGATCGTTTTCAAAAGTTGAACGTGAGTTGAGCCTAAGTTAAAAGTTACACTTTTTGGGTCGTTCAACAAAAGTTGAACGTGAGTTGAACCTAAGTTGATAGTTACACTTTTTGGGTCGTTCCACAAAAGTTGAACGAAAGTTGTACGTGAGTTGAACCTAAGCTGAAAGTTACACTTTTTGGGTCGTTCAGCAAAAGTAGAACGAAAGTTGAACGTGAGTTGAACCTAAGTTGAAAGTAACACTTTTTGGGTCGTTCAACAAAAGTTGAACGAAAGTTGAACGTGAGTTCAACCTAAGTTGAAAGTAACACTTTTGGGGCGTTCAAAAAAAGTTGAACGAAAGTTGAACGTGAGTTCAACCTAAGTTGAAAGTAACACTTTTTGGGTCGTTCAACAAAAGTTGAACGAAAGTTGAACGTGAGTTGAACCTAACTTGAAAGTAACACTTTTTGGGTCGTTCAACAAAAGTTGAACGCAAGTTGAACGTGAGTTGAACCTAAATTGAAAGTAACACTTTTTGGGTCGTTCAACAAAAGTTGAACGAAAGTTGAACGTGAGTTGAACCTAAGTTGAAAGTAACACTTTTTGGGTCGTTCAACAAAAGTTGAACGAAAGTTGAACCTAAGTTGAAAGTAACACTTTTTGGGTCGTTCAACAAAAGTTGAACGTGAGTTGAACCTAAGTTGAAAGTAACACTTTTTGGGTCGTTCAACAAAAGTTGATTGAAAGTTGAACATGAGTTGAACCTAAGTTGAAAGTAACACTTTTTGGGTCGTTCAACAAAAGTTAAACGAAAGTTGAACGTGAGTTGAACCTAATTTGAAAGCAACACTTTTTGGGTCGTTCAACAAAAGTTGAACGTGAGTTGAACCTAAGTTGAAAGTTACTCTTTTTGGGTCGTTTAACAAAAGTTGAACGAAAGATGAACGTGAGTTGAACCTAAGTTGAAAGTTGAATTCGAGTTGAATTCGAGTTGAATACAAGTTGAACCCAAGTTGAACCCAAGTTGAACCCAAGTTGAACTCAAGTTGAACGTAAATTGTACCCAAGCCCAACCTCTGTTGAACCTTGAATGGCACCCAACACTCACAGGGTACCACCTAGCCCAACTTCCGTTGAACCTTGAATGGCACCCAAAACTCACAGGGTATACTACCTGTAATGCCAAAAACGTAACGCTTTTTCGTTGCAATTTTCGTGACGATTTTCGAATTATGTGCCAGAGTCAAGACATAAAAATGTCAAAAAGAAATACAAAACGAGACCGAGGCTAATTTCGGGCGCGGCCGAAATTTGGATACCCTTCGCTCCCCTCGGTCTAAAAGTTTTTTCGGGTTTACCTATGACTATTGTTCAGTCCTCCCCGCTTCCACGCTTTTGAATTTTCTCATAAGTGCCGTGGCGAAGATTTATTGGGCAAAGCGGGACGTGGGTTTCTTATAAGAACCAAAAAGAGGGGGTAGGGGGTTGTAGGGCAGCCCTATGGCCTTCCCATCAATTTTTACGTATGTTTGTGGCATAAACTAAAACATATTTGGTTCAGATTGGTGGACAAATCAAAAAGCTTTTCTTCGAAGACCCTAATTTGGGGGTTGGGTTTATATGCCAGCCCCATTACCCGATGGTCCGATATAATTCATTTATGCATATGTCTTGTACTATAACTAAAAATACATTTCCATGAGGTTTAGTTGAAATTTGTGTCCAAATAAAAAAGTATTTTTTAGAAGAACCTAATTTTGGGGGTTTGTATGGCAGCCCCACGACCCCATAGTCCAATTTCACGTTTTTTAAAGGGTTTTCCAATAGGGACGCTTGATCTTTGAAATGAAAAAAAAAATACATGTAGGAGAGATATTTGCGAATTTTTTTTTTTATTTGAAAGGTCCATCGACCCCATTACATATGGAATATGACATCATTCAAATGACCGCCACGGCTTCGGTTGGTGGCGCGCACACGAAAGGTCCAATTTTCGATGACTCTGGCGCACAAATCACCGTCAATGGTGAGCGATACCGGTCGATGATAACCAACTTCTTTTGGCCTGAAATCGAGAATATGGATCTGCACAACATGTGGTTTCAACAGGACGGCGCTACGTGCCACACAGCACACGCTACGATGGATGTTCTGCACGAGCAATTTACGGGCATGGTCATCTCGCGCGGAGGCGACGTGAACTGGCCACCGAGATCGTGCGATTTGACCCCGCTGGACTTTTTCTTGTGGGGTTTTCTTAAGTCGCAGGTCTATGCCAACAAACCGCAAACCACCGATGCCCTCAAAGTTAACATACGCCACGCCATCGATCAAATACAGCCCGATTTGTGCGCCAGAGTCATCGAAAATTGGACCTTTCGTGTGCGCGCCACCAACCGAAGCCGTGGCGGTCATTTGAATGATGTCATATTCCATATGTAATGGGGTCGATGGACCTTTCAAATAAAAAAAAAATTCGCAAATATCTCTCCTACATGTATTTTTTTTTTCATTTCAAAGATCAAGCGTCCCTATTGGAAAACCCTTTATGTAGCATCAATAGAAATATAATTTTCTGAGGTTTCATTGAAATTGGTGCGCAAATAAAAACGTTTTTTTAGAAAAATTTGATTTAGGGGGCTAGGTTTGTATGGTAGCCCCATGACCACATGGTTCGACTCCATCTATTTATACATATGTTTTGTGTCATCAATAGAAACACATTTGTGTGAAGTTTGGTTGAAATTGGTGTATAAATAAAAAAAATTTCTTAAAAGAACTTAATTTGGGGAGCTAGGTTTCTATGACAGCCCCATGACCCCATGATCCGATTTGATCCATTTTTACATAAATGTTTTGTGGTATTACTAGAAACACATTTGTGCGAAATTTGTTTGAAATCGATGAGAAAATAAAAAAGTTTTTCTAAGAAGAACATAATTTGGGGGACTAGGTGTGTATGGCAGCCCCACGACCCCATTGTCCGATTTGGTCGATTTTTACATATACAGTGGTATTATTAAAATAGCCAGGAACAAACCGGACGTTCTCATTTCATATAAATTTCTCCCGGTTATTGTAATTAAAAATCCGGATAATGTTATAACTTTTAAGTCTCACACATAGGCTTACACAGTCAATTGAAAGCTTTTATTCTGCCCGCTGTTTCAAAGGAGTCAAAGCCCTTCCGGTAGATTACGTCAGCAATAAAAACGCATGGATGACGTCTCCAATTTTCATGGAATGGTTAAAAAAAGTGGGGATAATAGCACAGCTCATGTGATTACCGGGTATCTTAATCACATTACCGTTGTTTTTCTCCGAGCGAACACTACGTCCATTATGCAACCGGACATTATTCGAGCCTTTAAAACATATTATAGGCGCCAAATGGGATCCAGGTTATTGGACATTATTGAGAAAGGAGGTCCATCTTCTCTAAACGCAGCTGCTATAACATAGGAGAATTTATTTGCTAGTGATAAGCAAACCACAATTACAGATTTTTTTCAATAAATAAAAAACAGTAAAAATATATACATATGTATATGTAAAATGTCTGATTTTGCTGTTTAAATAAAGTTGAATTTCCGACAACTCGATTTCGTGTCGCCTGATTAATGTTATAGATCGGTTATTGTTATAGATTTAGCTTTGAACAAATGGTATAACAATAAGCGGGGACCACTGTATTGTGTGTTCCCAATTAAAACACATTTGAGTGAAATTTGATTGAAATTGGTGTATAAATCAAAAAGTTTTTCTAAGAAGAACCTAAATTTGGGGGGTAGGTTTGTATGGCAGCCCCACGACCCCCTTGTCGGATTGTAGCGATTCAAACATACAAACTGCACTCAGAGAAATATTCACTAATATTGAACGAAATATATTTAATTCAAACGATTTGCGCTTTTGATTTGGCTCCACACTAGGGATGTCAAAAACCGGCCCATAACCCGGTTTTCGGTTTTTTCGGTTTTTTTGCAAAGCCGGTTAGACCGTCCGGTTTTAACCGGGCTCAAAGTACCGGTTTTCGGTTAACCGGTTTTTCATTGAATTGCTTAGAATTTTAGCAAAATAATGCATACACATTCGTTAACCTTCGGGCGGGCGCAATGCATCTGACAGATTAAGTGACCAGTTTTTGTTGCGCCAATCAGCGATATGAAAAGGGAGAGATCTGAAACTCACAATAGCTTAATCTTTATCGATTAACTACCAATAGAAATTTTCAGTTTCTATCTACCATATGTCAAAGGGGCGGGAGGGGATGAAATAATCTCTCAGATGTATTGCGCCCGATTGTGTTATTTTCTTCTTTTCTATGAAAATTTCCACCTGTTATACTCTTCACATTGCGTAATAACGTTGTGTTGACTTTTAGGCTCACCAAATCGTTCAATAGTGTGTTTTTAGTAAAATAAGCTTACGTTTTTTAACCGGTTAAGTTGTTGAAGGTTTTTTAATATTGAAGCGATAATATTCTTAGAAAATTTAAAATGTGAAGGGTATCAAACTTTGTGAGCCAGTATTTGTTTCTAAAATTTCGTAGAACTGTTTCAAAAAGACAATGCAACAATAAATAAGAGTCTAAAATATCCAGAAACTTTTTTCATCATTTTTTCTGCACTTAATCTGTCAGATGCATTGCGCCCGATTGTGTTAGGATTAGTATTGCGCCCGCCGGAAGGCTAAGCTGATGTTCGTATAGAAATATGACTGTGTAATGGAGCCCTAAAAGTGAAACATGTTAACAAAAAAGATAATCAAATAAAATTGTCAGAAGTTTTCATAATGTTTCAAAAATAGTTAACTGAGTTTTATTGCTAGACAATGTATATAGTGCAGTCAAAATATCCCATTTCAGGCCTCCAAATAGAAAAAAAATAGAGTAAGGCTATTTTTTGTGGTTTTTGAATCAGCGAGCTCCCAGTTGAAACAAGTAATAAACGCCAGATATGGAATGTACTCGACGTCCTCTTTGATATGACACCTCGCATGCCCACGTTCGATCAAGGTTTGTAATTAGTGTCCTTTTTGAGAGCTTTCCGATCATTTTTTTTTTCTTAGCAAATTTAATGGTAGAATCTTTAGCTATTATAGATTCGGAAAAGTTAGAAACGTAGTGACAATTTGAATTACTCTCGTAATTAGGGCTTCGGAAAGATACACGGAAAATACAATAATTCTCCATTTAATCTCGATTTATTCCGTTGATGGTCCTTGAAACATGGAACAAACACCAGATATGTAATGTACTTGACGTTCCCTTTAATTTGATACCCCACATGCCGACCTCCGATCAAGGATTAAAGAGTATCCTTTTTTGTCCTTTTTGGGACCTTTCCGATCAAAATTTTTTTTTTTTAGCAAAATGAGTTTTAGATTCCTGGGATCCCACTGATTCAAAAACCACAAGAATTAACCTTACTCTATTTTTTTCTATTTGAAATGCTAATATGACTGCACTATGATGTTAAAGTCTTTGTGGACACGACGGATGTTGAAGTGGACGCGGATATCAATGTGGACGCGGACGTGGTAGCGACTGCCGATCCATCTTCCTATAACAATGAACTCTAAATGCACTGATCTGATACACATATACATTCACGACGCACAAAAGATACACGTGTGACACGCAAAGTAAACAATATCTGCCTTGGAAACGAAAAATGCAAGGAGCGGTAGTTTGACGAAGCGATGGTTCTTGGAATAATAGCACTAAGGAGAGTGTTCGGAAATACGAAATTTTTCATAGAAGACAAGCAATAGAATTACAGACTGACAAATCAAGAAAATATAAAAATTTTATGAATTTGGAAAGTTTTTTTTTCGGTTTTAACCGGATGGGCAAACAACCGTCCGGGTTAAAACCGGGAGGATGAAAAAACCGAAAAAAAACCGGTTAACCGTTTTGAAAGTACCGGTTTTCGGACTAACCGTCCGGTTTTTGACATCCCTACTCCACACGCAAATGCGTTTAATTCTAACGAGTCGCGTTTCTTTCAAAAGCATAACGAGTTGTAAAAAAGCGTTTGAATTAAAAGAATTTACGTTTACCTGGAAAGAAGGAGCCAGTCGATTTAAACGTATTTTTCATTGAAATAAACACTTATTCTTTTATTGTAAACGGGTAAAACATTTTAAATAAATGAAAGGCAATTGTATCAAACGTCTTCGTTTTTATATTGAAGATTTTTGTTATTTAAAATAAACGAAGCATTCTTTTTAATGAAACGGTATGTATTTCGAAAGTAACGCATCGCGTTTCCATTTCATAGAAATTACCTCATTCAAAATAATTGTCCATTCTCCATTCGATTAGATACTTACTGTTACCTGGGTTGACAAATCAATAAAGAATAAAACTTATGAAAACTTTAGAAAAACACTTTATTTTTTATTTAGGTCTAATTTTAATATGGTTAATACATTACACTTTTATTCTAACACCCGCTAAACTTAAATTGCACGTGTGCAAGTGTCCATTCCTCCAGATGAATGCAAAAGTAAATTATCGAAAACACTCTTAACGTCGACGAAGATTCTAATACGCGTTTGTTGTTAGACACTACACATTTGTTTGGAATGAACATGAACACGCGAGACTCATCGGACCGGCCGGAAGTACTATTATTACTATGTAATGCGGAATCTTTTGATTTAACCTTCCGGCGGGCGCAATACTAATCCTAACACGATCGGGCGCAATGCATCTGACAGATTAAGTGCAGAAAAAGGGATGAAACTAAGTTCCTGTATATTTTAGACTCTAATTTATTGTTGTATTGTCTTTTTGAAACTGTTCAACGAGATTTTAGAAACAAAAACTGGCTCACAAAGTTTGATACCCTTCACATTTTCAATTTTCTAAGAATATTCCGCTTTCAATAGGCTCAATATTTAAAAAACCTCCAACAACTCGACCGCTTAAAAAATGTGAGCTTATTTTACTAAAAACACACTATTGAACGATTTGGTGACCCTAAATGTCAACACAACGTTATTTCGCAATGTGAAGGGTATAACAAGTGGAAATTTTCATAGAAAAGGAAAAATAACACAATCGGGCGCAATACATCTAAGAGATTATTTCATCCTCTCCCGCCCCTCAGACATATGGTAGATATAAACTGAAAACTGCTTTGCGTAGTTGATCGATAAATATTAAGCTACTGTTAGTTTCAGATCTCTCCCTTTTCATATCGCTGATTGGCGCAACAAAAACTGGTCACTTAATCTGTCAGATGCATTGCGCCCGCCCGAAGGTTAAACGACCGTTTTTGCGGTTTGGCTGCTCTTTTGTTTTAAAAGAAATTCTCTTAGCGTAAATGAGAATTCGTTCAAATCAAACGATATTTTTCAAACGAATACTGCGTTCAATTTAAATGTGGAGCTTTTAATATGAATGTGCGTTTTTTTCTCTGAGTGTGCCTGCAATAAAAAGAAGCATGTGTGCAAAATTTCAGCTCCATAGCTTTTAAACTGGCCGAACAGACAGACAGACGCACAGACGGACAGACGGACATCGTCCAATCGACTCAGCTTGTCACACTGATCATATATATACATATTTTATATGGTCGGAGATGCTTCCTTCAATGCGTTACAAACTTCATGACAAAGTTAATATACCCTTTACGCTTAATAAGCGAAGGGTATAATAAGACCTCTCACTATTAATTTAAAGTAAAACCGGCCAATTCCTATGTCTCTCTACGGGGCGTTACTTTCCCGCATTATCCGAGTAACCGCTGCGCCTGAGTGCTGCATTAACATCTGCAGCGTCTCAGGTTACTTAACGTGATAGGTGACAGAAAACATTTAAGTCAACCACTAAAGCAGCATCTTCGAGGCATGCCCATGATGGCCTTTACTCAACGATTAAACCCTATCATGGTTTAGCGATGTGCCGACAACTCATCCTAAGAAAAACTTCAAGTCAAGAAACCTGAAACAAAAGCCTCGGATTGGACGGATACAAAACAACGAAGACCCCGCAAACGAAAAACTGATTACTCTTTCGGATCCTGGAATGTACGCTCCCTGAATAGACCGGGGGCCTTAAGGGCCCTCCTGGATCAGGTAGAACAATACAAGCTGAGCATAGTTGCAATCCAGGAAACTAAATGGCTCAAGAGCGAGATTAACGACCTCAATTCGCACACTATTTTTACGAGTGGTAAAGAGGAGGGCAACAAGGAGTTTGGAGTAGCTTTCATCGTGAATAAGCAGCTCAAGGACCACGTTATCGGCTTCAAACCCATCAACGAGCGGCTATGTGCGATCCGCATTAAGACCCGTTTCGCTAATCTCTGGCTCATTAATGCGCATGCCCCTACAGAAGTAAAAGAAGACGCGATTAAGGACGAGTTCTACAACGACCTAGAAACACTCTTCGACTCACTTCCATCAAACGACGTCAAGCTGCTGCTAGGAGACTTTAACGCCAAAGTCGGAAATGAAAGCTGGCATAGGGGAACTACTGGAGGTCATAGCCTCCACGACGAAAACAACAACAACGGTCAGCGACTTATCGACTTCGCGAGCGGCAGAAACCTGGTAATAAGCTCTACATGCTTCCCTCATCGACGAATCCACAAGCAGACCTGGAAGTCTCCAGATGAATACACCGTGAACCAGATCGACCACGTACTGATCAGCAAGAGATGGGCTTCTAATGTCCTAGATGTTCGATCCTATCGAGGAGCCAACTGCGACACCGATCACTATTTGGTGAAGACGACCTACAGGTGCAGAATCTCTTCGGTGCACCTAACGAGAATCAACCCTGCCAAGATCTTCGAGGTTGACAATTTGATTGATGATGCCACGGCGGCTGCGTATACAACAGCACTAGAGGAAAAATTGTCGCCCATGCTTGATGACATCAACAATTTAGGCATCCATGAGTTCTGGGAGGAGCTCAAAGACAGCATCAAGGGGGTCGCAGAAGAGGTCGTGGGCTATAAAGGCCGGCGCAGACGAGCAGACTGGTTCGACGACGAATGCAGGGCCTCGATTGAGGCGAAAAATTAAGCCTATCGCCAATACACAAAACGCGCATCCCGAGCCAAGAAAGAAAGATATAACGAGCTTCGGCGAGTATCTAATAAGTTAATTAGACGTAAGAAACGCAAACATTTTGACGAGCAGTTACAGCAAATAAACCAAAGATTAGCCAGTAAGAACATTAGACAGGCGTACAAACTTATAAATAATGTTAAGAACGGATATCAACCCAGGACAAGCCTATGTAAGGACAAGGATGGTAACATCATCAGCGACATCGAAAGCGTCAACAAACGATGGGCCTCGCATTTTGAAGAGCTCCTCAATGCACCATCAACATCCCCCGCGGAGCCAGCTCTTGAGCAGTTAGCCGAACCAGGCCCTCCCGTTCTACCCCCAACAGTAGAGGAGGTGAGTCTTGCCATACAGTCGCTTCAAAATAATAAAGCGCCCGGCGCTGACGAGATCCCAGCAGAACTGCTGAAGCATGGTGGAACGTGCCTGACCAACGCTATACATGTGCTACTGCTGAAAATATGGAACGACGAGGAAATCCCCGAAGATTGGCGCAAAAGCATAATCTGCCCAATCCACAAAAAGGGTGACAAGCTGAAGTGTGAGAATTACAGGGGCATATCATTAGTTTGTACGGCCTATAAGATATTATCTAAAATTCTTGAAAAGAGAATTAATCCGTACGCAGAACGAATCATTGGCGAGTATCAAGGCGGCTTCAGACCTGGTCGCTCAACGACCGATCAGCTTTTCACAGTGAAGCTACTACTCCAAAAGTGCTGGGAATATAACATCGACGTGTACCAAATCTTTGTCGACTTCAAACAGGCATACGACAGTATCGATCGAAGTGTACTGTGCAACATTATGCTGAATTTTGGTATACCGGCAAAGTTAGTGCGACTCACAAGGATGACGATGACTAATACCGTCTCGCAGGTCAGAGTGCAGAATCGACTCACTGACCTATTTGAAACTCGTACTGGACTGAAGCAGGGCGACGGGCTGGCGCCGACGCTCTTCAACCTGGCTTTGGAGTATGTAATTCGAGCCATGAATATGGACAGCAGCGGAACGCTACTCATCAAGTCGACTCAATTAGTAGCGTACGCCGACGATATCAACATCATGTCTCGAAGGTTGGGTGATGCAGAAAGCCTTCTGCATAACCTCAATAACGCCGCAAAGGAAGTTGGACTACATATCAACGAAAGCAAAACAAAGGCCATGATGCAATCGAAAACAAGGACGCCAGCAAATTCAAGCATCACAGTGGGGGACCTTAATATCGAGTATGTAGACAACTTCAACTATCTGGGTTGTAACTTATCAAAGGACGCCAACGAAACCGACGAAATTAAGCGACGGATACAACTAGCCAATAAGACATATTTCTCGGTCCTCCCTATAATTAATTCGAAACTTGCGCACAGGAACACGAAGCTCCGCGTGTACAAAACGATCATCCGACCCGTGCTATGTTATGGCTGCGAAACATGGACCCTCACCCAAGCCTCCGAAATTTTGCTAGACCGATTCGAACGAAAGGTCCTTCGGCGAATTTTCGGGGCCGTTCGCGAGCGAGACCAATGGCGTATCCGGTACAACCATGAGTTGTATCAATTGTACGATGAGCTGGAAGTATCGAAAATCGTGAAGCTTCAACATTTGCAATGGGCGGGGCATGTACAACGGATGGACGATAATCGCATGCCAAAGAAAGTGATGAACGCACAACGAATTGACGGAGCGAGGTTGCGTGGACGACCGAGAGCTCGCTGGGAGAACTCCGTAGGTGAAGACGCCCACCAGCTGCTGGGCTTCCGAAACTGGAGGACGAGGTCACGTAACCGCGACAATTGGAGGTCAACGATTCAGGCGGCCAAGGCCCGACGTCGGGCTATCGTGCCACATTGATGATGATGATGATGAGAAAGCGAAATCAAGTAGGCTTAAGGATATGATGATATCTATTATAATATGTATTACCAATATATGACTATGTAATAGCGCCCTAAGATAGATAATAAATAAAATAGTGTACCTATAGATATAATTTATGTCTGTGAAGATAACTTTTAGTTATCTGGAAATATTACTATATCCGGCAACAGTAACTTTATTTTGTGAGCTAGACGATTTCATCGGCGGCAATGTGCATTCTAGCAGCAGCACGCTTTTTCGTCACGGAAAAGCTCCTCATCGCACAACCCAACGTCGCTTCGGAAGCAACCTGAATGGTACAAGCAGGTTCGTGCTGGTTCCCGTTTCAATGCTAAGAAATTGTTTGTCTTGCGATGGGTTGGTTGGTTAAAGTGGTGGCTAAAGGCGAGGCAGGCCATGAGCCCAATTAGCTCCAAATGCGCCGTTTTGAGACCACAGAACTCCGTTAAGCTACTTAAAGGATGGAGGTTACGGGATCTGGCGAGACCTGGGCATTCGCATAGAAAGTGAAACAGGGTTTCTCTTTCATTTGCATTATCGCAACTGCGACAGTGCCAGTTGGAATTCCAGTTGGGGAATTCTCAGCCTGGCAAGTATCCAATAATTACCGCTGTAAGTCTAGCAATATATTTACGCGGTTTGGTCAGAACCTGAGACGTTCCTTTCCGGTCATAGGATGGCCATAGCTTCCTTGATATTACACAAGTTCGCCGATTACGATTAGCGCTCGCGAGATAATGAGAGGAGATTTCTCTTCTGACAGCTGCCATCGGAATGTCTACCCGCTCCGCATGAGAGCTGTCCAGAGTTGCCTCCAATTTGGCCAACTCATCTGCAATCTCATTGTATGTTCCTGTGTCCGGGCACCCGAAGTAGGTGTCCCGGCAGCCAAAGTAGGTTGTTCAGTGTTTCTCTATTGGTTTTTACAAGCTTGAAGGATATTCCTACGGATTTCAGTGCCATGATAGCAGTCTGACTATCTGAACAGATGGCAATGTTTTTGTTTTCTTGTATGTCTTGTATGTAGGAGTCAGTGACAAGCTTTCATGATTGCGAACAAATCAGCCTGGAAAATGCTATGGCATAATCAGGGAGACGGTAAGATTCAGAGATATTGAGTGTGAAGATTCCTGCACCCACACCACATTCCATCTTTGATAAAAAGGTTGATCGGCAGAAGATGTAGGATTACATTCAACGCATCGCTCAGGCATGTTCGCATACCCCCTGTAATGCCAAGACATGCCGATCATTGCACCCTGCCTAATTTTGTTAAATTGTAACCTCTACACGCTCTGTGGCTCACTTGTCTGAGTCGCACTCTACGATGCTAGTAATATAGAGATCCGGAGATCGAATCTCGGCGTGGTCCAAAATTTCCGTACATGTGCGGATAGGAAATATATAGTGCTCGGAAATGATATGCAATGTAACCTTGACTCGAAATTGCCTATAAACGGCTGAGTTAACGCACCATGGCCCCACATGGGGCTATACGGTACAGAGAAGAAGAAGTAAGCTCTACTGAGGGGGCTAGCCACCAGACCAGTGTCCCATAAGTTAAGATGGGGCGTAGAATTGCGGTGTCGAGCCAGAGTATCACATTGGGCTTAATACCCCACTTTCTATTCAAGATTGTTTTGCAGGCGTTGAAAGACACATTCCTGACACTAATATCGCTAAGTCATCCGCATACGCCACCACCTTTACACCTTTCTCATCGAGTTAGCTAAGATTTTGTTGATTATTATTAGCCACAGAAACAGAGAGATGACCCCACTCTGAGGTGTACCCCTGCAAACGAATTTAGTCAGATGGCTGTTTCCCAAGTTCGAATGGATTACTCTAGTCCTCAGTACTATCCATTTACCGAGCTCCGTCTCCACTCGTGAATGGATTCGATACGAACATTGTTGAAAGCTCCCTCTATCTCGAGGAAACCGGCTAACGTGTATTGTTTATATTGAAGGCTGTATTCGATGTTACGCACCACCTCATGGAGGACCGTTTTCGTAGATCGACCTCTGACATATGCATGCTGCGACCTAGAGAGTACTGAGTTCTCTAGCCTTTGCCGGATATGGAGGTCGACGATACGCTCCAATGTTTTTAATACGAAGGAGGATAACCTAACGAGCCTGAAATCCTTCGCGGTTTCATGCCCACGTTTACCTGCTTTCAGAATGAAAACGAGGCGAACTCGTCGCCACGAATGGGGATCGTAGTTGAGGATCAATAAACTCCTGAAGAGTGGTAAAAGCATTATAACTACAAGATCCTGCATTTTCTGCATCATGATCGGGCCTTGGAGATTTAAATGGGTAAAAGCTATTAATAGCCCAAGAGACCTTCTCTTCTAATGTCAGCATTATGCAGTGTTGGTCTGGACGTGCAAATGCTTTTGCACACAGAGAGTACTCAAAAGAGAGACTCATCCGTGGATTCCGTCCAGGTTCCATTTTCTCTCTTTATTAATGACATGAATGTGCTTTTCATAGAATTTTACTTATCCTTGCTGAATCCTTCGTGATCCAAGGATTGGCAGAACTCGTCCCAGGCTTGGGCTTTTGCAGTCCTAATGGCTTTTTCATAGATTTTCAAACAGTCCTTATATGGTTGCTAGAACTTGTGTTTGTTGGAGATATTAAAAATGTCGCGAGTAAGCTTCCTGAGGTTGAATAGGTCATCATTCCACCATGGAGGAAGGGTTTTCCTACTACGCTTCACCGGGCAAGAATTTTTGAAGGCCATGGAAATGGTGAGGAGCATAAAGGCTTTGTCCTTGCGATTCCTCGTAATTAACCCATTTTCTGCTATTGGTTCGTTAAAGAACCATTAATGTTTTATTTTTTTAACTGCAAAAGTAAAATTCTTTTGAAGAATGATGCTTTTTAGAAGCATTGAAATTGTTCATTTTTTTTAATTCAGTATTTTGCGTCAAAAATAACGGTCAATTTGGCTAATTTTTGTCCCCGTGACCCTTGTTGGGATGTTGAGTCGAAGCATAGCAGCGGTCCCTTCTGGTTGTTGCTTATGTGCTCGAGAGTAATCTCTGAAAGTCTCGCCTCAATCTTAATCCACACATCTGTCGCGATCTTATCAGAGGTGGAGCATTTGTCCTCCAACTGTAGGTGCTCTCTGGCAACCCCCCTTCCGTCAGAGTTGCCGTTTTGTTTATTACATATCGTAGGTTGGACTGCTCTAATTCTCTTAGCGGCCAGGGCACCCTGTTCTTGGGACCCATTCCGCTTAGAATTGCCCAGTCCATCTGTGATAAGGCGTTTGTTGTACTCGTCGACAACCGCCTGATATTGTTTTTTGTCCTCCGTGTCCTGATTGTTGACAATACCGTCCTGTTTATTCCTAGAAATCTTGCTAAGAATGAATAGGGCCTTCTTGAATTGGGACTTCAGTAACACGCCCGAGGACTTTTGCTGTTTTGCCTGCTACAGTTTGGGCACGTCTGGTGCTTTTACTAGATGTCGACGGTAGTGTGTTTTTAGAGACAGGTGTACTATGTCTGGTACTCACAGCCTTTGATGTCGTTGGTCGATCATGATGATTGACAGGGGTACTATGACTGGTACCCTCTGTCTCTTTGCAAATAATCGTTGTCACCTGACTGGAGACAAGCAGCTCATCCTCCGATGAAGTGCCTATTTCATCACTCATAGCTGTAAATTTATAGATAGAAGTCGAATGTATTTATTTACGAATACCTTGTCAGACAACAGATACCGTGTCGTTCTGTGGTACTCCTGACGCTACAAGGGTACGCCATCCATAAAGAGAAAGCGATCGTCAGTCGAATGATGAAAGCGATCGAAGATCTCACTCGCTCTGCTCTTCAGCGCTCGAGACACTTCATGACTGTATAGTTGCGTGCACTCACGCACTCACACACACACCCAATCTGAGCACGATGTTCCGTTAGTCGTACGTTCACAGCGCGAAATTGAATAATTCTTCTATTGATTTAATTTATTGCATCGCATCGCTTGCAATATGAACGGGGTGTTAGTGGTATTTTCGGGGAGTTTCGGTGGCAACAGGAGTTTCATCGCGTGGTGGAGCTTAAATTCCATGTGTTATTGGAAAAGTGGTGTTCGTACTGAGCTTCAAAGTCCAATTTTTGTGATTTGACCCAAAAGCAATTTGCTTTTTTAATTTCAAATTTCCTCCAACTTCTAACAAAATGAGGTGCTTGTACGATTCTTTTAAAAATTGGCGCATAATCTTACGATCATATCTTAGGTCCATCTCGATTGATCGCTAAATCGCTAAAAACTGGCATCACGAACAGCCATTTGGTTGCTATTAAAATATACACTAATAACCAAATTGAGACAAAATGACATAATAAAAATTTTATTTTGGTGATTTTTTTAAACTTAATTTTCAAAATTGGACTCTGCGCGTTTGAATAATTACACGGCCATTCAAGAATTATTCAATTTCACACAAAAGAACGAACAAAAGTTGCAAAATTGTCACTTTGACAAGAGGGTGTCAATGCGTGTTTGTGTTGCCATATTGAATATCAAAACTGGACGCACACCCCACACCCAAATGGCGATCAGTTTGGATGCAATGACAACTGCCAGTTGGTTCAGTGGCGGATTTACCAGTAGGCTGAAGCCTAGGGCGGCAGATTTTACGGGGGCGGCAAATATTTTTTTAGTTACCTAGGCGTATTCCAGGGTGCCCAATCGCACACTTACATTGTAATGTAAATAATACCCATTCATAAAAAAGTTTAAGTTATCCTATGTACTACATATCCTTGACGCAAACTTCTGCTATTCTCACTCCGAATAGCCTACTGGTGGTGGCTAGTTCGGTTAAGCTAAAACTAGAAACAATTTTCTTAACGCATGGCTTCAATTAAACAACGGCAGGAATTTAGCATATGCGAGGTTGTTTTGGGTGAAACAATCAAAGAGCTCCAGAACCTACATCAAATGCTGGACATGTGTTTAATATACGAGTGCTTTGCCGCTCCTATTTCGGGACAGCTAACTTCCTTAAATCTCACCGGCGCACATTTTGCAAGAAATGTCAGAGTTGTAGTTCAAAAGTTACAACCCATCAAAGATGCGACCTAAGGATAACAAAATTTGCTAAGGAGACCCTAGCACAAACGATGTAAACTTTTCATGAGACCCAAAGCCAAAGGACAAAAATAACTTGCAAAAAGAAGGGAGCAAAAATGCGTAGAAGGGCGTATTGTGGAGCAGTTTTTGCTGAATATTTCATAGCTGTTACAGCCGATCATAGTTTCGACCTAATGACAAATAAAACGAGACCGAGGCTAATTTCGGGCGCGGCCGAAATTTGAATACCCTTCACTCTCCTCGGGCTAAAAGTTTTTTGGGGCAAACCTATGACTTGTATTTAATCCTTCCCCATTCTTTTCCTTCTGTTTTCGCATAATATTTGATATTGACAAATTCTGTGGCGTCGATAAAACAATATTTGTGTGAGGTTTGGTTGGAATAAGTGGTAAAATAAAAAAAAAATATCTCAGAAAACTTTATTGGGGGGATGCGGGAACATGGCCCCATAGTACGATTCCATTTGTTTTACTTTTTTTTTTGTTTTGATAAAGACGCATTGAGGTTTTTTTTAAATTGGTGTAGAAAAAATGTTTCTTAGAAGATCCAAAATGGGGAGGTTGGGCTTGTATGCTAGCCCCATGACTCCATAGTCCGATTATTTATGGCATCAATTAAAGTGCACTCTTACGAGTTTTGGTTGAAAGTGGTGCACAAATAAAAAAGTTGTTCGTAGAAGAACTCAATTTAGGGGGTTGGCTTTGTATGATAGCCCCATGACCCCATCGTCCGATTCCATTCATTTTTACACATGTTTTGTGGCATCAAATAAAATGCACTTTTATGAGGTCTGATTGAAATTGGTGGACAAATGAAAAAGTTTTTCTTAGAAAAACTCAATTTGGGGGCTGGGTTTGTATGACAGCCCCATGACCCCACAGTCTGATTCCATTTATTCTTACATATATTTTGTGGCATCAATAGAAACACATTTGTGTGAAATTTGGTTCAAATTGGTGCACAAATGAAAAAGTTTTTCTTAGAAGAACCTAATTTGGGGGGTTAGGTTTGTATGGCAGCCCCATGACCCCATGGTCCGATTTGATTCATTCTTACATATGTTTTGTGTTATCAATAGAAACACATTTGTGTGAAATTTCGTTGAATATAGTAAACACATGAAAAAGTTTTTCTTAGAAAAACCAAATTGGGGGGGTAAGGTTTGTATGGCAGCCCCATGACCCCATGGTCCGATTTTAGCGATTCAAACATACAAACTGCCTGCAATGAAAAGAAACATGTGTGCAAAATTTCAGCTCGATAGCTTTTAAACTGGCCGAGTAAAACGCGTAGCAACAGACGGACAGACGGACAGACGGACAGACGGACAGACAGACAGACGGACATCGCCCAATCGACTCAGCTCGTCATGCTGATCATATATTTACATATTTTATATGGTCGGAGATGCTTCCTTCAATGCGTTACAAACTTCATGACAAAGTTAATATACCCTTTACTCTACGAGTGAAGGGTATAAAAATTGCAAGCGCAAATCATGTCAATTTTCCGAAAATGAGGGACACTTTGGATGTTTTACGGTGCAATTTCGAGATTTTTAATGAGGGGCAGACTCGTTACCAGTGGCGTATTTAGAAAAATCTCAAAGGGGGGGGCACGAGTACGGGGCTAATTTGTTACATAAAGTTTTGGTGTGGGGATACCCGAGAGCAGCTTCATAGGAAAACCATTGGCAAGACTGAGGGATCGTTGATCCTTGATCCTTGATTTAAGGCGAAACTCAAGGAGACCTTAGTTTTATGGAAAATTACATTTATTTTAATTTCGGCATCCTTGATTCAAAGTCCTCCTTGAGTTAAGGTATGTTTATAAATACGGGCCTGAGAGTCATTTGCATTTCAGGTTTATTACACCAAAAGTTTAGTTTTCCTGACAGATCTTAGAATAACACTCATTAACTGCTTTTGGCTTTTCCTGAACCAAAATACGGAGGGCATAAAAAAAGTTTGCGTAGTGTAGTTCGAAGGAGCCAGAAGCCGAATAGGAATTTTACGAATATGTACTTAATTGGCTATGGAATTAACGCAAAGAGACTGTTTCCATCTGACAAAATGGATTCCAGACGGAACACTTTTCTTTGGAAGAGAAATTTCATTACATCGTCCGAAATTCTGCCAAATTCCGCCAAAAAGTGAAAGAAACACCGATGAAAAACTGATACAACAAATTTTGGCTGACATTGTGGTCTCGAATTCCATGGCAAGTTTATGCGAATTTGAATGCAAAATTAGGATTTACTGAAAAAGAGGCCTTTGTATGTTTCGTCAAAAATCTAGTAACAATTCCGTAAAATCGAAACAAGTGCCGAATAACATTTTACAAGTACAATCCAGAATACTACACGGTTGTAAATTTAGGTGTAAACCGGAAGTAGTTTATTCAAAAATAATATTAATTATAACCGCTACAGAATAAAACTATCCAAATACCCTTTTAATATTATACATTTTACACCGTTCGGGATAGAATAAATTGCATTGCATATCTGCAATACCTTTTAAAACGATATCTGCAATACCTTTTAAAACGAGTCCTAGATGGCAAGCTGAAGCAACATGCTTTAACAAATCAATTGCGAAATAGAAATGAGAAGGAATGGCTACGATGATGTGAAAAATGAAGCATTGAAGAAAGTACCCCAGGCAGGGCTCCACAGACACCGAACCGTAGGAATTCGAAAATGTATGCTAAAATTGCTTTCCCACCAAAACACTTCAATTTTTAGCATTTTAACAGAAAGAGAAGCATCTTGTTTTAAGACCTTTACAGCAGCCCAACACGAATTTACGGCCAAATTAAAATACACAAGCCCGATCGAAAAATCAGACCGATTGTTTCAAATATTTATCAATTCAGCGGCTTCTAAGCCATCGATACCGCAACAACATCTCCTCAACTTATATCAACATAAGATGGGGTCACTTCACACATGACGAGACTTTCAATAGCAGTCCTTGTTTCCGAACAAATTCATGTCGAGATTGGGCAACGTTTCATGACCACCTCGTTGCCTCGACATAATCATAGCTTGTACTTATTCTCTGAGAGTTCTGTTCTTGAAACCACGCGTCTATGAAAATAAACAAAACCCGTTCGAAAAACGGAAAGGGTTCATCAACGAGGAGATCTGGCGAATTGAGAAGTTTATGTGATGATAATGTTTCGAAAAATATTTACAAAGATTAGTGTTTCTATTACTTACTACTATTACTACTCAAAATAAAAGGGTACTGCAATTTTTAGTATGGTGTGGAAAAAGTTTGATGTGCTCACAGGGGGGGCACGTGCCCCCTGTGCCCCCCCTGTAAATACGCCACTGCTCGTTACATGCGGGATCCGAGACGCCTAATCTAAGGCTGACAGCATTTCATAAACAAAATATTTTTTACGAAGACTACATTGTCAAAAATTAGCGTTCGTTCTAAACTAGTTTCTGGGTTAGTTGATCAATTAGAATTGGCAACCCTAGTGAAAGCAAGTTCATATTTTCGCGTTTTCCGTTACTTCTTTAGTTTTCCCCACTTGAAATTGACTGGGATGTAACCAGGAATAGGTTTCGGGAGGGGTCCTCTCGATATTATATATATTGACTATCAACTTTTTAAGTAGGTAATATGTATGAATCCATCTTGTCAAAAGGTTTAAAAAAAAATTTAAAAATTTTGACATTTAAATTGTTGAATTTGTAATTTGTTCCGCAGAGAAAAAAATATACAATATCAACGATGCCAAATATCATTTAAAATAATTAAAATCAGTAAGCAAGACTCTTGCTAAATAATATCAACGAGTCCTTGGATGTTGTCAAGTTGTCAATTGGAATTTTAACTCTTTTGAAACAATTTAAAATTCATGAAATTGTCTTACCTTACAGTGACGGAGGGCGGAGATATGTTTTCTGTCCAGAGGCGCCATTGCATAGAGGTTAAAAGCGGAACAATATGAAGAAAAGAACCTACCCTTCAAACCGACGCTCCAACCAAGGAATTATTAGATCGCTTTTTCTTTATATTTATCTATCACATAAAAATAAAAGACTACTCAGGACCCACGAAGTGGAAAGCACTAATCTATTAAAGTGTAAAGGAGAAATTTGAGAATAAATGAAGGTTAACCAAAGAAGTTCGTCCTACAGTATTAATTTTCGACTCAAAAAAAAAAAACAATAGGGTTCCGGACATTTTTGGACAACCTGATTGGGTGTCAATATACTCGTAGAGCTTGGTAGGGGCGGCAAAATGTCAACAGCCTACTAGCGGTAAATGTGTAAATCCGCCACTGAGTTGGTTGCACGTGTAAGCATTTGGCTATCAGTCTGGATGGACCTTTACAAACATCATTTTATTCTAGCTCCATTATTTCTAATAGTTTCCATGCCTTAAGTGCGGAAAACTACTGCTACATTTAGCTTGAAATTTATGTTATGAAATTTGGAAAGATTTATCAAAGTATGCCAAAATCGAGCAAAAATTAACCAAAGTTTTCTGCATTTAAGGCATTTTGTTTTGACGGATAGTGTGTAAGGGCTCCATTACACAGTCATATTTCTATTATTTATTTATTAATTTATTGATGATAAACGGACAAATGTCCTTTATATATAAAAAATACAAAATTGCTGCCTTATATACATAAATCGTAATAATATGTACTTACACTATTTTTACAAAAGTTGCCGAAGAATTAAAGAATAATAAATCATAAGATAATAATTCAACTCATAAAACGCTTAAATTTCCTAAAAAATTATCATATCATTAAGCCCACTCGGTTCATTCGGTTTAAATTTTTACAGGTACACTATACGAAATCGAGTAGGCTTAAAGATATGACAATATCTATTATCATATATATGACTGTGTAATGGAGCCCTAACCACCTAATCTGCATTTCCGAAACACATTTTGCGGATCAGGTTACTCGATTGGAAATTTAATTCGTTCATCGCCTATAACTATGCAATTTGACAAATTTCCAATCCTATAAAAAAAATAGTGATCGCTATAATTTTCATAGCCATACGAAAATATTTTACTGACATCGTGAGAAATGATAAAATTTATTCGAGTCTGTCGCTACTTGTGCGACATAATAATAATTTGACAAATCAGAATTCGTCTATTGTGTCTGGTGTGTCCACGGCTTCAGCCTGGGCTCATATAATGAACTTAGTTAGGAAAACTGAGAATACCATTTCTGCGTTTTGCGTAACACAAGCCCTCCCTCGTATGGCATACAAGCGCGGCATAATATTATCGTATTGCACTAGAAACATATTTTTAGTTTCATATTTTAGCGCAGTATTAATACATATAACCAAATCTAAACTCATAATTTATGTATGTATTATGTATGTATAACTAAAATAAATATTCTTTTAAACGTGGATTCAGAATTCTTATAATTTTTCAATTACCTCTACTCAAATATTAATGTTTAAAAATTGTTCTTAATATGGCTTTGTCAGCGTATGAATCAACTAAAATAAAAATAAATTCGTATCGTAGTTAATATTGTATTGGATAGGATAGGGACAGCTAGGAATTAAACCCATATCACAAATGACAAATATGTATAAAGGCCATAACTTAGCGAGACTATTGATTATTTTCAACCCAAATGAAATTCCCTGACATTTGACATTGCATGAAAGAGCTGTTTAAGGCGAATTTCATTGTCCTTTGAAGCCGAAGAAATGTTTATCATATTCAACTAGTTTGTTTGTCGGAGTGGTACTTGGTAATGACACAATTTTCCTTTATGATAAATTCTTCATCTCTACAGTATCACTGTATGGAAAAATGCAAATTTGGTAGCCGCGGTGTGCCTGTTTGAAAAGAAAAACGGATTATGCATTTAGGTTGCAATTCAAACGTCAATAACAAACTAGTTTTTTAGTTGTATATTAATTATCTCTATATCTATATCAAAGAGGACGTCGAGTGCATTGCATATCCGGTGCTTGTTTCCTGTCTCAGGGACACTAAATGGAATAAGTCGGGCTTACACGGGAAATTATGGCTTTAGAAACATAGATACGGGAAACACAAAATTTTTTAAGTTGAGCTTAATTTTCTCCTTTGAGAGCCCTTGGAACAAGTAACAAATGCCGGATGTGGAATGTACATGACATCCTCTCTGATATGACACCCCACATGTCCACGTTCGACTAAGTTGTGCAATTAGCGCCTTTTTATGTCCTTTTTCAGAGCTTTCCGATCAACTTTTTTCTTAGCAAATTTAATGGTAGAATTTTCAGCTATTATAGATTCTGAAAAATGATAAAAGACAACTTGAAGTCTTATCGTAGTTATTACTTTGAAAAAATACACGGGAAACGCGAAAATTTTCCATTTAAGCTCGATTTATTCCGTTGAGGGTCCTTGACACAGGAAAAAAACACCGGATATGTAATGTCCTCGACGTCCCCTTTGATATGATATCCCGCATGCTCCCTCCGGTCAAGGATTAAAGAGTATCCTTTTTTGTCCTTTTTAGGATCTTTCCGATCAAAATTTTTTTAGCAAAATCAGTTGTAGGTTCCTGGAAGCCCACTGATTAAAAAACAACAAAAATTAGCCTTACTCTCTTTTTCTATTTGAAATGCTAATATGACTGCACTAAGAACAAAACAGTATCCTCGTAAGTAATACTGGAAAAGCCCAAGCTTTCGGTGAGCATTTCTACCAGCAGCATTTAACTACTAACCTGTTAACCAAGATGATCGAGAAACCGAATCTGAAGTTAATGATATTATTGAACACATTAACAACATCGTTAATATTACCTTTTCATTTTTTCAACTGTCTGATACTCTTAAGATCATTAAATCGTCCGGATTCAATCCCTATTTGGTTTTTAAAAAATATGCATAGAAAAACTGCAATCTATCTATGCAAAATATTAATTGCTTCGATAAAGCTTTCTTACTTTCCCAAAGCTTGGAAGCGCGCATCTATTATTTGCATACCAAAACCAAATACGCCAAAATCGCAAATCAGCAGCTATCGTCCTATCAGTTTGTTAAGTAATGTCGGAAAAATATTTGAACGACTTATTAAAGCGCAAATAACAAAGGTTATTGATACAAACAATATCCTTCCCATCGAACAATTTGGATTTAGGACTAAACATAGCACCGCTCACCAAATCGCTCGCATAAAAACGATTGTCAAAACCAACTTTGACCTGAAACGTTCAACTGGTATGGTTACACTCGACGTTGAAAAAGCATTTGACTGCGTTTGGCACAACGGTCTAATTGCAAAGTTACACAACAAAGGATTTCCTTTGTATATAACTAAACTTATTCAGAATTTCCTTGCTGATCGGGTTTTCAATGTTAATATTAATGGGACGCTATCCTCATTGTTCAATATTCCTGCTGGTGTTACTCGAGGATCTGCACTCAGTCCGTTATTGTACAATATATGAGGAGCCTATTTTCAATTTTCAGTTTTTAAAAATTTTGAGTTTATGATGCCAGCCGATAGGTAACTAAATTATCTATAAGCTTCTGGGATCAGAATCCTTGATTTTCAATTAAAACCCCTCTAAATTTAGTTAAGAAAAAGGCGTATATTTACAAAATCCGCCATCTCCAATCCAGTTTGGGTTTCAAAATACGCCAAATCCATCTTTTTCATATGGTAACAAAAAACGCCAACTCCTGTACAGTATGATAGTTGAAAATTGTTCACTATCAAAACCGTACATATCCATAAATCAAAATTTCGATTACACTTCTGATGAATTCGATTAACAACCGGGACTCCGGATAAAAATTAAGGAATCCATTCTAAAGTTTCAATTCCCATAATTTTATAAGCAAATTACTCCAATCACCTACGACATTTTTGGGTTGTAACGAGTAAACTAGCTCAATGTAATCCAAACCTAAGATTAATTAGCTTGCAATTTTTTGGCTCCAGAACAGAACTGGATAGGCTTAACGTTTCATGAACTTTTTCTACCTGTAATAATTTTTCCGGTCAAATGTATGTATCGAAGTTAACATTTCTGTTCTCGAACTAAAGAAGTGTAAATTTTGAATATAGTGGCATACGATTCAATATTTGATGCGTTTCAACATGATTTATTTATATTACTTTTTGCAGTGAATTCGCTGTACGGCTCGCAATCAATTCCCAATCATTTTAGAATGTTTTAGTACTAGGGAGAGAAAAAAGGAATCTGTGCATACGAGGTAGAAGTACTTATGTAGTTGGTGTAATGTTCGTGAAATTATACTCAGTGGTGTGGTGTTACAAGTTATATTTATTCGTATTACTGCGACTATCACCTCTGCTATCCAATGCGCAACTAACTTGACATAGAAGTAATATTACCATAATATCGGTTATAACAGCTGTGACAAGTATTATACAGATATGACAAGTATTATACAGGCTTATGTTACACGCTTTCTCTTTTTTTTTTTTAATTCATAAGTATATGTGGATATAATTCAATTTTAATTAAATTCAAATATTTGGTTAAATTAATCCTTACTAGCTAAAACATTGTATTCATTTACATAGTTCATAAACTTTATTTTAAGTAGCCTTTTTATTCATTTAATTCATAAACTATAAACTTTAATGTGAGTAGCTTTTATCAAATTCATCATCAAATAGATATATTGTTAATAACAAGAAAAAGGTATTTTTTTTTTTTTTTTTTATGATTTTGTAATTGTTTTCGATTGGATCCAAAGAATATAGAATAAGATTTGAACAATTAATTGATACCATATCTCATAGGCGGCCGAACTGTTCGACCACTTCGTGTTTGCACAAATTTTTGAGGTTCAATTCCCTGATCATTTAAGTTTTCAAATCCTGCCTGAACATCTGAACCACTACTCTCAGCCATCTGACACCCGTGTGAAGGTATACTGTTAACTGCTTTTTCCATCTCTGACGGTATATCTCTATTTTCTCCTACATTATATGATATAACTGGTGGCTCACAACCTGGAACAATCTCCTTCTTTTTCCCTACATCTACGTTTTCACCTATGGGCTTTTCCTGATACATTACATCACTGGCATTAAAGTCAGAGTTATTAGTTTTTGCTATCAGTCGACGATTGCGCCTGTAATAGTTATCGAACCGATCTTTTACAATGTATGATCGATTATTGACAATCCCTGAAACTGATCCATAATGCCACTGATTTCCATTCTTTCTAAACATAATTCGATCTCCTAATTCTAACATTGGCAGTAGTTTTGCGCTTCGGTCGTAATACAATTTTTGTTTGAACTTTTTATTTTCTAATCGTGATTGTATTTCCTGTTCGTTGAGGTCAACCCGATGCAGAGTGTGACTCATTACTGGCAATTTTGTTTTTATTTGGCGACCAAGGAAGAGCTGAGAAGGTGTTAGTTTCATACTTGCTACTGGGGTTGAATTATACTCTAATATTCGATATTGGAATAGTTTAACTGTTTGTGTTTCGTAGCACCTCTTGAGTATATTTTTTGCAATAGCAACTCCCTTTTCCGCCAGCCCATTGCTTTGAGCATACCCAGGGCTTGAAAATGACAATTTGATGTTGGCATCCTCCGAAAATCTTTTGAACTCAATTGAAGAGAATGGACTGTTGTCACTTTTTATAATCGAAGGATATCCGATACGATTGAAAATTTTTCTTAAAACCTCAATTATATGACTTGAGGTTTTGTTATTAAGGCGCTCCGATACAATGAATCCTGAGTATGAATCAATCAGAGAGATGTAATTTATACCAGCGAATTCAAATATGTCCATAGACACTATGTGAAATGGATACAACGCTGTCTTTTCCTGCACTAATGGCTCTTTGACATTATTTCTTCTAAATTTCTCACAAACCGTGCAGTTCTGAGTAATTTCTTTGATTTCTTTACTCATACCTGGCCAGTAGTAATGCATGCGAGCTCTTGCAAGCGTCTTTTCGATACCTAAATGAGGTCCGTGAAGCCAATTGCAAATCTTTTTTGTTAATTCTAGTGGGATAACCAATCGATGATCACGAAAAAGCAATCCTCTTTCGTAATGCATCTCATGTTTGTATTTGTAAAACTCGCGACCGACTGAATCGAGTTGATGATAGCTTGGCCAGTTCTTTGTTTCAACGAACTTGCAGATTTTCATGAGCCCCTCATCATTCTTCAAGACGTTTCTATATAAATTGGAATTTTCTTCAGATATACATGCAGAATTTACTAAACTATGAATGACAACTGCTAATTCTTTATTTTCACACACTTCTGGTGATTGAGCTCGGGACAGGCAATCGGCAACCAATAGCTGTTTCCCTGGTACATATTTAATTTCTAATTTGGGATATTTCAAGAGAGACAGAAACATTCGCTGCAATCTTGCGGAAACATCATCGATATCTCGCTTAATTAGCGTCTCTAGGGGCTTATGATCACTCTGCACTGTAAACTCCCTCCCGTAAAGAAAATAATGGAAGCGCTCACACGCGAAAACTATGGCCAGTAATTCCTTTTCAATCTGCGCCCATTTTTGTTCGTTGCTACTAAGTGTTCGTGATGCGTACGCAACTGGCTGTCCATTTTGCATTAGAACACAGCCTAATCCATCCTTAGACGCGTCTGTCTGCACTACCGCGGGTTGTTTGGGGTCGTAAACTGCTAACACAGGCTCAGACTTAATTGTTTGAAGAATTGTTTTCAGTTCCTCAGAATGTTTATCAGTCCACATAAAGTCAACATCACTTCGGGTTAAATTACGCAGTTCAGCGGTTTGCCTCGATAGGTTTGGAATATATTTGCCTAAATATTTGAGTAACCCCAAAAGTCTCATAACGTCCTGTTTGGTTTTGGGTGTTTTGAAATTTGCTATAGCTTCACAATATTTTAGATCCGGAGTGATTTTTCCCTCTGATATTATGTTTCCCATGAATACTACTTTTGTTTGTCGGTATTGAATCTTTTTTGGATTAAATCGAACATTGTTTTTACGAGCCCTTTCCAGCACAGTCACCAATATCCTATCATGCTCTTCATAGCTTTCAGCAGCTATTCCAATATCATCAAAGTACACCATGACCCCTGGTATATCCCCAAAGATTTGTACCATTTTATGTTGAAAAATTTCGGGAGCACTATTTATACCAAACGGCACACGATTAAACTTAAATCTCCCAAAAGGTGTCATAAATGTAGTTAGATCGGAGCTACTTTTATCTAACTCAAGCTGCCAAAAACCACTAAGAAGATCAAGTATTGTAAATACTCGCTTATTAGCTAAACGTGATGTAAAATCATCAATGGTAGGGATAAGGAAATGCTCTCGACGAATGCATGTATTAAGTGGTTTAGGATCTAAGCACAAACGTAATGATCCATCAGATTTATGAGCAATCTGAAGGTTATTTACCCAGTCAGTCGGATAACTCACCGGTGAGATGATGTTTTCGTTAACCATTTTATCGAGTTCCGTTTTGAGTTTGTCCATAAGAGCCAGTGGTACACGCTTACGGTAATGCAGTTTAGGAGTTGAATCTTCTTTTAATTTAATTGCTACAGTTCCAGGAATTTTCCCTAATCCGCAAAACAAATCACTATAGTTTTTCAAAAATGTTGTCTTATCTCCAGGCAGTGACGCTACCGAATTTATATCTATGCGTTTTACTAGATTGAAGGCAATACAAGTTTCAAGGCCTAGCAGTGGTTCATATGTGTCGTCTACTACAAGAAATTCAGCCTCATTTTGTTGTCTGCCATCCAACTCAACACAGTTCAACTTTACAGTACCAAAAACTTTGATTTGTTTATTGCTATAGTCAAAAACTGGATAGTCACTTCTATTATTTTCAATTTTGAGCTTTAACTTTTTGACAATGTATAGTGGAACACAGTTAGCGTCAGAGCCTGTATCTATTTTAAACCCAACGTTTTCCTTACCTATTCGATATTCTTTGGTCCATCGTGTTTTAGAGCCGACATAGTTTACTCTAGGAAGGGATGGAGAAATTCGATTAACTTTTACTTTAATATTTTGACTTACGTCTCTACTACCATAGTCTCCCCAGTATGTTGAATGACACTGCATGTTATCTTGTTTCTCGTTGGCGCCCCGCTTTTTCTGCTTGCAAAATTGGCTGAAGTGGCCCGTGCGGCCACATGACCTGCATTTCACTCCATTGGCTTTGCACTTTCGAAGATGAGTTGCATTGAACGCTTCACCACAGTTGTAGCACTTTCGCTTCTCCTTTACAGCAGCCACAGAAGACAAAGTCGAGCACTGATTTTCTATACTGTGTACTGTTGATACCGCCGAGTCCAAATAGATCTTATTTGCATTCGCTGCTTCAAACGTTTTGCACTTTTCGATGACAGATGTCAGTGTTTCATTTTGAGAGTCCAACAATTTTAGTTGTAACTGTTTGTCATACACTCCAATAATAATGCGATCCCGCAACAATCGCTCTTCGTAAGACACACCACACGTACAAGTGAACTCACAGAACTGTAACTGCTTTCTCAACTCGGTTTCAAAATCAGCAAAAGGTTGCTTTTCTTTTTGAGTGATGGTATTGAACTTGAAAGATTCCATTGTGATGTTCTTTTTTGGAATGCTGTATTGTTCAAAGGCTTGTAAGACTTGATCTAGTGTTCGTTGTTGAGCTACGAGCGTATTACATGAACCCGTTGTTCCACTCGCCGCATCACTTGGTACTCCTTGATCCTGAACACTGGTTGCGCTCCAAATTCCAAGAATCCCGTTCGTTGTCCCGTCGTTAGGGAAAAGAGTATTGTAAATTTCCATCGCCTGTTCACCGATTAGCCAAAGGAAGGTGGCTATTTTCTTGGGTTCACCCTGGTCGCTTATTCCTTTCGCCATTAGATACATCAGAAAAGTTCGCTTCCAGATCGGCCATTTTCTTGGCAAATCGGAACAGTCCAGCGGCTCTGGTAATCTATCATTTGATGCCATGCTTCCTCGAGACAACTAGGCGCGTTTTCACGATCACTACGTACGATTCACAGAATAATTAAATGCGACAGAATCACAGTATCCCACTTCTGACACCATGTAATGTTCGTGAAATTATACTCAGTGGTGTGGTGTTACAAGTTATATTTATTCGTATTACTGCGACTATCACCTCTGCTATCCAATGCGCAACTAACTTGACATAGAAGTAATATTACCATAATATCGGTTATAACAGCTGTGACAAGTATTATACAGATATGACAAGTATTATACAGGCTTATGTTACAGTTGGTTCTATAAAAGGTTCTAAAATAGGTCCTAGCCTCTGGGGGGACAGAGCTTGTCGACTCAATGCTTTGTTTGTGCCTAGTTAATGTAAGCAGCTACAGCAGCAGCAATTAACAAGGACGAGGCATCAAATAATGCAACAAAAAGGTATTAAAAAAATCGGAAAATTATGGCGTGCTAAAATTGTAAATTAATGATAAAAACAGGCCAAAATGCCAAATCCATACGCCCGAACAGGTCCATATCAAATGTGTCAATAAACGGGTTCCAATGCTAGTTTTAATAGCAGAAACCTTTTCTGAATTTTATTAAAAACTGGGCGATATACTAAAAAATAAATTAAAATATTTTCATTTTAGACCTTTTTACAATGCTCCACAACTCTTGAAAAAACGCAAGTTCTTCAGCCATGTAATTTTGTGTGAGTATTCGCATTAAGTTCAAGATGATTTTTGCTTAAAGTTTAGTTGCTCCGTTCAAAGACCCCCTTATCCCCCCTTTTGAATTTGGCAAAACGGCATGTCCATCATCATTAATGTGGCACGATAGCCCAACGTCGCACAGGGGGGGTGAAAAACCCGAATTTTGTAAACATAGGTTTTTATAGGTCAATCAATGTATTTGGCCATTCTAAATCGAATGGAATTGGTTTAACGCAGATAGGATTAGCCGTTTTGCAGTTATTTCGATTTTAAGGGGGGAGAGGGAATCATTTTTCAGTTTTTCTAAATTATTTGAAAAACTGTAAAAGTTACAGCAAAATGGACACATGAAACTACTCAAAATTACCTTTGCAATGACATATAATACAATTGACTTATTTTGATAAATATGGTATATACCAAAAAATAAAATGGGATATTTTGGTTTTTTGACATTTACATTTTTTACTGTAACTCTGCAAGAAATCTAGTTGAGCCAGCATAATTTAGGGAAATATTCTTAACAAAATGAAGTTGATGTTTGCTAAAAATTGAGTATCTCCGACCATGGACACGCCTGATTCGCCTAATAGAACTTATTCAAGTCGACACAAGCTAATCCCCAGGGAAAAGGGAGGTGGTAAATTTTGGCTGAACGTCAAGAAAGAGTCCCTTTATACTCTCCACCAAAAACTAGTTCAATATGATGAAAACTACGGTTATCTCCGGTTCAAAGGGACCCAACATATTTTACAGTAGATATTCAAAAATCGTTACTAAAACAGCCAACATGACATAAAAAAATCGGTCATAAAAGTAGTCTGGGGTTCTATGGGGTTTCTTACCTATTAGTAATCTTGAAACTTTCTGTAAAAATGTAGCATAAACAGACCCTTGGAGGCACGTGGACTATGTTATTCTTCAATCCAAATAACAGCTTCATTGACCGTATTTTGATGAAATTTTCTTCATATTAAATGTAATTTCGTCGAATTTACGAGTTTTTTGGTTCAGTGTACGCATGACGATAAACTCGTTTGTTTTAGTGTTCAGTTACCGAAAACTACATAAGATGCACTCTACATCAGCAAAACAAAAAAAAAAACATATCATTATGTCTGCATATTCAAATTAATAAAATTATGCGTTCACGAGAAACAACAACAACATGAATTTACAAATTTATGTCGCCAAGCAAATGGCCTCCTTTACAAACGAATTTATTATGGCAAGGTGAATGTAGAAATCTCGTAGCCCTCTTGGATTGAAATACGGGGCAACTTTTCTCTGTCTGCTGTTCATTGATAAGAGGGATGGACATGATGTGAAATTTAATTACGAATAATTGAAACTTAGTTTTGTTGAACACATCTGATGTTTCTACTGATTGGGGATCTTACATTTCGCTTCTGCAGTAGTTCCCTAACTCACTGCGTAGCGTATGCACATTATGTACTTACTTATACGCAATATCTTAGTGTTAATTATACATAGGGCCAATTTTTCGAACATCTTATCGAATGGTTAGTCTTATCGCATAGAGAAGACACACACAATTTTCAGAAAGCTTTTCGACTATATTTCCATTATATGAATTGAATTTTTGTTTATTTTGCATATGTAGTTATGTTATCTTTTGCTTATTTACGTTATTGTATGAAACCGCGCAATGATTTTTTCAATCTAAGATGATGGCGTAACCAAGCAAATATGGCAGAACTATGCAAAATAAACAAAAATTCCATTCAATATAATGGAAAAGCTTTCTGAATATTGTTTGAGTTTTCTCTATGCGAAAAGACTAACCAGCCGATAAGATGTACGCAGTGCCGGATTAACCACGTGGCAGAAGGTGGCAAATGCCACGGGCCCCGCGCTTTAAGGGGCCCCGCGTTTTTTGTCATGCAAAACTTATAACAACCAAGATGCCAAGGAAGGCCAGTTTCGGTTTCATATGATGGCATTCCCGTATATCTACGTCCATAGTGTTTCAGATTCACATTCTAGCGCACTGTTTCCCAACAGGTGGTCCGCGGAACGAATGTGGTCCGCGAGAGTCTCAGACCTGGTCCGCAGAATATTCTTATTATGTACTTGTAAAAATGTAGTATTTTTCCGAAATGAAATCAATGAGTGCATTCAGCGAACGAAAAATGTAGCAGGAAAGTGCTAATCCAATTAGATACTCATTGCGCATGAGGACTTTTCAGCGGAGAAAGAGGTTGGAGGTGTTGGTGGCGGGTAATGCTTATAGAATTTCCAGTGTTTTTCCTGTGAATTTCGTTCGTTGAACGCAGCCAATGTTTAAGATTTTCGTTTAACAATGCTTTGTGTAATTCGTGTTTCTAGGCATATTTTCGTAGAATAACCACAAACATAAATACTCTGGAATTTCGAAAACCTGCAACTTTGACCGTGTATTTAGACTTACTTACATTTTACCGAGTAATTTTGGTTATCACTGCTCGAATTTTTGTATTAGTGAAACCCAGTGTCCCTTACTGTTTACTATATCCACCTTTTTGAAAAATTGTCCCGATTGCGCTTAGTCCCCTTTTGCATTTTTTTTCGTTCATTCCCATGAAAATTTGCATCTATTTGCCCTGAACCTTTGACAATTTTTTTCTTGGGTAGCATCTTTAAACGACTTTATCTTCAGAATATAAACAAGAGTCTGAAAGTTTCAGCAAAATTTGCACAGCAATACGGGCATCTTAAACTGCTTTTTATTAAAAAAAAAAAAAAACGAAAATTTGTACCCGTTTGCGCTTGGCTATATCTTTTGAAATATTTTTGTTCATGAGTAGCATGCGTTGATAAATTTATCCCCGTTTGCCCTTCTTTGCAGTTTTTTTCTGACATGGATCTACCACTTCATATCGAACTCGAGCAGTAGTCGAAAAAGTTCATGTTGGGAAATGGATTTGTTTTGTACACACCTATAGAATTTAAAAATTACAATTATATTAAGTACGTTTTTTTAGACATCCCGTGTAGTTTTGGGTAACGAACTCCATTTAAAAAAATGCCAGCTGACCCACCTGTAAATTTTTTTATGTGAAGTTTTTTAGCTTGATATTTGGCTGCAACCTTTTATTAATCTGAGTAAACCTGAAAAGGTACAATTCAATCAAAGTCTATATTAATAGGCAACACTAATAAAATGAAATATTTCTTTCTATTTCGGAAAATGGCGATTTTTTTAATTTTTAAATGTCGTCCAAAAAGGGACTTCTAAAATCAATTCTTTGTCGAATAAATATAATTTGACTACAGAAATTTGCTTTTACTGATTAAAATAAAAAGAAATCTTGGCCAACTTACACATGTCAATGAACAACATTTTTGTGAAACAATTTTGAATCATTTTCAAAATACATAGATTATTTTCCCCCATTTTTCATAATGCTTGAGAGGTACGCCACTGAGAGATATGAAAATGAGAGAGGAATTGACGCATAAACCGAAATATAAATTTTAGGACTCCTTTATTAGTTTGGTTATTCGAAGTTCCATGGGCCCCGCGCTCAAAATCTGCCACGGGCCCCGCGCTTGCTTAATCCGGCACTGGATGTACGGAAAATTGGCCCATAATGTTGTATGACGTTCTCAATAGAAGTATGATCGGAAGGATTCATCAGATATTGATTTAGTGGTACTATTCGAAAATATTTCTTTTTATCCCTTTAACGTTAAAGACCTCGGCTGGCTGAGAATACGTAAAGTTTTAGAAGCAGTATTCATTATTATGGTTATAATGGCCCCATAAATTCCATAAGATGGACTAACCATCTACCACCATGGAGAAAAAATCGACATGATGTCTCTATGAATTCGAAGAAATGCGCTTTTTCGCCGCCAAGTACGTATACATTACATGTGTGTATGTAATCCGAGCTGTGAACAGAAATATTCTTTACCTATAGTTTTCTGCACTGGAAGAGTTGAAACTTTCATCGATTCGATATACATAGTCAATTGCTAAATGTATGCTCTCTGTTTCTATTGCTGCCGTTTCCATTTTTGAACATTTCACAGACTCTAGTTCACAGTTTGCCTTAAATATCTTTGGGCAGCTATATTTCACCGTAACTATGCACTTGCTAAAGGACCTGATTGGCAAAAATATGATTTATGACTGAGGAGCATTTTGAAGAGGGTGTTATTAATGACTTGCAGTGATGGCCAGAGGCATCCTGGTGGGTACTATGGAATACAAAAATGATAAAGAGGATTTTGGGAAGGGTTAACTTTTTTTTCACCGTAAACGTATTGAATGAGTTTAGGGATAGTCAACTTTGAAATTATGGCCTTAAATACGTCAATACAAAACGACCATTTTTACTTGTACATAGTACAGGTATATTGCACTCTGCTAATTTTTTGTTTCCATTTTTTGTCGTTATTATTATTATATTTTATGCTTTAAAATATACCGGGTGTCCGAAAACTACTGCATAAACGTACCGGAATATAATTCTTCTTTATGGCCCGACTTCGGGCCTTGTCCGCCTGGATTTAAGACCTCCAATTGTCGCGGTCACGCGACCTTGTCCTCCAGTTCCGAAAGCCTAGCATCTGGTGGGCGTCCTCACATACATAATGCTCCCATCGGGCTTTCGGTCGTCCACGCAATATGGCTTCGTCCACTCGTTGCGCGTTCGTCACCTTTTTGGGCATGCGATCGTCAATCATCCTTTGTACATATCCCGCCCATTGCAGTCGCTGCAATTTCACGATTTTCGACACATGTAGCTCATCATACAGCTGATACAACTCATGGTTGTACCAGATGCGCCATTCACGAACGGTTCCGAAGGTTCTTCGTAGAACCTTTCGCTCGAATGTGTCCCTTCAGGTGTTCAGAGTTCTGGGTTAGGGTCCATGCTTCGCAGCCATAGCATAGCACAGGTCGAATGATGGTTTTATACACGTGGAGCTACGTGTTCCTGTGAACCAGCTTCGATTTCATAATTGGGAGGACCGAACAATAACACTTATTAGCTACGTGTTCCTGTGAACCAGCTTCGATTTCATAATTGGGAGGACCGAACAATAACACTTATTAGCTAGTTGTATTCGTCGCTTTATCTCATCTGTTCCGTTGGCGTATTTTGACAAATTGCAACTCAGGTAAGTGCAGTCTTGTCTGCCTACCCTATATTGAGGTCCCCCACTGTGATTCTTTAACTTACGGCGTTCTAGTTTTTGATTGAATCTTGACCTTGGTATTAGATTCGATGATTTGTAGCCCAACTTCTTTGGCGGCGTTATAGAGATTATGAAGAAGGCTTTCTGCATCACCCAATCTTCGAGACATGATGTTGATGTCGTCGGCGTACGCTACTAGTTGAGTCGACTTAATGACTAGCGTTTCGCTGCTGTCCAAATTCATGGCTCGAATTACATACTCCAGAGCGTCGGCGCCATCCCGTCGGCTTTTCTTGAGTCCACTATGAGTTTCAAATAGGTCAGTCTGTTCTGAACTCTGACCTGCGAGACGGTATAGGTCATCGTCATCCTTCTAAGTCGCACCAGCTGGTACTCGCCAATGATTTCTTGTGCGTATGGAATCTATTTTCTAGAATTTCAGATAAAATCTTATAAGTCGTACAAACTAATGAGATGCCTCTGTAGTTATCACATTTCAACTTATCCCCTTTTTTTGTGGATTGGACAAGCTCCAGAGCTACTTGTGTGGGGTGGTGTTGTTCGGTTGAGCAATTAGGAGCTCTTCAAAATGTAAAGCACATAGCGTTTATCAACGCTATCGGTGTCGCTAATGATATTGCCATCCTTATCCTTACAGAGACTGGTCCTGGGTTGGTAACCACTTTTAATTGAATTAATTAGCTTGTACGCTTGTGTACTATTCCTACTAGCTAGTTTTTGGTTTATTTGCATCAACTGCCCGTCAAGATGCTTACGTTTCTTAGGCCTAATTAACCTATTCGAAAATCGTCGAAGCTCGTCATATTTGTTTTTTTTTTTGCTCTAGTTGCGCGTTCGGTCCATTGGCGATATGCTTGGTTTTCCGCATCTACCGAATTTTGACATTCCTCGTCAAAACAATCATTTCGGGCTCGCCGGGCTTTATAACCCACAACCTCCTCTGCGACCCCTTTCATGGTGTCGTTGAGTGTATCCCAGATCTCAAGGGCGCCTTCGTTGCTGATGTTACTTAACAAGGGCATTCCACAGCTTCTCCTCAAGGGTAGTCGTCTAAGCAACCACCGTGGCATCATCCGACAATTTGTCAACCGCAAAGATGTTTGCAGGGTTGAATCTCGAATGATTCACCGAATAAATTCTGCACCTATAGGTCGCCTTCATCATATAAAGGTCAGAATCAATATTTGCTCTACCATAGGATCGAACACCCACTATGCTCGATACCCATTTCTGTAGACGAGGACGTGGTCAATTTGGTTAACGGTATGTGGATCTGGAGGTCTCCAGGTCTGCCTGTGAATGCGACGATGCGGAAAACACTTAGAGCTAATGACCATATTTCTGCTGGTCGCGAAGTCTATTAGTCGTTGGCCATTGTCGTTGCAGTCTTCATGGAGGCTGTACCCTCCAGTAATCCTCCTATGCCAACTTTCGTTACCGATTTTGGCGTTAAAATCCCCCAGCAGCAATTTGACATCGTTTGATTGAAGTGAATCGAAGAGATTTTCTAGGCGGTGGTAGAACTCGTCTTCTCCATGGGCGTAGCCAGGATTTCGGTCAGAGGGGGAGGCAAGCCCGAAATTTTTTCAACATCAAGATTATCTTAGGAGTTGAAATCGTTGGTCGAGAAATATTGTTAGGCAAAATTTAGAGTAGTCTGGCTTGTGTAATGGTTGGTGCGCGCACCTTCGAGACTCACCGTAAACGAATTCAGTTTATGGTGTTTATCGAACTCACGCCTCTTGTATGATCTCACTCAGATGTTAAACGAGAATATATTTATGGAGATGAATAACATTGCTGAGCGTGCTGTTGATCTCAACACCTCAACAAAAAAGCAGTTAAGATCTTGGGAATTTGATGTCACCAACACATCTACGGCCTTAGTCCAAGAATGTCGAGAATGATTTTCTGCACCATTTAACGAAAAATGGCCCTGAACGTGTTTAGACTTTTACTGGTGATTTTGATTACATTCAACTGATTACATTCAGACCGTAGCTCGTCTACATCCAGTGCTATTTTTGGCTTTTAGAATGCATATTCCACTTGCGATATCAATATCCGTTTTAATTCTGGCTTTGCTTGGTTCTACAGGATCGCATCTCCTGTCGAAACATACACAGCATCCATAGAAAGAAACATTATCCGACACTCGGCTGGAGACATTTAGGGATACATGCTTTTCCTCTTCCTTAAAATAGGAGCCCAAGCTCTTAAGCTGTTTTCCCTCTTCCAAATAGGAGCACAAGCGCTTCAAATGCTCCTCTATCCTCTTTATTCAACTGAGAGTCCAATCTTCTTAGCTGCTCAACCCACCTGCTCCTCTACGCTTCTACCATGATATCAAAAGTCCTAGCTAACCCTCCCCAGAACGAAATCTCACAGTAAAGTTTATAACGATGTTGGGCAGGATTGCATCCTCTGTGCGATGGTATAGTATTTTGCACATTCGACTTTATTTTCCGGGGCGCCGTTGAACTTGTATGATGAAGTTTTGACATTTAACCTTCATGTGGGCGCAATGCATCTGACAGATTAAGTGACCAGTTTTTGTTGCGCCAATCAGCGATATGAAAAGGGAGAGATCTGAAACTCACAGTAGCTTAATCTTTATCGATCAACTACCCAAAGCAGTTTTCAGTTTCTATCTACCATATGTCTGAGGTGTGGGAGAGGATGAAATAATCTCTCAGATGTATTGCGATTGTGTTATTTTCTCTCCTTTTCTATGAAAATGTTCACTTGTTATACTCTTCACATTGCGTGTTAATGTTGTATAGTGTCTTTTTAGTCAAATACTCGTAAGCTTACATTTTTTAAGCGGTCGAGTTGTTGGAGGTTTTTTACATATTGAAGCGATTGAAAGCGGGATATTTTTAGAAAATTGAAAATGTGAAGGGTATCAAACTTTTTGAGCCAGTTTTCGTTTCTGAAATTTCGTAGAACTGTTTCAATAAGACAATGCAACAATAAATAAGAGTCTAAAGTATACAGAAACTTAGTTTCATCCTTTTTTCTGCACTTAATCTGTCAGATGCATTGCGCCCGATCGTGTTAGGATTACTATTGCGCCCGCCGGAAGGTTAAGTAGGTACTCTCGCACAAAATCATAGATCTGAGTCTGAGTGGAAATTCAACTCCCCCGTAAATATTAATTTATCTATTTAGACAATATTGTTGCATTTGACGGCGGTATCGACAGCATTCCACAGCCAAGTGCTTTCGGTGGGTTGTCCAAAATTTTGCAAACCAGATTGTAAAAACTGAAGCTGTTGTAAGGAAGCAGTACATAGAAAGCTGTAACTACAGAAAAGCAGCAAACAATAATCAAGACTTAAGATCTTAGTTAAGCTAGCGAATTAAATCGCAATCGAGAGTGACAACTGACAAGTGGATCATTCATTACGTACCTACATTTAGTCGACGCAAGCTGGCTGAAAAATGTTCACGCTAGATCTCTGAATGAATAGTATTCGACTGAAAAACCTGTGTTCAAATTAGGAGACATTGCGAGAAACCGTATACGTTATGGGACTTAAGTGCGGTTGATACTATAGTAGTAGGCAATGAACATTTTTTCACACTTTGCAATGCAACTTATTTTAAATAGCAAATGCCCATGTCTTCTCTGACTTCGAGGGCGGCCGCATTTATGAGCCAGGGATTGAAGAACCGAGTTTTAATGCGAATCGCACACAGCCGCTCGTTTATGGGTGTGAAGTCGATAATTGCGGCTTAAGTTGATTGTTTACAATAAACGCCACTCTAAACTCCCTGTCCTGTGGCCCGAAGGTTTTCCACTTGTGAAAATTGTTTACGAATTTCGGTCGTCAATCCCGCTACTAAGCCATTTTGATTCCTGAAGTGCAAATATAGTCAGCTTATATTTTTCGACCTGATCCAAGAGCGCCTTTAAGGCCCCTGTCCTATATTCAGGGAGCGTACATTCCAGGTTCCGAAAGACAAATCAGTTTTTCGTTTGCGAAGTCGTCGTTGAAGTTGACAGCACTCAGGCACAGCGGTTACTCGGATAATGCGGGAAAGTAACGCCCCGTAGAGAAACATAGGAATTTGGCTGGAGTCGTTCACCCTATGAAGCTCCTCCTGCATAGCTAAGGGTCCGCAGTTATGCCACAACTGAAGAGGATATAGAAATCGGCCGAAGCCTTTCAACCTTTATCCTCCCCCCTACGGGAATATAATTCCTCATATGATTTCCAGGAAAAAAAGTTGTCGTGAGTTCAAAATACACTAAACTGAATTCGTTAACGGTAAATCTCGAACCAATGACTCTGTGGACCGATTGTGCGCGCACTAAACACTACACCTGTCAGACTGCTAGACTTCAAGATATATGTTACAAATACTTTCCATCCCTTTCCATATATTTTCCTGATTTGATGGATCAATAATACTGGAAATAGAACGAAAAGCAGCAAGACAAGAAAACGTTCGGCGAAATATAAGCTATGTCTAAAGAAACGAAAGAACGAGACCGAGGCAAATTTCGGGAGCGGCCGAAATTTGAATACCCTTCGCTCCCCTTGGGCTAAAAGTTTTTTCGGGCGTACCTACGACTTGTATGTAATTCCCCCCCCCCCCATTCTTTTCCTTCCGTCTTCACAAAAGTTCCGTTGCGTCGACAAAACAATATTTGTGTGAGGTTTGGTTGGAATAAGTGGGCAAATAAAAATATTTACTCAGAAAATTTTATTAGGGGATGCGGGAGCATGGCCCCATAGAACGATTCCATTTGTTTTGACCTTTTTTGTTGCTTTGATAAAGACACATTAATTCAAGGTTTTGTGAAATTGTTGTACAAAATGTTTCTTAAAAGAACCAAAATGGGGGGTTGGGTTTGTATTGCAGCCCCATGACACCATGGTCCGATTTAATGTATTGTTACATATATTTTGTGTCATCAATAGAAATACATTTGTGTGAAATTTGGTTGAAATTGGTACTCAAATAAAAAAGTTTTTCTTAGAAGAACCTAATTTGGGGGTTGGGTTTTTATGGCAGCCCCATGACCCTATTGTCCGATTTTACCGATTCAATCATACAAACTGCCTGCAGCAAAAAGAAGCATTTGTGCGAAATTTCAGTTTCATAGTTTGTAAATTGGCCGAGTAAAACGCATCGCAATAGACGTCCGTCAAGACATCGCCCAATCGATTCCCCAAGTCATGCTGAACATATAGTACCTATAGTTCTGATAGTATTATTTTAGAGCAGTGGTTCCCAACTCAGAGACGTCTGCGGACCACTTAGCATGTAAATGGATCTCCACGGACCCCCATTCGATAATAATGAAACGAAACGCTCTATCTCCCATCAGAAATGCCCCATTTATTTTTTGTTTATTTCCTACTTAAAAATAAGTAGAAAAATCCTTCGCATAGCACATAGGTACATACGTCACCTTGTTGCTTTAGTCTGAGGAAGATGATTTATTGGAAATTAGGTTCGGCTTCCATTTCTTCGAAAGCGCAGTCCACAAACTCCCGACGCAACCGATTGTTATTGGGCTTGAATTTTTATACTAACACTATCTTGTAGGATTCAAAAATTTGCCATGTTTGCCGGGTTGAGAGAAGAGAGAAAAACTGCTTTGTTCGCGTCAACACTTGCCGCACCAGCTGAAATTTATCTCGCACAGGAATAGGCGTCTTCTGATCTAGAAGAGCTAACTTCGATTAAAAGTTATCGAGTAAATGGTATAGCTGGGTCTTTAGACTCGTGTTTGTGACAATGCTTAGCACGAAAAACTTTTCAATTTTCGCATTCGAATTTTGGTAATTAGCTTGAATCATTTCGGAATTGAGCTATAAGCGACAAACCTAAGCAACCCACCGTCTTCCCATAATCACTGACCTATTTAGTAGCAAAGTATTTACTGGATATTCTGTTACATAATAATCAGATTGCGTGTTTGGCATGTAACTATAATTAGTCACAAGAAAATATATTTTTTTTTGTAAGAAGTCTCCAGAGTCTCCCTGCGGCCCATCTCACGGACCACCACCGGTCCGCGGACCACCTGTGGGAAAACAGTGTTTTAGAGCCAGCCTATTTAAAAACCTCATATACATATTTACAAATACGTATGTACATATAGTATGAATGCTCTTTTGATTGAAAAATTATTGTAAGACATATTATGTTAACTGTTTCTAGAACCAAAAGTAGACCCCTTCAAAAAATGTGATTAATTTCACAAATTCAGCTACACCTCAGGCACAATATACATATTGTCATGCGCGCCGACAATTGCATGCGAACATTTTTTGACATTTGAAACAATCCGCGGGGTGCAATTAAATAAATTTAGAGGCGAAGCACATATGGGTTATTTGTGTGTACATAGTCCAAGCCACTTTGGACTAACGCATGTCTTGGGTTTCTCTAAGTCGAAGACCTATTAACTACTCAGCGTCCATACACACGTACTGTTACTGCGAGGACTCCTGACCTGAGTGACAACCTCCCATTCGTTTACGTTTACTGTAGTTGTAATCATAGTAATTGGCATTCGAAGTAGATATCCTACCTTTTATTGATTTTGCTACTCAACTTTGGAGGAAATTATTTCTACTATTTTTTGACAATTTTATTTTTCTTTTACTGACTTATGATAAACACCATCACTGAAGCACAATAAAAAGTTTTAATGATACCATTTTAGCGGTCAGTCATTGATGATCTCGTAATTTGCCCTAAATCCCAGTCGAGCATGGTGCGTTAACGCTACCATGTGCAGTCGTCAACGTTTCAATGATATTCTACAAGTATGTACATTTCTTATCTTCTTCTGAATAATAAACGTGCGACGAGCCAAGCCGAGTATTGAAAACTCGTTTCTCTATGAATCTCTACGGCGGCTGAGCGATCACGGCCACAAAGTACGGCATATCGTTCAAAATATACTATCACGTTGACGGAAAATTCGCAATGAGAAAAGATGTATCTTCGGAATTCAGTAGTTTTTCTTCACTCAGCAATTGATACATTGCAAAGGTGAGACGATACGCCGGGCCAGCTTGTCATAAATATTTGTGAAAATGAATATAATCAACCAAACTCATATGTTCGATACATCGGTCATAAATGTTAGTACAAATTGACTGTATTTATTGTTGGAGAATAGTCGGGGGAGAGTTCGTCTGTTTTGAGTTCATTTTATAATGAACAAAACCATAGATTTTAGGGATTAGATAAGATTTAAAGATTTTTTTTTTCGAAAATTACAAAAGGCGAGAGATTTTCTTGATTATTTTCGGCGGTCTCTCAATCCCGGTGTCGGTACAATGTACCAAAAGTTGGTTATCGGTACTTAAAGGTTAAGTCAGTTTTTGTCAACATTAGTTCACAAATAAAACGGTTTTTCTTAGAAGAACCTACTTTTGAAGGCTGGGTTTATATGGCAGCCGCTTGACCATACAATTCTAAAGCCCATAACCATCCCGATATATCCAGGATCCTACACACCAAATTTCGGAACATTGCGGGTTCCGTTCTCATAGGGTGAATTTTCTTTGTCTTCTTATTATCATCACGAGCGACGAAACAAAACAGTTGCATTTGTTCTGACAACTGTGCCGCGTTTTGCAAACGATTTTCTATCTTGTTCTGTAACCGCATAGATCCGGATCAGATTTGGTCTTCCTACCGCCATATCTCAGAAAGTGAAAAATGTGACAATTGACACATCACAGCTAATACGTTTTATTCGAAAATTAAAATTTCTAGTTTCAAACGAGATGCAGATACAGTGGCGGAACAACTTCACTCGGGGCCCTCCCGCCAACTTCTTGAGTGGGCCCCCTTCACTGAGGAAAAAGCAGAGTTAAACCAATCGGAAACACACTTTTCAGTCATCAGTCATAGTCATTTTCCATACAAGTTGACAGATTGTCAATTAATTGATTGACTGACAATCTGTGACTAATGGATAAAAAGTGTGGATCGACCTTTAAGCAACTCTTTTGAAACATGATTTTGACGTTACAGTGTTACTAAACTTAAGAACGTCGTACTTATAATAACTTTGCTAATAGCTATTGAGAATAGCGCTCTCTTGTTGTAACGTTTATTAATTTAATGATTTCATCAATGGTTTTCTTAGGGTTTTTTAGATTTTTCAAAAAACTCTTATGAAGTCGATTTTTTCCGTCCGTCTGTCCGTCCGTCTGTTCACTAAATAACTCGCGAACAGCTTAACCGATCGTCATGAAATTTGGTAGGAATGTGTAGAATGGTAACAGTCTTTGGCACGAAATACTTAAAAGTTGGTAGGGCAAAAAGCAACAGTCTTTAGCACGAAATACTTAGAGGTTGGTAGGACACCGCTAACAGGGTGTCCCGGAGATTTAAAAAAGACGACTTTTTTAGTTTTTATCGGACATGGACCTATGGATACCCGTACCCAAATCAAAGATCTCGATGTGTACATTTCATATCAGTTTTTCCAGTTTGGAGTAATGGTAACGAAGTTACAGCTAATAAATTCAGTTAACCCTTCTGTCGGCACCTACTTCAATATGCATATTGTCAGACCTATTGGGTATACAATATGCATATTGAAGTAGGTGCCGACAGAAGGGTTAACTGAATTTATTAGCTGTAACTTCGTTACCATTACTCCAAACTGGAAAAACTGATATGAAATGTACACATCGAGATCTTTGATTTGGGTACGGGTATCCATAGGTCCATGTCCGATAAAAACTAAAAAAGTCGTCTTTTTTAAATCTCCGGGACCTGGAGAAAAAAATTTAATTTTTTAGAAAAAGTTAAATTTGTATCCGTAGAATTATTCTACCGGTTCTGTAATAGAATTTTCAGACAATAAAAGCATTGATATCATTTTTGCAGATACACTGGAAACGTTTTTAAGTAGACATATCTTGAGGTGGTATTAGCACAAACATGTTTTTCCCTTGTTTTCTTCTTATTTTGCTTTTCTATTTTCATGGCGTATATCAAGTAGAAAGTTTGATCACATTTTCCAATTCCAATATCTTTGGATAAATATTTGGCGCTTTCTTGGTAGATTTTACCCGGATATTAATCTGCATTTTAGGGAAATGGGTGGAAAGAAATAGGGAATTGTCAAGCGCAAAAATTATTTCATTCTCAATTTTTCATAAATTTTTTGATCAAATCTATTTAGAAGGACGTTCGCAAGTCTCTCATACTAGGTCCTGTCCTGTCCTGTCAATCCGAATCCATTTTGTTTAATTTTTTTCTGTCAAAATGTACGGAAATGTATAAATTTGCCAAAACAAAGAATGCAGAAATTGGATTCAGACGCTTCGTTTGTGGGCAGCCTAAGTTTGTAACCTGCTAAACAATTGAAAAAGCGACACGTTATTAACCCATTAACGACGAGACCCTAAAATCTTACCGATTGAGCTGAAATTTTCCACGTCGGCTTAAAATGGCTAAAAACACATTTTGTAGAAAAAAAATTTTTCCCCGGATGCCGGGTTCAGGCTCCCGGCACTGTTACATATATGTAACATCAGGCACTCGAAGTACTCGAGGGTGTTACATATATGTAACATCAGGCATGATACGGGGAAAGTGTATCCAAAGTATATTTTTGATTTTTTTCCAAAAAGAAAACTTTTTAGTAAATTTTTTTTTAATAAAGCGAAAAATATATGAAAGCCGATATTTTACATGAAGTTTGGAATGTAGATAATGCAACAATAACGTAGAAATAATACGAAATGTGTGCGAAAATTGAGCAGCCTTACAAAAATATTATGTCAAATATTGTATTATTTTATTTTATTATATATGTGTTTTTGCATGTGGAGTTGTTGTTGTTTTATTGAGAAGTTTCTTGAACACCCACAGAACTAATAGATTTGACAGTTTGTGAATAGGAAAAAAGTTTATAGAACTACAGTAGTTAACAATACAGATTTTGAGGATTATGGAAGATTTGCCAGTAAATTATAAAATTATTGTTTCAATTTTTTTGTCAATTTGTCCATCCGCCCAATTTGTCTAAAAAGGACTAAATAAAGAGCCTATAATTCCTCCTTGTCTATAATTTGGTCTATATTAGAATTCATTTTTTCTTTCGTAGCTCAAAATATATCCTTTTGAATATTATATTAGCAGAATTAAATAGAATAACTAATCCTTGGTCTCATTGAAAAATGCCTTGACTACTTGCTTAGGATACCCTTGAATCCGGCTATTATTTTAATCCACAGAGGACAACTATTGTATCCATATTCCGGATTTCTAGAGCAATTCTAATTCCGACTCTCAATATTTTTGGTATGTGATGCCAAATATGGCCGCTCAATTTGCCAGTCAAGAAGACACAAGGGTCTAGAAAATTATGTGACATGGCTAATTTTAAGGAAAAACGTAAATAATAGCATTTTTTTTCCTTTTAAATTTTAACATTTATGAAAACTATTTATGCTATTTTCCTAGATAAAAATGTCTTATTAAAATCCGGAATTTTCGCGTTATCCGGATTTTTTGAGAATCCGGACTTCTTTTTTTATAATAAATCCGGACTATCGCGTCAATAGTGTAAAAAATCCATAAAATAAAAAAAAAACACTAAAAAAGTACACACTCATACACCTCGTATACGAAGAGTGCACTTTCCCCATATCAGGACGGATGTTACATATATGTAACAGTGTTATAAAAGTACTTATAAAACCTAAACTACGGACAATATTTATTTCATTTATTTTTTGTATTGTTTCACAAAGACCATGTAATGACATACGATTAATTTTTTCCCAATTTTTTTCATACAATTAAATATAAAAATAAAATTCATGTACTACTTTTGCCATCGTGACGATTTTCGTCAACATCGAAAAAACCATCAGAAAGGAACCTCTATAACTTCCACAATAGTGAATCAAAAACAGCTAAATTGATTTCTACGCATTGCTAATAGTGTCCAGTACAGGATAAAACACTTTTTAGTGCCGAATTGATATCCTATTCCTTTAGCAGCCGTTTGAAACGAAGGATGTCTTACTGTTACATATATGTAACATCAGGCATTAATGGGTTAATTTAACTCTATTCCTTGTTTCAGCTTTAAATTTAAGTGTGCTCTAATCTAAATCCTTCAATTTTGAAAACGTTTGTACTTAATATTAAATTTAATACAGCAATATTGGCAGGACTACTTTCAAACCAAATGTGGCCTCTGAACCACAGCCTTAATGACCGTGTACGTGTATACACCGCAAGCAAGATCAAATATTTTAGTCTTCAACGACATATACAGGCCGTACTATAGCTAGCTTGAACTAAGTTTAGTACCACTATTTTGTTCGTGTTTTACAGTTCATGACAAAGTGGATTGGAATTTTTGTCCGAAAATTTAGAAAAGGTAATATCACCAAAAATGTTTTTAGATAGTTTATTTGCAAAGGTACCTAATGAATATTTTAGCTCATATGGTACTTGGCAAGGAAAAGGGTGGGTCAGATTACAAATCGTGGCTACAATTACAGCAAATAGCGCAGCCATGCCATTTGAGGATCCGGATTGATTGATTTGAAAGAGAAAGGAACATGAAGTCGAAACATACGCAACTGCTCTGTTTCAGAACCGCACCCATTTACTGTACCACCTGCACTATATCGGACGTGTAGCTGAAAATATCGGAAACACTCTCTATGAGAACGGATCCCATGATAAGCGAAAGATATTCAGTAGAAAGCTCTAAAAAAGGCATAAATTTATCATTGGTTGGAGAGAGGCGCGCAGGGTATTACATTACATTGATTGTAGCAAAAAGTGGAGTAAACAGCATACATTACTTCCTTTATTATTGATTTTGCTCAAAAGAGCTTCAAAAACACATTAGTCACACCGATAACCAAATTTAGGCCCAGGGTAGGAAGTAGCTGCTGATCGTCCAAACCACCAACGACGACTGCCTTTATTTTTGACCAATTGTAAAACAGGAAATGCTCAAAGTAAACAATAAAGCCTATTATCAACTTCTTATACTCTTAAGTTCTCCCCAAACGTCATTATAAAGGATTTACTTTTTCCCCCATCTGCAAATATTTTTTTTTTTATTTTACTTTTTTCAAAAAAACCTCTATTTTATCATCAATCTCCTTTCTTAATTCAAGACAAAATTGCAGCGCAAATTTTCTGTGCATTCAGTGAAAAAGTGGAAAGAAGTAGTGATTTCATGCGGCAATGCCTTCCGTACGAACAGCTCTGGTAAATTTGAAATGAACGAAAGGCAACGCGCTCTTTTGAAGCTACTCGACAAAACAACGACGGGCATCACCCGAGTGAATTTATGAGTCGGCTAAGAAATATACACACAATATCCACAGCGGCGCGATGGTTAAATGCAATGCAAAGCCGGTCCAAACGACATATGAGATATCCTTGTCGAATCCCTACGCAAATCCTTCGAAGATAGATAAAGTTTTTCACACATTTAAGTTGTGATTCTTGGATTCCCGCCGGATGTCTTGTTTGAAGGTTCGCTCCAACTTGCAGCTTTTATAGCTTGTCACCATGAAATGGAGTACATTGAGGACTCCATTTCATGGTGAAAGGAAGGGAAAATATTGTTGTTGTTGTTGGCTGTTTCGCGTTTGTATCGGGGTCGTGTTGTCTTTCTCCCGTTTCGTATGCCTTCATCAAATCCGAAGAAGCTCTTCCATTTCAAATGGAATACGATGTCAAGGCTTAGACTGGTTCATGTTATGTTCGCACTGATGCCGTATATTTTTCGGGGTTGGATGGATAAATAACAAAAAAAGGACTACAATGAAAGGGGTGGCTGGTAACCTTTTCCTTGCGTGTCCGCAATCGAACGACTTGAAAGCTGACCAAACTCATACAACACTCTTGTGTATTTCTGTAAATACTAAACTAAACCAATGTTATAATGTCTTTTGAGAATTATTGTAACTAATACCGCTCCGATGTGACAGGACCAATATGTGCCACCATGAACATTTCACACTGCACATAATTCGGATTGTGATTCTAGGTACTAGCAAATCCACTAATGCAATGACTAATTTTAATAAAAGCGCAAAGCCAAAATAAACCGATTAAATCTCGCCGTGTCTTCTTATTCCTAGACGCAAAACTTAGTTTAAGCAGCACTGCTGAAATTGGATGGAGTAAATAATGACAAACCAAGTGATGATTTTCCAAGGAGCATACGGAGCGTCGTATGTTGGACTGAAGGAATAATGGAGTTCCGCTGTACTCTACCATCAAAATGATTTACTTTAATTATGAGCAACAAGGGATGAAGGGATAAACAAGCCATTTATTATTCGGCCTTTGTTTCTACTGAAATGTGCACTCCTTTTCCATATTTTGTTGGATACGTTCGAGTAATAAATATGTACATACTATATAATGATGCAAAAGATATCACTATCAATGATAGTCACGGATTTTATCTGTCAACGTTGAAATATTTTTTTATAAAGTATAATAAAGATAGTAAGCCATCAATTATATCAATTATTAAATGACATTATATTACGTATGTATTTCAGAAGTAGCACCGTTTCAACCGAATTTTACGGAGCCAATTTCAAATGTATCTGTTGCCGTTGGTCGGGATGCAACTTTCACTTGTCATGTCCGCTACTTAGGAGGATATCGGGTGAGTTTTTGTACAATTAAATATCTAATACTCGATAATCTGGACCAATTCTTGCAGGGGTAGTTCGGATTAACGAAAATCATTTTTATCTGAGGAAAAACGGTTCAAATTTCAGATTACCATTATGTAGTTGCACAAGAGTCCGTAAATGAATTTTCTTCTTGAACATATTCAGCATCATACTATTTCCTATAGCGACTAATTTGGGAGCCTGCCATACTCCATACTGAAAATCCCGAGAATCGGGGGAGTATAGAATCAACATTTCTGCCAAAATCCGGACTATAGAATAATACTAGGAATATTTTTCCGGATTTAGGTAGTGAGGGGGGGGGGGGGGGGGGCGTTGTTAAAGGTGCAATTTTCGGGGTTGTGAGAGTTGTGAGCAACAGTTAAAGCTTGCTAAATATCCCATATATTTGTTCATACACACAACATTATATGTATATGCAATATTCCTAACGGTTCTTCGCATATATAGGTAGTTTAAAACAGGTGAGAATGGTTTTTTTTTAATATCACTGGCACCGATCGTTTCTCAAAAAACTCCGAGAAGTTTTTCCTTAGGGGAAAACTCTTATATCATGTATATGTCTACGTTATTGCTTACAAAATATTCCACATTACATCAGCCTTTATCTTGTCACTCCAGAAGCCCCAAAATCCTTTCAAACGACAACCATAATGCCCATTCTTAGTTTCCTTAGAGAAGTGTCCTTTTTGGTGGTACATATGTACATAATATCCTTTGAAAACCCAAAATGAGCTTGTGGTGATTCTAAAGGGCTTAACTCACCAAATACTCGTACTGTATTTTGATATGCATATCGACTATAATGCATTCCCAAAGAAAAAGGGACCATTTTTGTCCAAGGACATCCTTCTCATAACAAGTGCCGACACTAAAATAATTAGGATCGCACCATCTTCCATCCGAGTTTCATCCAAATCGCTCCACAGGGGGAGTCAAGAGAACCAATTGAAAAATAACTTTTCATTTGCTTCAACGGCGAATTTCCCGCTATTCCCGCAACTCATCAGTGATTGTCGTTGAGGCTAAAGAGCGTCGGCGCCAGCCCGTCGCCTTGCTTGAGTCCAGTACGAGTTTCAAATAGGTCAGTTAGTTTGTTATGAACTCTGACCTGCGAGACGGCATTAGTCATCGTCATCCTTATGAGTCGCACTAGCTTAGCCGGTATTCCAAAATCCAGCAAAATGTTGTACAGTCCGCTTCGATCGATACTGTCGTATGCCTGCTTGAAGTCAACAAATATTTGGTATACGTCGATGTTGTATTCCCAGCACTTCTGGATTAAAAGCTTCACTGTAAAAAGCTGATCTGTCGTCGAACGACCAGGTCTAAAGCCGCCTTGGTACTCGCCAATGATTTCTTCTGCGTACGGATTAATTCTATTTTCCAGAATCTTAGATAAATTCTTATAAGTCGTACAAACTAATGAGATGCCTCTGTAGTTTTCACATTTCAACTTATCCCCTTTTTTGTGGATTGGGCAAATGATACTTCTACGACAATCTTCCGGGATTATTTCGTCGTTCCATACTTTAACGATAAGTGTGTGTATAGCCTTAACAAGGCTCTCCCCACCATGCTTCAGTAGTTCAGCTGGAATCTCGTCAGCGCCCGAGGCTTTATTATGTTTTAGTGCTTGCATGGCGAGATCAACTTCTTCTACTGTTGGGGGTTAAACAGGAGGGCCTGTTTCAGCCATCAGCTACGGAGCTTCTTGTGTGGGGTTGCTCGGTTGAACATTGAGGAGCTCTTCAAAATGTGAGGCCCAGCGTTTATCAACGCTATCAGTGTCGCTAATGATATTGCCATCCTTATCCTTACAGAGGCTGGTCCTGGCTTGGTATCCACTTTTAATTGAATTAATCAGCTTGTACGCTTGTCTACTGTTCCTACTAGCTAGTCTTCGGTTTATTTGCATCAACTGCTCGTCAAGATGCTTACGTTTCTTACGCCTAATTAACCTATTCGAAAATCGTCGAAGCTCGTCATATTTTGTTTCTTTTTTTTTTTGGCTCTAGTTGCGCGTCCAGTCCATTGGCGATATGCCGCGTTTTTAGCATCTACCGCATTTTGACATTCTTCATCAAACCAATCATTTCGGGCTCGCCGGGCTTTGTATCCCACAACCTCCTCTGCGACCCCTTTCATGGTGTCTTTGAGTGTATCCCAGATCTCAAGGGCGTCTTTGTTGCTGATGTTATTTAGCAAGGGCGTCAGCTTCTCCTCAAGGGCACAGTCGTATAAGTGACCACCGTGGCATCATCCAACAATTTGTCAACCGCAAAAATTTTTGCCGGGTTGAACCTCGAATGATGCAAAGAAGTGGTCAGAGTCAATATTTGCTCCACGATAGGACCGAACATCCATTATGCTCGATGCCCATCTCTTGCAGACAAGGACGTGGTCAATTTGGCTGACGGTATGTTGATCTGGAGATCTCCAGGTCTGCCTGTGAATGCGACGATGCGGAAAACAGGTAGAGCTAATGACCATATTTCTGCTGGTCGCGAAGTCTATTAGTCGTTGGCCATTGTCGTTACAGTCTTCATGGAGGCTGTACCCTCCAGTAATCCCCCTTTGCTAACTTTCGTTTCCGACTTTGGAGTTAAAATCCCCTAGCAGCAATTTGACATCGTTTGATTGAAGTGAATCGAAGAGATTTTCTAGGCGGTAATAGAACTCGTCTTTAACCGCGTCTTCACTGACTTCGGTGGGGGCATGCGCATTTATGAGCCAGATATTGAAGAACCGAGTTTTAATGCGAATCGCACACAGCCGCTCGATTATGGGTTTGAAGTCGATAACATGCGGCTTAAGTTGATTGTTTACAATGAACGCCACTCCAAACTCCCTGTGGCTTTTCCACTTGTGAAAATTGTGTACGAATTTCGGTCATCAATCTCGCTACTAAGCCATTTTGTTTCCTGGAGTGCAACAATGCTCAGCTAATATTTTCCGACCTGATCCAAGAGGGCCCTTAAGGCCCCTGGCCTATTCAGGGAGCGTATATTCCAGGTTCCGAAAGAGTAATCAGTTGTTCGTTTGCGAAGTCGTCGTTGAAGTTGACAGCACTCAGGCACAGCGGTTACTCGGATAATGCGGGAAAGTAACGCCCCGTAGAGGAACATAGGAATTGGCCGGAGCCGCTCACCATATGAAGCTCCTCCTGCATAGCTAAGGGTCCGCAGTTATGCCAGAACTGAAAAGGATATAGGAATCGGCCGGAGCCTTTCAACCTTTATCCTCACCATTACGGTTAATCGTGTGAGCCTCGGAGCTGGCGGCTTCGCATAACCCGAGCCCTGAAGGAACTAGTTAGGGAGAACGGCCTTGGTGGTAAATGCCTACGCGCCTATATCTAACTAGCTTGTGGATTGATGACCACACTGCCCGAATCGCATTGCTGACTAGTAAACTGAAGGGACCGCCTGGGTGTGAAAAGCAGCGCTACGAGTCTGCTTTAAGCAGACGAGTAGTCACAGTTCCAACGAGCCTGGGATGTGCACATCTGAATTCTGACGTGAGGCTTAACCAATAGGGCACGGGGATGGGTGTGCCCAAGGGACTATGGTCCTTGCCCATCAAGGTGTGAGCCTCGTGGTGGCTGTAGGTTGTTACCCGAGTCATCGAGCTGGTGATGCAACCCCGGGGTTGGGTTCCTGGCGGTGAGTGCATTCGCCGGATGGAGGAATCTCTTCTGGCAATAAGACCTTGCCAGTAAACGCCGAAGGTCCAAACAGTCAGAAGGACCGGGAGATAAAGGCCGAAAGGCTAGGTGCTCCCCTGACGGTAAACCCGTAGATGGTAATCTTGTATTTGTGGGCATTTATCTGTATGTACTTCTATTATCTATCTATCTTCGCTCATAGAGTGAAAGGGTATATTAACTTTGTCATGAAGTTTGTAACGCATTAAAGGAAGCATCTCCGACCATATAAAAAGTATACATATATGATCAGCATGACTTGGGGAGTCGATTGGAGCATGTCCGTCTGTCTGTCTGTCTGTTGCGACGCGTTTTACTCGGCGGGCATTGAAGCTAGCAAGCTGAAATTTTGCACACGTGGTTCTTATTGTTGCAGGCTGTTTGTATGTTTGATTCACCCAAATTGGATCACTGGGTCATGGGGCTGCCATACAAACCTAGCTCCCCAATTTGAGTTCTTCTAAGACAAACTTTTTTATTTGCGTACCAATTTCAACCAAATTTCACACAAATGTGTTTCTATCGATAACCAAAAATATATGCAAGAATGGATCAAATCCGACCATGGGGTCGTGGGGCTGCCATACAAACTTAACCCCCCGAATTAGGTTCTTCTAAGAAAAACATTTTTAATTGTATACCAATTTCAACCAAATTTCACACAAATGTATTTCTATTGTTGACACAAAACATAGGTGAGAATGGATTCAATCTGACCATGGGGTCATAGGGCTGCCATACAAATCTAACCCCCCAAATTGGGTTCTTCTAAGAAAAACTTCTTTATTTGTTCACCAATTTTAACCAAATTTCACACAAATATATTTCTATTGATGACACAAAACATATGTAAGAATGGATTAAATCGGAACATGGGGTCATAGGGCTGCCATACAAATCCAACCCCCCAAATTAGGTTCTTCTAAGAAAAACTTTTTTATTTGTGCACCAATTCTAACCAAATTTCACACAAATGTATTTTTATTGATGACACAAAACATATGTAAGATTGAATCAAATCGGACCATGGGGTCATGGGGCTGCCATACAAGAAACATTTTTTTACACCAATTTCACAAAACCTTGAATTAATGTGTCTTTATCAAAGCAACTAAAAAGTTCAAAACGAATGGAATCGTACTGTGGGGTCATGCTCCAGCAACCCCAATAAAATTTTCCGAGTAAATATTTTTATTTGCCCACTTATTTCAACCAAGCCCAAAACTTTTGTCAAGACGGAAGAAAAAGAATGATAGGCCAGTCAATTACCGATTTTAGGTCGCAAAAAATCGCTCGGCTCTGGTTTTTTGGGATATTGTTAGGATAGATACCAGAAGTGTACCACCAAGTTTGCAACTTCGAAAAACCTGTGCTAACCCCATGACCCTCAAAAAACCTCAAAATGTTCGGACTTTTTTCATATTTTTGCTTGTAATTTCTAAAAGGTGCTTCCTACAAGTGAGTTGTCCACTGCACTGTTAAAGCTAAGAAAATCTTCTTAAATTTGAGTGTAACTCCAGCTTTGTAGGTGCAAAGGATCCCAAGATACAGCACTTTAAAAAATGTGATTTTTTTTGTAAAAAAAAGTCCAAAATTGTATTTTAGGAGGTTTGTATGACAGCCCTATGACGTAATGTTCCGATTCCATCCATTCCTAGATATGTTTTGAGGCTTTACTAGGAACACATTTGGGTGAGGTTTGGTTAAGATTGGTTCATAAAGATAAAAGTTTTTCTTAGAAGAACCTGATTATCAGGGGTTGGTTTGTATGACAGCCCTATGACCTAGTGTTCCGATTTCATCCGTTTCTAGATATGTTTTGAAGCTTTACTAAAAAACAAATTTGGGGGGAAGGTGGTTAAGATTGGTCCATAAAGAAAAAAGTTTTTCTTAGAAGAACCTAATTTCCAGAGGTTGGTTTGTATGACAGCCCTATAACGTAGTGTTCCGATTTCATCCGTTCCTAGATATTTTTTTAGGCTTAACCAGCAACATACTTGGGTGAAGTTTGGTTAATATTGGTACATAAAGAAAAAAGTTTTTCTTAGAAGAACCTAATTTTCAGGGGCAGCCCTATGACCCCATTGTCTGATTCCATTCGTTCCGACATATATACAGCCAAGGAACTGGTTTATAACTTCATGTCACATGACTTTCTCTGTAAAATGCGCATTTAAGCCGATATTCAGCTCGGAACATGACTGAAATTTCAATTTCGAACTTTTTTTCAAAAAACAATGTTTAAAGTGCTGTATCTTGGGATCCTTTGCGTCTACAAAGCTGGAGTTACACTCAAATTAAAGAAGATTTTCTTAGCTTTAACAGTGCAGTGGACAACTCACTTGTAGGAAGCACCTTTTAGAAATTACAAGCAAAAATATGAAAAAAGTCCGAAAATTTTGAGGTTTTTTGAGGGTCATGGGGTTAGCACAGGTTTTTCGAAGTTGCAAACTTGGTGGTACACTTCTGGTTTCTATCCTAACAATATCCCAAAAAACCAGAGCCGAGCAATTTTTGCGACCTAACGCCTTATTTTTCGGTTTATTGACTGGCCTAATGAGGAGGGGGATTAAATACAAGTCATAGGTACGCGTACGCCCGAAAAAAACTTTTAGCCCAAGCGAAGGGTATCCAAATTTCGGTCACGCCCGAAATTAGCCTCGGCCCCGGGGGTTGGCGAGCGAAGCGAGCAGGGGGCGAAGCCCCCTAGTTTTTGTTTTGTTTTTTGTTGTTTATAATAACATACATGTATACTAGGAAGTAATCGAAGTATCGAAGGAAGTAATATTATCACAATGAGACAAGCTCTTACGATGCCATCGAGCACACCGCACCCTTGTCCCACCTTTCCGCGTTTGGACAAAAGTTTCACCAACAGATTTAATATACTCAAATGGATCGATGATTGACATTTTTTACAAACTTAAATTTCAGCCAAGTAAGCACAATTTTTTAAAAACTCGTCATCAACAACTATCCACACGGTCAGGACTTCTTCCTTCCTATCAAACATCCTTCATTCCTCAAATGGCTATCACCTGTTCCTGTTCCCTAGTTAACTTTACAATACTAGATAGAATCGTATGTCATAACTCATAAATTAAAAATACATAATAGGATGTACTTGCATTTTGCAAATTGCAGTACAATATCCAGGGCCGGCCCTAGGGGTGGGTGAACTGGGCGGTTGCCCGGGGCCACCACATTTAAGGGGCCACCACTCAGAAAGGGAATCACTCAAAAGGAGCCTTCACGCGACACCCGTTTGAGATATGTACTCGAACTAAATTGAAGTTAATATAAAGCGAAATAACGATGATGTAATTTTACTGATAAAAAATCTTTCATAACATGCATAAAGACAAGACAACTATCCCTCTCTCTCTTTTTTGAAACAAACTGCAGTAGCAAACAAACACACACTGCACCGCGTGTACAAAATTATCGTCTATCGCAGTGCTTCCCAAACGGGGTTTCTTTCGTAGAATACTAGGGCTCCGCGACGACTTCTTAAATACTGGAAATAAGTCATGTAGCAATTACTTTTGATTGAAAAATTCAAAGAATACATAGAAAAAATCCACAAAATGTTGTAATATTAAAATGTTAAGGCTTAGGCTGACAAGTGAGCACTTTGGTGACTGCCAATAATTAACATAATTGACGCAAGTTATGAAACTCACAAAAAACCGTCAGATGGAAGATATCTTGAATGTTTGGCGAGTGAAAAGCAGTTATACAGCTGACAAAAAATTTGCAAAATGTCAGTATTGTTTCCAAATAAAAGAAATGGAAAACATTTTCATTAATATGTATATGCGTAACATAAATATATATAAATAAATAAATAAATAAAAATTGCCTGCGATTTTTAAATGAATGCTAGAAATATGATCATGAGACATGAGAGAAGATTAGAATTTCGCAGGCTCTGAGGTCATTAAAAAACAGCCAGTGACAGCAGCTCCCAATATTTGCGTAAAACGCTAAAGAGTTTTTATGAAGCACTCATCAGTAGCAGAATTTTAAAGCATGGAAAACACTGAAAGTAAGAGGAAAACATTCAGCCAATCAATTTCAGGTACTTTTTGTGTGTGTATTAGTAGGGCCACCATCATCCAGGGCCCAGGCCCACCAGAATGCTAAGGCCGGCCCTGACAATATGGTACAAATGTTAATCAAATATAGGTTTTGGTAAATCCTGTCGGAAGTGTGAAACCCCTCTAATTTTCTCTACTTATTAGTATAAAGACAAGCATTGTAAAATTGGGGTGACGGTTTCTTATTTCACGGAGGCTTATAAGATGTAGTTGGGAGGAAAACAAACTAAAAGCACGCGGTCTTCCATCAGTCAAAAGTTCAAGAGCTTAAACCAAGCTTCCGAATGTAATTTATAATAAATACAAAGTCGTGCTCTGTCGCCGTGAACTTTCGGTCGCCACTCTATATACAGATTCATAGAGAAACGAGTTTCCAAACTCGGCATGACCCGCCGCAAGTTTTTTATTCAGAAGTTGTTAAGCAAGAAATATTCTTATCGTAGAATAATAAACTAACAATGCGGCTAAGAAGTGGTATGGCTGACAACCGTATCACACTCCAATCAGCAGAACCAAACAAATGAGAAAAAGCAACTCGTTATAACATAATTTATTTGCCTTTCCCTTTTTTTAAGGTTTCGGGCCCCCACTGGGTGAGGCCTTTTTTCCAATAATCTGGGGGCCTTCCCCAATCTTCCTGCTAAAATCTAGCGATGTATGATTTTTGCCGACCAAATATCATATTTTTCTTTGACTAAAAGAAGACTTTTTATATGCCTTTAATTCCATATACGCTCCTTCTTTTGTGTTTAAGAAAAATGCAGAGTTCAGAATGAATAACATGAAAAAATGGTTGTAATTGATAAAATGGTTGCGATTGGATCTACTTGACACTCTTTTGCAATATTGCGCCGCGCGCGCCGGTCCATTACTTTCCTACATATAATAAGCAAATTTGAAATTTCGCACATACATATACCTACATACTTCTTTTTTGCTGTTTGTAATGTTTGTATGTTTGAATCACCACAATCGGACGATGGGGTCATGGGGCTGCCATACAAACCCAACACCCCAAATTTTGTTTTTTTAAGAAAAACTTTTTAATTAGCCAATTTCAACCAATTCTCACACAAATGTGTTTTTATTGATTCCACGGGACTATGTAAAAATTTATGGAAACACGCTTTGGGGTCAAGTGGTTGGCGTCCAAACCGAACCACTCATTTTGGTTCTTCTAAAGCCGGCCTCACACCGACCGGAGTGTGGCAAACAGCGCACAAAAGATTGATACGAAAAATCGTGCAGCAGTGTGGTTGGGCGACTCCAAGGTATCATACCTGGAACCGGTCTTTTGTGCGGTGTGTGCCACACTCCGGTTGGTGTGGGGCCGGCTTAAGAAACATTTTTTTACACCAATTTCACAAAACCTTGAATAATGTTTCTTTATCAAAATAACAAAAAATGTTAATGCCATGCTCCCGCATCCCCCCAATACAAATTTTCTGAGATATTATTGTTGTGCCCACTTATTCCAATTCCATCCAAACCTGACACACATATTGTTTTGCCGACACCACGGAACGATACCCCGACGTCGGGCTTTGGCCGCCGGAATCGTTGACCTCCAATTGTCACAGTTACGTTACCTTGTCCTCCATTTTCGGAAGCCCAGCAGCTGGTGGGCATCTTGACCTACAGAGTTCTCCCAGCGAGTTCTGGGTCGTCCACGCAACCTCGCTCCGTCAATTCGTTGTGCGTTCATCACTTTCTTTGGCATGCGATTATCGTCCATCCGTTGTACATGCCTCGTCCATTGCAAACGATTTTCGATACTTCCAACTCATAGTACAATTGATACAACTAATAGTTGTACCGGATACGCCATTGATCTCGCTCGCGAACGGCCCCGACAATTCGCCGAAGGACCTTTCATTCGAGTCTGTCTAGCAAAATTTCGGAGGCTTGGTGAGGGTCCATGTTTCGCAGCCATAACATAGCACGGGTCGAATGATCGTTTTGTACACGCGGAGCTTTGTGTTCCTGTGCACATGCTTAGAATTAATTATAGGGAGGACCGAGAAAATGGTCTTATTGGCTAGTTGGATCCGTCGCTTAATTTCATCGGTTTCGTTGGCGTGCTTTGATAAGTTCCAAACCCAGTTAGTTGAGGTTGACTACATACTCGATATTGAGGCGCACTGTAATGCTTGAATTTAATGGCGTAGGTACTTGTTTTTGATTGCATCATGACCTTTATTTTGGTTTCGTTAATATTTAGTCCTAATTCTTTAGCGCCGATATTGATGTTATGCAGAAGGCTTTCTGCACAATATGGCAAATTTTAAGATTTATTTACTACTATTGATGCTATTTTCCTAGAAAAAATGTCTTGTTAGAATCGGGAATTTTCGATAATCCGGCTTTTTCGGGAATCCGGACTTCTTTTTTTTTATAATGAATACAGACTATCGAGTCAAGAGCGTATAAAAATCCATAAAATAAAAAAAACTATAAAAAAGTAAAAACATACAATGCCCAAAGGCACAATTTCCATCGCTATTATTTTGGACTGGTTTTCGATAACATTCATCCACATTTCAGAGCAGTTCAAATTCAAATCAGCTAATCTTCTAATTGATTCATGATCTAGAATTGAGACGACAAATTTCGAACGAGATGGAGTCACAGCCAAGCCATAATAGTTTCCGAACATGTCAATATCGGGATTTTGTTCCCCAGATTTCACTAGCACTGACTTATTTAAGAATTCTCAAGATGACGCCTTGTTCATGCAAATAAACCACAAGTTCCACTTACAAAGAAAATGGGTCAGCAAAGAGATCCGACTAATTGAAGTTTGTAAGCTGCGCAGAGCAGTGTGTAAAATGAACACCAGTCTTTGGCACAATATTCACCAGAGCGGAGATTTTAAAATGTGTTGACTGTTTTATGCTTCAAATAGATTACGCGCATCGGCAGAATTTCATAGCTGACAAATATGCTGAATGCCGAGTATTCTGCTCAACATATTTATCAGCAATGTAGAATGCATTGCGGTTGACGTTTCGCAATGTCGATGCTGCTCCTGATGCGCGTAATCTATTTCAAGCATGAGTGGAAAAAAATCGTATTAATTTTTGATTTCACACGTCAGATTAAAAATCGCCGGTTTCTCTTGTGATAGTATGGTACAATTGTTAATCAAATCGAGGATTTAATAAATCCAGTGGGAAGTGTGGTTGTATAGATTTCGACCATTAAATATTAAAATCTCTAGGGACCCCCATTTCAAATTCGAACAAAAGATTATATGTACATGTTTTGGAAACGTTACGCCACTGACTAAATGATTCGTGCAACACAAAAAAATGTATTCTTTGACGCTGTCTTTCACAAGTGTTTTTAATATTAAATTTAACAGAACTGTATGCATGCAAGCTGCATACGAGTATACTATTAAAACTTCGTTCAATATAATTTAAAACAATTTCGAATTGCATTAATTTAATAGCTTCGCATATGGAATTTACATAGGACACAATCACATAGTACTATAGGATTTGCTATCAGCATTTCGACAGTTTCACCGCATTTCAAAACACATTCCAACCTTACAAACTTTCCACAACTTCTATTCTGAGATTGAATACGCGACTTGTAGCTGTTGGAATCTAATTAGATGCTAATTACATGCTTGAAGCCCGTCGTGGTACCTACTACTTTTGAAGACGAGTCCTGCATTCGTGATACTCCCTCAACGTTCAACTTTTACATGTGACACTTTAGATTATGGTCTATATGGATTTTCATTTATACATACATACATATGTACTCGTATATACGTAATAGTCTCGGCATTTCCATTTTCAGGTGGGCTGGCTAAAGGCAGATACAAAAGCAATCCAAGCTATTCACGAACACGTCATCACTCACAATCCGCGAATTAGTGTGTCGCACTCGGATCAGAACACGTGGAACTTACACATAAAATCGGTGACAGAAGAGGACCGAGGAGGTTACATGTGTCAACTCAATACAGACCCTATGAAAAGTCAGGTGAGTGCTGAAATTATATTTTGCAAAATATTCACTAAGTGAGAAGTATACGTGCATGAAAAGTTTCTGATAAAAATAGATGTAGCGGCTCAGAATGTGGAGTAATAGAATAATTCAAGTTTGATAGTAGCATTTTGTCCTTATGTGTTGCTTCAAACGAATTTAACCCTTCTGTCGGCACCTACTACAATATGCATATTCTATACTCAATAGGTCTGGCTGGACCTACTGAGAAAATTTTTTTATTTTTTAGAAAAAGTAAAATTTTTATCGGTAGAATTATTCTACCAATTCTTTACTGCAATTTTTCAACAATAAAAGTATCAAAATAATTTTTGTAGATATACAGGAAACGTTTTTAAGTATAGATATATTTTGAGATGGTATTAGTACAAACATGTTTCTCCCTTATTTTCTTCTTTTTTTTGCTTCACTATTTGCATTGCGTATATCTAGTAGATAGTTCGATCGAATTTTCGAATTCCAATATCTTTGGGGAAATATTCAGCACTTTGTTGGCAGATTTTATCTCGAATTTTGTCTACAGATTTAGGGGAATAGGTGGAAAGAAATAGGGAATTTTCAAGCGCAAAAATCATTTAATTCTAAATTTTTCGTAAATTTCTTGCTGAATTATATTTAGAAAGGTGTTTGCAAGTCACTCATACTTATTCCTTACTATTACAAAGGAAATTGAATTGAATTTCCTAGGATCAAATCTCAGTTGATTAGGTGATGTTATAAAATGTGACGAAATTAGGCATACCCATTTCCGAACTTCACGGCTTTTCATGGAAAAATCTCAGAAATGTTTATTGTTTATAGTACAAATTGAATTTAAATGACATTATTACATCATAAATAAGAGTATTTAATATTTACACTTTTTACTTCAAGAGAAAAATTAGGGGAAAAACTATAGGTCTGGCCAGACCTATTGGGTATCAAAAAGCACTATAAATTGAAAATCATTAAAAACATACTCAAAACTTCAACCGATTTTGTCAAATTTTTGCAAAATGCTTCTAAACATATTATTCTAGGATATCATGAAATATGAAGTCGCTGCGATTTCATCTTCTATACTTTTTTCACCAAAATATAGTGCCAAAGGTCTGGCCAAACCTTCGTGCCGACAGAAGGGTTAAGAAAAGTGATTTATGTAATTGCAGGTCTTGTTTCTAAATTACTTTTGAAAAATAAATAAATTATATGCCGCTATCAGCGCGTAACAAGGAACGTCCAGTTTACTAGACGTAACTACAGTGGAAATACTATAGTAAACTCTAAGACCCGTATTTATGAACATTCCTTAACTCAAGGAGACTTTTTTTTCTATGAAAAAGTATGGGAAATGACATTTAATTTATTGAATTTCGGCATCCTTGACCCAAGGTCTCCTTGACCTGTGGACTTTCGCATAGCGGCGGTGACATCAGGAACAAAGCACAACCCTGGTCAAAGGAGACAAAAAAGTCTCCTTGAGTTAAGGAATGTTCATAAATACGGGCCTAAGAAGTTTTTATTACAATGAGTCCGTTTATAGTCCCGTATAAGTTTGAGTAACAAAAAACGAGACCGAGGCTAATTTCGGGCGCGACCAAAATTTGGACACCCTTCAACACTTGTGCTTAACCCTCCCCCCATTCCCGTTCTTTTCGTTCCGTTGTCGCATAAGTTCCGTGACGTGAGGTTTGGCGTGATGTGAGGTTTGGCTGGAATCAAAATAAACCACAAACAAAATAATAAAAAATTTTTTTTTTCAGAAAACTTTTTTTAAGGAGGAGGTAGTATAATATATATATATACAGTGAAAGCTCTCATAAGCGGACAGTCTCACGGTTCCCATATTTTTGTCCGCTTAAGAGAGATGTCCGGTTATTGGATAGGTTGAACAAATATTGCCGAATAAAAAATAAACGAAATTAATTCATTTCTGTTTTTATTAATTCAAGTATGTAATTCAGTTGTTAACATTGTTGTCATGTCAATGATGTTCACCACCTCCATTTTTTCATTTAAAGAGAACATTATTTTATTTGGTGCCATCCTCCAATCAATTTATAATGTACGAATGATTTTCATGCACCTTTATGAAGCCAAACCTTAACGTTATATATTCTTGGAAAAATTCCTGTTTAGCAGAAAAATGCATGGGCTTAGTCTTTTTTTTTTCATAGAAAACGTCTGGCTGTAGACATCTTTTGCCGAAACATATCCAACAAACCTGTCCGTATGAAACAAGTTTGTCCGGTTATGAGAGCGCCGCGTCCGGTTATTGGAGATGATTCGACGAAATGTTCTACAAATTACTGTCCGTGTCCGTTCGTTGGAGTGTCCGCTTATTAGAACGAAAGGTACACAGAAATTATTCGAAAAACATCTGTTCCCAATAATTTGTCCGTTTATTAGAGATGTCCGCTTATCGGAGCTGTCCGCAAAGAGAGCTTTCACTGTATACAGGGTGTCCCGCAACTCTTGGTACATACGATAATGGGTAATAGTACAGCTCATTTGGGTACAATTAATGTTCTACATGACCCCTCTATCTTTAACCGTTATAAAGTTATAGCATTTTTTGTTAATGGTGTCAGAAACCTCGACCTGCAGAGCAAAATCACTATTTGCCACACTCCCAAATATTTGATCCGAGATTTGACTTTACTTTCTGAAACTCCACAAAATTCTACCTAAAATAACTGTTTTGCCAATTAAATAATTTAAAACCCTACCCAGATACAACCATTCAAACTTTTAAGAAATTCAAAAATTGATTTTTCATTGAAAATTTAAATTGTAAAATCGTAACGGTACTTTGCACTGACAAATGTGCAAAGTTGATAAAAGTTGCCTCATAATGTTAGCTTTCGAACGGCATAAAAAATTAGGTTCCTAGGCTTTGAAAAATTGCATATCTTACGTGTTAAAGAGAAAAAAACGTTGTTCCAAGAGAAAACCAAAGTAAATTTTTATTAAGTAAACAAGATTTTTTTTTGTAAAAAACGAAAAAAATACGATACCGAGGTTAATTTCGGGCGCGGTCGAAATTTTGATACCCTTCACTCTTCTCGGGCTAATATTTTTTTTCCGGTGTACTTATGACTCATGTTTAATCCCCCCATTCTTTCTCTTTCGCTTTCTCATAGTTTCGTTACCTCGGTAAAACATATTTGCGTGAGGTTTGGTTAGAATAACTGCACAAACGAAAAAAAAACTTTTTTTGGTGGAGGGGGATGGCCCCATAATACGAATATATGTATTTGTTTTTGCAATGTGTCTTTATAGAAAGTACAAAAATATGTAAAAACAAATATATTCGTACTATGGGGGCATCCCCCCTCCCACCAAAAAAAAGTTTTTTCTCCGTTTGTGCAGTTATTCTAACCAAACCTCACGCAAATATGTTTTATCGAGGTAACGAAAACGGTGAAAACGGAAGTGAAAGAATGGGGCGGATTAAACATAAGTCATAAGTACACCGGAAAAAAAATATTAGCCCGAGAAGAGTCAAGGGTATGCAAATTTCGGCCGCGCCCGAAATTAACGTCGGTGTCGTGTTTTTTTTTCATTTTTTACTAAAAAAAATCTTGTTTACTAAATAAAACTCGTATAAAAATTGTGGAAATGTTTACTTTTTTTCTCTTGCAACCACGTTTTTTTCTCTTTAACACGTAAGATGTGCAATTTTTCAAATCCTAAGACCCTAATTTTTATATGTCGTTCGAAAGCTAACATTATGAGGCAACTTTTATCAACTTTGCACATTTTTCAGTGCAAAGTACCGTTACGATTTTACAATTTGAATTTTCAATGAAAAATCAATTTTCGAATTTCTTAAAAGTTTGAATGGTTGTATCTGGGTAGGGTTTCAAATTATTTAATTGGCAAAACAGTTATTTTATGTAGAATTTTGTGGAGTTTCAGAAAGTAAAGTCAAACCTCGGATCAAATATTCGGGAGTGTGGCAAATAGTGATTTTGCTCGGCAAGTCTAGGTTTCTAACACTATTAACAAAAAATGCTATAACTTTATAACGGTTAAAGATAGAGGGGTCATGTAGAACATTAATTGTACCCAAATGAGCTGTACTATCACCCATTATCGTATGTACCAAGAGTCGTGGGACACCCTGTATATATAATATAGTATAATTCCATAAAGACACATTAATATAAGCAGGGACGTAGCCAGGGGAGGGGTCCATGGGGTCCGGACCCCTCCCGAAATGTTTTCAATGGGCTTTGAAATTTCAGTGATGATAATAACATAAAAACTGTTATAATTAACATGTCAAAACGTTGGGTTAGCTGGAAATACGTTTTGTAAGGGATATTGGCTATGAATTGCGTTAGAAGCGATAGCTGCAAAGAAGTCAACGTGTGTTAGAAATTAGGAATGAGTTTATTTGAGTCACCTTGCAGTTAACATTAGATTATCTTGTCCTAATTGGCTCTATCAATAAACTACCCGGTTTTGGAAAGTAACCTCTTCTCTCAGTTCTCTCACAGTTAATTTATTTTAGATATGCTAAAGTTGTTCCTTTGTCAGTGATAAATATTGTTAAATTTCTACAATATCCGGAGGACAAAACCGAGAAAACCTACATTGAATCCGAATTTGCTAAAAGTTTTGGTTTTCAAGAACAGCTTCATGTTTTATCACTCAAGGTGTTTGATCGACCGCTGTTCTTTCTAACCAACTGAAATGAAAACGTTATGCACGTTAATTTTTCGCTGATATAATATTCCTTCAATTTGTTTAGTTCTCAAGTCTCCAAGTTATTCTCCTCTGATTAATTTATAAAAGACCAAGATTCTAAAAAAATACATAAATTAATTTTACATCTTTAATGACACCAGCCCAGATGATTTTTCTCCGATTTGTTTAAAGGAATTTGCAGAAAAAATAAGGTATCCCCTTTCTTTGCTTATTTAACCAATCACTATATTCTCAACACTGGAATTTAAGCTATGTCCTGCCTCGTGCCCACACTTAAAAATGGCGACAAAGCTGAGACTGAAAATTATCTACGAACAGCATTCTCTCGTCAATCCTTCAATTATTTGACCTGGAGGATGACCAGGGTTACATCCTTCACACCTCTAGTTCGGCCACTAATAATTTTGGTTTTGCATAGGTAAATCTACTACTACAAATCTTATATTAAAATTACACCTTAAGTTTCTCAAAAAAAAGTCTCTCCCACTTTACCAAACAGATTCATAAATTTTAATCTATAACCTTTTACTATAGTTAAACTAAAAAACTTTTACTTCGGTGGCCCCTCATTAACAGAATAACCAGACAATACCGTTCCGTGATTGTAACCATAACTTTAACTAATTCAAATCAATTTCCACCAACATCAGGCATTCCTCAGGGATCAGATACGTTGATCCACTTTTGTTTTCAATTTTTTTAGATATTCAGAAACTACTTAAATCCCCTATGGAATTGGAGCGGATGAAATCAATCGGTATACATCGAATAAAAAGGCATGAATGTCAACAATTTTTTTTAGTGATGTATTTTTTCTGTATCATCAAAAACACAATAAAACAGTTCTTCACTAGCAACGCAAAAAAAAATGATTTAAAATTAAATTTCTGAAATCGAAATTTGGACCCCTCCCGAAACAAATTCCTGGCTACGTCCCTGAATATAAGGATTGATTGGAATTGACAAAAAAAAATCATAGAGGAGCCAAAATGGCGGTTGGATTTTTTTAATCAACGTAAATATCAACATTTAACTACAGTCTTTATGGGATATTCAATTGATATAGGAAAGTCAAAATAGTATCTAGATTTGGCCGTAACAAATATAGTATGGTACACCCCAATACTGCTGCTTAAGCCAATCATGGCGAAGTGTCCTTTTTTCGCCCTGAAAAGTACATTAACATGAAACATTGGTATCAAATTTCAGGATTTTCCTAAAGGAGTTCCCCAAAAAGCTAAAGGAATTATTTTTAATCCTTTGCGGTGAATCCTTAAGTCGAAAATGATATTTGCTGAGAGATGTTAAATGGTCAAGACCACGGTCCACGCAGCAACCATCTGTTATGTCTACATATGCCTCAACATCAGGTAACCAACAACAACATCGGATTCCATTTACAAATCTATTGTTACCGAATCCTTTCTACTCCTACTCCGCCTCCAAGGCATGATAATGATTCAGTTGGACAGGTTGGTCTGTTGCGTGTTTGCAGGTCTCCTAAAGCCAATATCGCACGATATGTTATTGATAAATTGGGCTTCGAACCTTCGGTGTTGACTTGTAGAAAACTGACGAAGGACAACAGTCCAATAAAATTGTGTCGTCATTTAAATTGAAATTTACTGAGGACATCGAGTATATTTCGAATAGAACATTTTGGCCTTCAGGTATTCTAATAAAGAAATTTAGTAAGCGAAATTTTCTTCGACAACAACCAAACAAGATCCTAAAATAATGAATCTTTCTCTTTAATATCAAAATATACGAGGTTTAAGGTATAAACTCCATAACACAAAATTATCATCTGTAGCTTCCAATTTTGATTTGTTATGCTTTGCCGAAACTTGGTTATGTGATTTTATAAACAGCGCGCAGGTTTTAGAGGATTACGATATTTTTCGTTGTGATCGTAACTTCAATCTGATGGGTAAATCTTGCGGTGGTGGTTCACTGTTCGCTGTATCTTTGACTGTCATATTTTATATCGACCACTGACGCTTTTTTTATTGTGTAACTGTTAAAGTTCGATCCAAGAGTTCTTCACTTCTGCTATCCTGTGTTTACGTTCCTCCTAATTCCTACTTTTTCCAAAAAAGGCAATTCAAACTTCCAGGAATGCATATATTGACAGCTTTCGGGAACAAAAATTGCACACTTTTCTAGTCGTATGTTAAAATATACGATCATCTTCTTCGATTCCGTCCACTATATCTTTAGATAATCGGTCTGCCAGCCCTACCGAGGAGATTTGTGAACTGTTTTCAACGTACTTTACTAGTACTTTTCGACTATATGCTAGCACATTAACGAACATTTGCAATCCTGTAAACCAATTCAAAGCACTTCCTTCCCTGCCTCTAATTACACCTGATTCGGTCAGTTGCTTTATTATCATCTCGCCCAAAACTGTTAGAACGTATTGTGTATAATTATATTGATGATAGTTTTGGTCATTTAATATTTTATTAATATAATTAATATTCTTGTCAGCATGGTTTCCGCAAGAAAAACTGACAGAATTTGTCGATTTCGTCGCAAACACTTTTCACAAGCGCCTAGAGGTCCACGCATATATAGAGATTTTTCTAAGGCTTTTGATACGGTTAACAATCTTGTGCTATTAAATAAGCTTCGTGGATTTAGCTTTCCTCCTTGACTTATTTCCTGGGTGTCATAATACCTCGTCAACAAGATCTCTAAAAAAAATTTAATAACGTTACTTTTTAGTAAATTCGGGGCTACCTAAAGGGTCTAAACCGGGTTATGTACCGGTTTTTGACATCCCTACCGTAGCCCCAATATATAGAGATTTTTCTAAGGCTTTTGATACGGTTAACAATCTTGTGCTATTAAATAAGATTCGTGGATTTAGCTTTCCTCCTTGACTTATTTCCTGGGTGTCACAATACCTCGTCAACAAGATCTCTAAAAAAAATTTAATAACGTTACTTTATAGTAAATTCGGGGCTACCTAAAGGGTCTAAACCGGGTTATGTACCGGTTTTCGACATCCCTACCGTAGCCCCTTGTGGGGTACGTTGAAATGAGTAAGTAAATAAACAAAGGGTCTAAACCGGGTTATGTACCGGTTTTTGACATCCCTACCGTAGCCCACCAATATATTTCCCTACTATTTTGTGGTCGTTTTAATTGTAGAACACAATTATTTCTTCTTTTTTTTTTCGAAAAATTGTTACCACTAGAACCTCGGATCACTGGAGCTCGGATAATCGAGACTAACATAATGTACATGTCTCGATTATCCTAGCTCCAGTGATCCTCTCGTGTCGCTATTTTCGCGGAACTGCATTATTGGTTAATCATAGCGTGTCCATATTTAATAAATAAAGAGTCTGTACATACACTTTGAATGTACGGGTATGTCTTTTCCATTAAAAATCTCCTCAAATCAAATCAATACAAATGAACTTAAATAATGCCTCTGCCCATAGGGGTGGGACTTCAAATTCATCGTCTAGGACAAAGTTCAGTTGATATAGAACTGAAGCGTTGCTCTCTGTGTAACTCCAACCAAGCAATTTGTAAAGTGACTATGTAGTGGATATACTCGTACATTCATGGATGGAATAAATTGCGTTAACCTTTATAAACGGATATACTCGTATACATACTACATACTAATATTATGTTACACGCAACAAACGTAGTCACTAGCATTGCATTGTACAACTTTCCATATGGAAAGTAGCGTTCATGCGTTTCTTTAGAATAAAATTCGTAATTCTCGTACTTTCTATTTGCGACAAACAGTTGACGAGGACATGTGGTGATCCTTTTCACAGAAGTTCGTCTTCGCAAACGTGCATACATAATACGATATTGATTTGTATCCAACACAAAATAGTCTTTTGTTTGACTTACCATTTGATTTTCATTTCCGACCTTGTTCATTTCCCACTGGTATTTTGTGTAGTTTTCCTTTAAAGTGGAAGAACACTGTTGGTTGCGATATTGTAGCACTGTGTTTGTTGCATCATCTTCAAACATATCTATTCGTCCTTGTGCGCACGAAATGTAGTTGTTGACAATAAGGTGCATGTTGTTGGTAGTTGATTTCGGTCCATGTACGACGAGAGATAACATATTGCATTGTTTCCAGTAATTTGGATGAAAACACGGAATATTTAATTATCATGTGCGGCAAGGCTCTGGCACTGCTTTCGTTTCACACCCCTGCTCCAGATGACTCGCTAGCATGTGTCGCATCGTCGGGCTTTCGTTAATTTACATACAACTTGTCGTAGGATAACAGTTTGGTCCTGTTGATAAACTGAATTGGTACCACCCGTCTGATTTAATTGACAAAGTGGGTAATTTCAATTTCATTTCATCTCAGCTCAATTGAATTTAATGTTACAATGATGACAGGTACCTACATCAAGGTGATGCCTTCAATATGTCTTTTAAATAAATAATATAGTATCTAGTTGTCATTCAAAATATTCCTTCCATATGAACGTTCACATTTGGGAATGTGTTAGACATCATGAATGTATTTACAATATATTTGCGAAAGATGCTAAAGTTCTATTCAGTTTGCGTGCTATCCCAGATTAATTTCGTGAAGATTCGTAAACTATTCATAAAAGAATCAATTTTAGGAAGAATTACTCGTTCCCAGATTTGCAAATATGTAGTCCGTATCTAGCTCAATCGGGACAGACTGAAATGGCCCTTCGATAACATACCGTAAGTTATACTTAATATTACGAAAACAATCATATTACAAATACGAATCAGTTGCGAGACACTTCTGCGAGTGGTTATTATATTGAAATCCCTTTCTGCCTATTTCAATCGTGTCTCTCTGCTTTAATCTAGGTAAACGTCTACGATTCCGCAAAATTATAACAGCATATTTCTTCACATTTCATTTTATTCAGTATTTGATTTACAATAGACTCCTTGTCCTTTTATCCATTCCAGATTGGTTTCCTAGATGTAGTAATTCCTCCAGATTTTATTCCCGAAGATACCTCATCAGATGTTATTGTACCAGAAGGCAGTTCCGTTAAATTGACATGTCGGTAAGTTGCTTCTTCTCTTTTATACAATAGTACCTACAGAAAAGTAGTAATTTTCAAGTTCAGTGCCCTTTCCCCCGCGAATATTCCAATGAGAGTTCTCACATCTTATATTATAGCAAATAAATGGCAAAGTGATGGACATTTACAGCCATTGAGTAGTGGCACTTGCAGTGAATATGAGAAAGCAAAAATGAGTTTAAAGAGACTAACCATTCCTTAGGATCATATATTTACACTTACAAATAAGAAACGTGCAGTGAACGTGCGAAATTTTTTATTGCCGCTCCGGTTTCTACTACTCTTTTACGGCTGGATAGTAAAAATCAAGTAATGGTTGCATCCAGCGTTCAGTATTTTTTATGTCACTCCGACGATGTAAGGAGTCATAAATTAAAGACCAGACAGATCAGAGGTGAGATGTTTTTCTTGGATACAGGAAACGAAAACTTTGTTTTACGCAACATTTCACCACAGGACAAAGGCGTGAAGAAAGAGTGTGTCATTCATACACTTGAAAAAAGTGTCTATCTGCCAAAAAGTGTATTGAACGACAATATAATTGCCAGATTTTTCCTATAGTGTAACATGTTATAGACTTACAGTCACACATGCAATATAGTCCTACAGGGCCTGTGATCGCTGCCCAGTTTGGCTTTCTATACCAACCCAGTGAGAGCATAAAAAATGTTCTGAAAAATATTATTAATTAATAATAATTAATATTTTTAATATTAATCCCACTCTAGGCGGATTCAGTCTTTCAGACTCGTAAAATAGCCAATAGTAATCCTAGGATCGTTTACTCACAAATTTTTAAGTATGTATGTTTTACCTAATACCTGTATGCGAATATTTATTAAACGCACATATCCGGCATTCTAAAATCGAAATTGAGCTTAAAACGTGTTTAAAAAGTATTTGTAATAGCTATAGTTAAAGCCTACTTTTTGAATGTACGGTCCCTATATGAGTAAAATTGTAAACATTTAATTCAATTGCAATGTATAATTGATTTTCAGAGCTCGCGGTTACCCCGAACCGGTGGTTACATGGCGAAGGGAGGATGGAGAAGAAATTATTCTCAAACACAATACAAGCTCAAAAACAGCAGGTAAGACGTAGAAAAGTATTACTTTTATGTAATGCAGAATATATATAATTACATACTATATTGTTTGATTTCCTTATAGGTTTATCATTCCGGGGGCAAGTTCTTCATCTGTCGAAAATCTCCAGAAGTGAAATGGGATCGTATCTGTGCATAGCATCCAATGGAGTTCCGCCTTCAGTTTCAAAACGAATATCTCTTAGTATACATTGTAAGTATAGACACTAGTTTTAATTGATATTTAAAGGTTTGTGTTCGTCGGGGCAACTGATGCGATTGCTGAGCGAATATTGCTCTTTTAAGAATCTGAGAGCACTATATTTACATATATTATGTATGGTATTCATTTAAGTTTCAGAAAACAGTTCCCTAGATAATACATATTTGTCAAGAATGCTCCAAAACCTAGAAAAAGCAATAAACGCGTGACTCACCTGCGGGAATATTGGCCTGTACTGAACATTATGTGCATATATTTTTATACAGATTTGCGGCTTCAAGCTATAAGCGATAATAAGAAATTGTATAAAAATATACTTATGTATAAGGATACTTCATGAGCAATAATCGTTCAGCGATCATGCACGAATCGCTTCTAACAACACTTACCTTAAATTAGCAGAATGCCTGCGGTTCATTAATAATTTAACATACTTTTAAAGTTGAACTCCGCACTCGCTCCTAATCCGAATTCTAAGGACTATTATGAAGTCTAACATATATCGGACAAAAACAACTCTGTTGTAAAAGGTTTCCGCCAAAGAAAAAGTCGTCAGCCGCAAAAAGCATTGATATAAATACAATCCCGCCAAAATACTCGCATCTTGTCTCAAAGATATGCATATTCAAAAGTGATTGAATTAGTTAAAAGCTTCCACCAAAGCTACGCGGTGCGGTACACGTCAGAATCTATGCAATAATTTTCGCCGTGGTGACCATGCTGATTTTGCCGATTCGGGTGGTGTGTGTGTTGTGTGTACCACGTACCGCTCCCGCGCTGGGAGCATCATATTAAACTTAATGATAACCCCAACTTTAACCTTAACCTTGGTCTAAACCTTAAACTCAACCTTAACGCAAGCCTTATCCTTAAATTTAACCATAATAATAACACTAACTGCGGCCTAATAATAACTTTTACCTTATCTGTTACCAGCGCCCGCTCTAATGGGGGGCAAGCCGGGCGGTCGCCCGGGGCGCCAAATTTTAGGGGCGGCTTTTTGGCTAGCACTCGAACAAAAAAAATGATAAAAGTCAGAAGCAAAAATTCAATATCAGTTTCCATTTAGTGGAAATGAAACCTACAGATGAAATAAAAAGTTGAAAGTTGTGTTTTGTAGATGCAAAGTTCTTGCGAGCCTTGAAGAGACCACAATTGATACAAGGTGCTGCATTTAGAATCGTAAAATCCTGAATAAGAGTTGCGTAAATTGTACCTACGTGAGTGATGCTAGAACCTGCTCTACTTCCGAAATGGTTCGATTCGCTCAGTTATGCGGTAGGTAATCAAGTTCTACTTTAAGACATACCCATGCAGGATTTTCGAGAACTTCTATAAACCTTTAGCGGCAATTTGACTTCAATTCGCCCGATCTCCATAAGTGGATGGATCGCCTCAATTGCATTGATTCATCTAGCATTTAAAGGACAAATTTCGAACAAAGTTGTTTGGGTTTCAGCAAGATGAGTGATGGAATCACAGTACACATTACCAGAGCCGCAGTAGTAGTACTTCCACTTTTCGGACATGCCAAATCAGGACTTGGCTTGGTCCCTCCGATTTTCCTAGCTCTGACCGTCTTCTTTATAAAAATTCTCAGTATGAGCGTAGGCTGGATTTCCTAAAGGCATAAACATTTTTTCAATATCATGCCCCTAGCCCGATTTTTTTTAGCGGGTCGAGGAGCTATGTAATTAAACTATATGACAACAAAAATATTTTTAGAAAAAGGGTTAAAAATTTGAGAAAGGTAAATCCAAAACGACCTTTGTCCTTTTAACGATAAATGGCGTATGCATGGGTTTTACTCCTGAATGCATCACCATGGCCTTTGTCACAAATTACATCCCTTTCAGACGAAATGTTTTTAAATCCATTAGCTTCACAAAAAAAAATTTTGTGTGACGTATTATTTATTCTAACGGTAAAACATGGCGCGGCGGGCAGCAAAAACTCTATATACATTTAGGTTTGGTTGGTCAAGATGATCGCAAACATATGGAATGGAATATACGTAGAGCATCAATTTTGTATGAGGTAGTTCAGCAGTAAAACAAAAATGTATCCTTGATCATCCGCCAGGAGGAGGGTGAAACGCCAATCCCTGCCCTGCCTCCTCAACCTGCTGGGCTACGACCATGACTCTCAAAAAAATTAGCCATGATGTCCCACACTGAAGAAATCCGGCTAATTGAAGTTTATCGGCTGCGCAGTCTGCAAGGATTTTATGGAAAACTACTCATCTACTTCAACGACGTACATATTAGCAATTATTAATATGCTTGGTATAGAACCTAAGGGGCGGCAATTTGAACTCTTGCCCGGGGCGGCGTAAGTGCTAGAGCGGGCGCTGTCTGTTACCGTATTGTGATATAAATTACATTCATACTTCCTAAGTTTCAAATAGGGCCTACCAAACGGTTAAGACACGATCCCCGTTACGGCAGACGCAAGAATGTCCTTACATCCAGGTTCCACCACCACAGCAGGATCAAACCGAGTGGTACTAACAAGAAAGAACGCAATGTATGGATCCCACTATATGCTCATGCAATATTTCGTATATATAAAACGAACCAAAACAGGAACTTTTACCACTTGTCCCTACTCTTCCAGACGCTCTACACTTGAAAACTTTGGAGCACATATAGGTACAAGGGATTATTCTAAACAATTCTACCATATGACAATACTATACGATTCTATTCCAAGCATTTTTCGGGCTTATTCCCGACTTTTGCAAAATATATCCTTTGAAACATATAAAAGGACAAACCAGAAACTTTATCCAGTTTCACGTTACGTGCCGTACCTTTCCGTTCCGTGGCGTTCATTAGATGGCCACATACGTTCCGTTCCGAAACGTCATACTTCAAATTTGAAAGTATGCACTATGGAAGGTGCACAAAAGATATAAAAAAGAAATAGTCGTAGATGGTGGATGAGATTACGGACTTTGATGGGAATAAAAATCGTTATTTTGTTTCCACAATTCAAAGACTAAAAAAATAGATCCCGAAATAATATTTGAATAAACTCGAATGACAATACGAAACGAAACGCCAACAGAATTCAAAACAACAACAAACTGACTTGGATTTCCATGTTATTTGACATTTCGAATAGTTTTTTCAAAGCTTCCGTTCCGTTACGTGCATTCTGTGCAGTTACATACAAACTCCATTGAATCATCTTTGACAGGTGCTCGGCACGTAACGTAATGTAAGCGTTCTGTTTTGCCCTTTATAAATACTGTCGATTACGATACGGTATAAGTCCAATCGATTCCGAGAAGCGAAATAGTTGTTACACAATTGCTTTATTTTCACTTATTTTTAAAATACATTATGCGAAAAAACCTTAATTGAAGTTTGCGGAAAAACGTTAATATCAACAAGCATTTAGTGGAAAGGAAACGGTAGAACCTACAGTTGAAATAACAAGGGGCGAAATAAAATGTCGGAAGGCAGGAAACAAATTGACACACACAAAAAGCATTTTACATTTTTTTAGAGACGGTGGAATATGCTTTTTTTCAGGTAAAGAAGCACATTAATTAAATAACGGAATAGATGACCTTGCGATAATTTGACTTAACAAGCCCACAATTGATACGAGGTGGTACAATTAGAAACCTTAAATGCTTAGTAAAAGTTGCCCAAATTTTACTACCAAGAAGCAATGACAATTCGCTAATTCTTCCTTAACCCTGGAAGTTATTTTTAGTACGGAAAGGTCATGCTTCGTCGAATCGACGACGCTTAACTTAGACGCCTCATAAAAATCGTCCTTTCGCGAAATAATTATAAAATTTGACAGATTTTCACTGCTTAGTTTATTTAGAATTAACAAACGTAAATTTCAAGTAATTTTGTAAGTAACTTGATCTAAGAATCAATTTTTTAAAATTTAATGTTATTTAGCCGGAAATATTAAACATTACATTTAAAAATTAAATAAACAGAAACTTTACGTTGATATAATTAAAAAAATGTGCTTGAATCACAAAATATATTTTAAACTTAATTGGAAATTGGGTTTAACGAATGAGAAGCCCTTTTATATATAAGAGGCACAGCGATCCATTTTTGGGTCCCAAAAAGGGGTTTTCTTTCATTTCGCCTTAGAGAAAACATAGTAACCCATGCCATGCGTTAGTCCAGAGTGGCTATGTGATCACACAACCCATATGTGTTTGACTCCAAATTTATTACACTACACTCCACGAAATAATTCAAATGTCAAAATATTGTCGATGCAATTATTAACCCTTCTGACGCCGCCTACGAGCTATTATGCCTAAGGTGTAGCTGAATCTTCTGTGAAATCAATCTTATTTTTTTGAAGAGGTCTAATTTTGGTTCTAGAAACAGTTTACATACTGTGTCTTACGATGATGCGCCGTTTTTTCGATTCTTTAGACATAGTTTACATTTCGCCGAACGTTTGATCGCATTTGTGGCCGTCGGTTCCTTTGAAATTTATATGGAAAGAGGTGGAAAATATTGTTGAACGATATTTTTCATCAAGATATAGTACCAATGGTCTGTTTAGGTCTATATGCCGAGAGAAGGGTTAATTATCAAGTCGGCATTTTAAGAGAGTAATAAATATTACGCGGATTTTATATTCTCAATTGTAAACAAAAAATTCACGTTTGGATAAAATGTTCACGCATACTATGAACTGCACCATTTTTATTTTCTGATGGCCACTCTGTACTAACGCATGCTTTCTCTAAGCACTTCGCCTATTCCAGTTTTTAGAGTAGATTTTAAAATTATTTACAATAATTTTAGGAATTCCTTCTTCCCGAGTTCCCTTGATAGATTTTTATTCTATGTATGATGTCTGGTTTTGACATTAAGTGCCTTGAAGGCGATTTTTATGAGTTCGAAATGCAATCTTTCTAAAATGAGGAACAAATTTGAGCCATTTTCTTGATTTGTCCTATTTTTGTCCTAGTAAATATTTTTTCCATAATTTAGAAAAAATAAGTCCCACATTTCAGAAAGAAACATATTTGTTGCTAGTTGTATCACACAGACTTATCGTCGAATCATAAGACATAAGGAATTCTGGAGTTCTAAAAGTTACACAAAGTTCATCCTTGGGCGTTTCGACGACGCCAATTTCTAAAATGGAACTTACCCTGGTTACTTAGATTAGCCGCAATGTACACGGCAAGTACATCGATACTATAAGTGCTGTACGAAAAATCAGCTCAAAATAGGAAAATTTTCAAGAAAAACGGGATAAATGTGATTATGAATCCAGGGTTAAAAAATAGTTATTGACGAACTATGCGCTGCTAATTTTGCAATTAAAAATTTATTTCCTTATCTTTTCACCAGAATTAAGGATTCTAATTAGATCTCAATCCTTTCTGAAATGAAGGGGTGCTAGGCGATATTTCCCAATTCGATTTCCAGAAGATGAAGTCTAAAAATTTTGTTTAGCCTGTTGAATCACAAGAGCGCACGTAATAAATAAATATTGAGCCCCTGAAGAAATTTATATGAAATGAGATCCTCGATCGTATAAACGATTCACATAAAAATGTTTAAAAAAGCACACTGTGAGAAATTTCATGCCAATTTCATTACTTTTTTTTGGAGTCGTTTTCGATAACTTCCACCCATTTTGCGCATCAATTCAATTTCAATTCACCGGAGCTCTTTGCGAATTTTTTCACTTGTATCTGCATGAATCTTTTAACATTGAGAGGACATATTTCTATCAATGTGGTTTGGGTTTGGTTAGCAAGACGAGGTACGCGACTATAGTGCAAACTGCCAGAGCGGCATAGTCTTCCCTAATTTGTTTCTGCTAAATAGCTAATACATGCTAAAACCGGGATTAAGCTAGGTTTGCCCGATTAAACTTAGTAGTCTGATTTTATTCTCCTAGAATTCTCCGCATTTTGGAAAATCAGCCACGAATGTTCAAACCATTCGGAAATTCATCGGCAAATATATCCGGCTAATTGAAGTTTATCTGCTGCGCAGTGCGTAAAGAATCATTGTTTGGCACAAAATTTTCCAGAGTGTTGATTGCTTTTCTGAAAAAAATATTGTTTTTAGATTAATTTCGTCAGCTCTCGAAAGAAGAATTTTCTTTTTCTTATCAACATAAACGCCACTTACTGCATCATCCGCCAAATAGCGTAGAATATCGGAAGCACATGCCTGGGTAAAAGCAGCACAGAAGCAAGGGTGAGAAAATTTAAAAATCTAGAGTTAGCAACAGCCAGGTCAAGCGCCATCCTATGTTGCTGCTAGGGCCCCGATGGTGGAGCGCACCAGCCTTCAATACCCACTTAAAAAAAATACCCGACCATGTGGTCCCATTACGGTCTGAGATGTAAACCACATTTTAAGCCATCTAAGATGTAAAACACATTTAAGCCACCTTTCACAGAATCGACACCTGGTCTTGAAGCTATACCTCTTTTCCGATGGAATGGGTCGGGGAAGGAAATCACTCCTTTTATGAACTCATAAATTCACCCCCCCTCCCCCACCCTTTTTCACGATACTTTTTTTTATATCCTTCGCTCATAGAGTGAAAGGGTATATTAACTTTGTCATGAAGCATCTCCGACCATATAAAAAGCATACATATATGATCAGCATGACTTGGAGAGTCGATTGGGCGATGTCAGTCTGTCCGGCTGTTGCGACGCGTTTTACTCGGCCAGTTTAAAAGCAATGAAACTGACATTTTGCACAAATAGTTCTTTTTGCTGCTGACAGTTTTTATGTTTAAATCGGTAAAATCGGACGATGGGGTCATGGGCCATACAAACCCAACCCTCCAATTTAGGTGTTTCTAAGAAAAACTTTTTTATATGTGCACCCATTTCAACCAAATTTTACAGAAATGCGTTTCTATTGATGACACAAAACATATGTCAGAATGGATCAAATGGGAGCATTGGGTCATGGGGCTGCCATACAAACCCAAACTCCCAAATTAGGTTCTTCTAAGAAAAACTTTTTTATATGTGCATCAATTATAACCAAATTTTACAGAAATGTGTTTCTATTGATGCCACAAAACATATGTCCAAATGAATCAAATTGGACTATGGGGTCATGGGGCTGCCATACAAAACCGACCCCTTATTTTCGTTTTTCTAAGAAACATTTTTTATACCAATTTCATAAATCCTTGAAATTATATGTCTCTATCAAAGCAACAAAAAAGGTCAAAACAAATGAAATCATACTATGGGGCCATGCTCCCGCATCCCCTTTTAAAATTTTCTGAGTAAATATTTTTTTTTGCCCACATATTCCAACCAAACCCCACACAGATATTGTTTTATCGGCGCAACGGAACTTGTGAAGACGGAAGGGAAAGAATGGGGGGAGGGGGATTAAGTACAAGTCGGAGGTACACCCGAAAAAACTGTACTGTACTGGGAAAGATTTATCTGAACGAGCAAGAAGTCAACGGCCTGCTGAATGGCTCGAATTGGGAGACCCTATATGAATATTGTAGAATCGCTCTGAACTATCGAAACCGAATATTAACTGGTGAAATATAAATATAACCTATAATTGAATATACGTGCCACGGAGCTTAGGATCGCTGAACATGGAGGATACAGAGCTCTGTGAACTTCATCATCCGGCTCCTGGTGGCTGGTATGTCACGCTTTGATAATATATTATAACAACAAGAGAGTCCAATGGAATGCCCTCCCTCTATTTAATTAATTAACAATAATAATAATAATAGTTCACCTATAATAATATACAATAATAATTATAATAATAACTGGTTTAGTAAACTGCTATATGTAAAATTGTGTTAAATCCTGCTCGATCAAAGGTTCCAAGGTTCAGTTCTAGGCCTCTGGCAAAGACATCTTTCGGCGATCCATCTATAGCTACTACGAACTACGACATCGTTTGTAGCACTGCCGTCTTCATTGTGGTGTATTTCCGATGCGGCACAGCCCGGACAAATCTTCACCCCCATAGCCTCGGCCTGTTTAGGAAAGAACATAATATAATGCCCACTAAGACGAAAATCGTGAGTAGAAGTCGCCATTTAGGCAGGTTTAGTGTTATGCTATATTTATAAGTGTGAAAGCTCTCTTTTTTTTTTTAAATATTCTCATCGATGAGCTAACGTAACGTAGAATCGCGAATTTAAAATCATTTAAAATCATTGTGAAGAGTAAGGTTTCCCCATACAAAAAGTGATCGATCAGAATAAAATCTTGTTTGCCGTGAATCGAACCGATTTGTTTTGCTTTGATATCTCGCGCATAGTGAAAACCATTTCTCGATTCGTACTTTCGGGAAAAGGTCGCGGACGGCCGAATGCAAGTACGTGGCGCCCACGACTCCTTTCTTCATTGAGCTGGTCGGCCGGCCGTATATTTTCAACGCGCACGACTTTTCACAGTGGAAAAGCGTAACACATTATTTTATGAAAATACATTGTTTGCTGAGATATTATATTTTATAACTTTGTAACTATGTATGTACTTTAGGAAGGAGAAAAATACAAAAACCTCGATGAAATGCTAATTTTTCTTCGAAAGTTTTGTGCTATTAATTTCTGTCCAATTTTCAAATACATACATATGTAAAAGTAAGACACCGCTGCTGTGTTTCAAATAAGTGCATACTATCGTATGTATTTACAATTACATATGTATATGTACATACAAAGTGATTGTATCCGATAATGTAATGGAATGGTCTATGTATAATTTATTTCGGTTTGACCGATTTGAAATACCGCACGTTGAGCGACTAGTGGCTCCAATTAATGTTATACATAGTACATCCATTTGAGGTAATTAATTAAAATTTTAGTAAAGCATTTTATCTAGTCTAACTGTTTGGTAATGAAATGTGTTAGCTGGGATGATTTTTACAAAGTCTCGCACAATGTACAACAGGCTGGGGGTACTAATAATTCTCGTACACGTGATAAATTGGCACATATGTTGTAATGTACCTATATAAAATGCTAAGCTAATTAATTATTTAAATCCGAACAATGCTCTTTTCCTATAATTAGTTAACGCATAATAGTATTCCGAATAGGTATCAACAACCGGTCAAAGAACCGTCTTTCGTTTTATAACTCACAGTTTCGCATACTTTATGCTGTTTCTTCACGAATCAGTTTTTGGTTGTAATGTCCTGAGATGGTTCTGATATTATATAGGTAATACAACACAACAATGAGAGCTCCGATCACATTGAAATTGAATGTACGGACAACGGTTAAACTATTCGATAAATACCATCTCACAAAAACAACTGTGTTTTGAAAGGTTTCCGACAAAGCAAAAAGTAGTAGTAGTAAAGACGCAAAAAGCGGTAGTACCGGTAGCGGTACGTCTCAGAATGTATTAAATAATTTTTGCCGCGGTAGCTCACGCCGACGCAGTGACCTCCGGAAAGGCTTAACGATGAATAACTTCGAAGACTCCCGCAAAAATCAGATGGAGTTATTATCAAGAGGTTTCTTTGGTGATGAGCGGGGTCGAAGATGCTTCCTTACCCAGATAACCCTGAATTTTGTTTTCTCAAAATTTTATAATTTTTGTATTACAATGGAGCGTTTGAGTCATAAAAACAACAAAATTTTAACCCGCACCCAGAAACATGGATTAAGGACCCAAAAAACATGCATCCTCATATGAGGACGTCAGGAAAATTGCTTGTCAAATGTGATAAATTGATTATACCCGTTAACATATTATACGAACAGCATATTTATTGCTAAGTGGTCCTAAATATAAAAAATAATAACAGAAATAAATTCGTTCTTAAGAAATGTATTTTATTATTTTTTATTCGTTTTGGTATATGTTTTTATTTGCACACATGAAAAGTTTTTTTTAGGTATGATATAAAAAAAACCATGAAACATGCAATGCTCAATTGCTTTTGATTCACATTGTAATGCACTTTTTTGAACAATATTTGCAGTGACATTGTTTTTTAAGATTTGCGTGCTGGCATCACAACATGCCTCGATGCCATCATAACGGGCATGGACCTTCAGCTTCTGGCTGGGCCTACCTCTGCATTCTTTGACATAAGAATGACTGTAGAAACGCTTCCTCTGAAACATAAATGGTCCAATTTCCCTCCATCTCGTTTATGCAAATGCCATACACATTCTGTTCCTCTAAATCAATTGCATGTGCAATAAATGGGAAAAACGATTTTTGCCTCTTATTGAAACCTTATAAAGGATATGTTTTAGTCCCCCCTATATGCAATGGCAGCCACTCATGCGGGGGGACACAAAGCTCACAATTACTGCAGCTACTTACTAGAGCTGGTAAAGGTTTTTTCCGTTGCTTTTATTTTTTAATTGTATAAATTTCTTTATTTTGCCCGCAAGATGACGAATTACCCCTCAGCGAAGCCTCCACTCGAAGTTGAGTACCGGAAAGATTGTCGACGGTCGGGTGCTCTTGCAAAGCCAAATCTTCGTCTGTTAAGTCGTCCATCCCATTGCAGGGCGGTAAAGCCAATATATCATAAGTCTGAAGCACTGGATCTTCATCCTCCTCCAGAATTTCGACCCACTCGTGTAGAGATATTGCTTTCCTATAAACAATAATTTGTTGCTGTATTTTCCTGACGTCCTCATGAGAGGATATGAAAAATTAATTTTCTAATATGGGTACATGGCTTGTTGTAATCAAACAGAAACTATTGTAATTCGTCATTCATTATCTCTAATGTAATTCCCAACTGCATTTGAGAAAAAAAAAGTACGAGTAAGTTAACAGTATTTCCCCGTCTAGCACGACGTCTGTCTGCTCCGCCATCACAAAATCACTTTTTCACAAATGTACTAACATGCACCATTTTACTTACTAAAATGCCGAAAAAAATACTCGAACACATACTCTACCTTTTCTAGACTGTGTTCAACTAACGTATAATTCAAATACTTGCAAATTCTTGACGCTAGCGAGCATCAATGTTAGAACTTGTAAGCATCCTCATATGAGGACGTTAGGAGAATCTGGGTTAATTCAAAAGAAATAGCTTCGGTTTATTTACAAGTCCTAGAAACCGATTTTTAAGCGCCCTGATACAAGCCCGAAATTTTTTCAAAATCAAGATTTTCTTAGGAGTTGATCGTTGGTCGCGAGAATATTGTTAGGCAAAATTTTAGAGTAGTCTAGCTAGTGTAATGGTTAGTATGCGCACCTTCTTTGCACAGGGTCATGGGTTCGAACGAATTCAGTTTATGATGTTTTTCGAACTCACGCCCCTTGTGACGAACTATCATCTCACTCAGATGTTAAACGAGTACCCATTTATAGGGCTAAATAACATTGATGAGCGTGCTGTTGATCTAAACACCTCAACAAAACAGCAGCCAGCAGGTATTATCTTGGAAATTGGATGTCACTAACACATCTGCGGCCTTTGTCCAATTTTGGACTGTAACGCCTGTTTTTTTTTTAATTTGGACCTACATTTTAGGAAAGGACAGGCTTAGACTTTTACTGGTGATTCTGATTACATTCAACTGGCCTCCGTTTCTGCTCTTTAGACCGCAGCTCGTTTATATTCAGTGCTATTTTTGGCTTTTGGACTGCATATTGTGACATCAATGTCAGTTTTAAATTCTGCCTTTGCTTGGTTCTACAGCATCAGAGATGAGAATCATTTTCTTCTGCATTCTGAATACATTCAACTGGCCTCCAATATTTGCCTTTTAGAGCGTAGTTTCTCTATTTTCAGTGCATTTTTTGCATCTCGGACTGCATACTCCACTTGCGAAATCAGCTTGTTTCGCCTGTCACTTTCATCTTAGCAAAGTAGCATCGTCAGAATATTTATAAATCCTTTATTGATTGAAATATGGTTAACGGTTTTAATAAGATTTCCTCTAAATTTATCAAAGTATTAACAGTGGCTAAATTTTATTGCTGTATGATTCAGCTAGAAAATAAATTTTGATTTAATAACTTGAAAGACGCGCTCTGTGGCTCACTTGGTTTAGTCGCACTCTACGATGCTAGTAATCTAGAGGTCCGGTGATCGAATCTCGGCGTGGTCTAAAGTTTCCGTACATGTGAATGGAAGTGCTTACAACATTATATACACTCCGAAATGATATGCGATGTAACGTTGACTCGAAATTGCCTATAAACGGCTAAGTTAACGCACCACGGCCCCACAAGGGGCTATATGGTACTGAGAAGAAAAAGAAGAACTTGAAAGACACTGAAATATGAGACCCGTTCTTTACAAGGTCCTTAACCCTGGAAGGTCATGCTTATTTTTAGTACGGAAAGGTCATGCTTCGTCGATTCGACGACGCTCTACTTTGACGCCTCATACAAATCACCCTTTCTCAAAATATTTATAAAATTTGACAGATTTTCAATCGTTAATTCATTTAGAATGGAAAAACATCGATTTTGGAGCCGATTTTTATGAGTTCGTAATGCAATCTTTCTAAACTGAGGAAGAATTTTGAGCCATTTTCCTGATTTGTCCTACTTTTGTCCTAGTAAATACATATTTTTTCCATAATTTTTGAAAAAATTGGTCCCACATTTCAAAAATAAACATATTTGTTACGAGCTAGTTGTATGGACACAGACTTATCGTCGAACCGACAACCATAAGAAATACTGGAGTTCTAAAAGTTACACAAAGTTCATCCTTCGTCGTTTCGACGACGCCAATTTCCAAAAATCCAACTTACCCTGCTTACTTCGTCTAGCCGCAATGTACTCGGCAAGTACATCGGCAAGGTAAGTGCTGTACGAAAACTGAGCTCCAAATAATGAGAATCGTCACGAAAAATGGGATAAATTTGATAATGCGTAGTCGATTCGACAAAGCATAACCTTCCAGGGCTAATAAAGCAAAGATGTATACCAATTGTCACCCTTTCAGATGAAAATAAGTTGTCGAAGGGACCTAACGGTTGACATTGTGTACTCCAGCTCAGAGCCCATGAAATGAAACAGGAAATATGGGATCCACGCAGCCACAGTAGCGCACTCACAAGTGAAATGTGTGTGCTGGTACACAGCCTCCGTCAGCTACGAGAGGCCACTCGCTGTCATCTATTTGTATGCGCCTCCTGACTGCCAACTGTCCCAATCATGGCTTCTCCTGCAGCACTTGGAAAGGTAAAGAAGGCATCTGCATTTTTTTGAAAATGTTTTTGTTGTTGTTGTTGTATTAGCGGCACAGACAGGAAACGTTTAATTTGTTGCATCATATTTATTCGAAGATGGTGGGCATTCCATCCTCGAGGTCGAGGTTTAGAAAAAAAGCTGCTTCGATTGGTTGTAACCATAACGCAAGTGGTGTAAGTTGCGTGGGAGCAGCTGGACAATCGAAAATGTGGTCTACATCGTGTGGACTGGTTCCGCAGGCTGGGCAGGTGTTAGCAATTTCATTATTTATACGCGATAAATAAGAATTTAGTCGCGGGCACCAACCGGATCGGAGCTGAGCTAAGGTGGTACGGGTAGCTCTCGGTAATTGTTCTTCGTCAGGAGATATGGCTGGAGGTTTGGTGCCAAGTACACGATTATTTGTGAGGCTTTGAGTAGCTTTACGAACGTCTTGTGTGTGTATGTCTGCAATCGCCGCCTTGTAGTCGGAGTTATCGAAGGGAACCTTTTTGTATCGCTGGACTTCGCGCTCTTTGTCCCTGATAGAGCGTCTTATTCGTCGTGGCGGTGGTGTTTTGTCCATGAGTTCATTGTTCGGGTGATTTGTACGATAGCATCCGACTAGATACTGTTTGGTAAGAAGTTCGTTGTGGTTTCTCAAAGTCATCATCTTAGTCTCCTGGTGCAGATGATCCACTGAGGACATCTTAACACAGCCGGTGATGGTGCGAAGTGCCGTGTTCTGGCAGATTTGTATGTGGCCCCAATTTGTGTTGCAGAGACCATTTGACCACGTCGGTGCTGCATAATTGACTAGGGGGCGACCGATGGCTTTATAGGTAGTCAGAAGTGTTTCTTTATCGGTGCCCCAAGTACTACCGGCAAGAGCTTTAAGAATTTTGTTTCTGCTCCTGAGTTTAGAGCAGATGTTATCTGCGTGTGTGTTAAATTTGCCGGAGTTGTCTATCGTGACACCTAGGATCTTGGGAGTCCGAATAGTAGGGATGACGTTTGTGTCGATAGATATCGGGAGTTGCATATTGTACTCCTGGTTGAAGCTGGTGAATAAGGTGGCGGAGGACTTTGGTGCTGAGAGCTTCAAGCCTTTACTCACAAAGAAGTCGTTGAGTGTCATTGCCAGTCGCCATGATGGTACAGTCGTCAGCATAAGAGATGATTTCGAGTCCCGTGGGTGGTGTGGGCAGTCCTGACATGTAAAGGTTGAAGAGGGTGGGAGATAAGACTCCGCCCTGTGGAACGCCTTGTTTAATTTTCCTGAGTTTGGACTTCCCATTCCTAAACTCGGTGCAGGATTGACGACCGGCAAGATAATTCGCGATCCATTTGTGGATATACGGAGGAGTAGTGTTGCGTAGGTCTGTCAAAAGTACTGTGTGGTTAACAGTGTCAAATGCTTTTGACAAATCGAGAGCTACGAGGATAGTGCGCTTGCAGGGTTTCGGCTGATTGAGTCCATTGAAAATGTTGGAGGTGATCCTGTCTATAGCGGTTGTAGTGCTATGCATTTTCCGGAAACCGTGTTGGTGTTTGGCAAGCTGGACGTGCTCCAGGAGTTTAGGCAACACTAGTGCCTCAAGTATTTTGGCCACGGGGGACAGTAGCGTTATTGGACGGTATGATTCTGCTAGAGTATGATCTTTGCCTGGCTTCGGTATGGGGGTGATACGGCCTTTTTTCCATAGCTCGGGTATGATGAAGGTTTTCAGCGACAGGTTCATCGTAGCAGTGATATACTCAATGGCCGGAGAGTCGATGTGTTTGAGCATAGTCATGGCAATACCGTCTAGTCCGTACGCTTTAGAGTTTTTCGCATTTTTGATTGCAAGCTTGACTTCGTTTGAGGTAACCTGGAGGTGTTGGTCAGTGGTGCTGTTTCGGATAGCTCTGGTAATTTTGCGCTTGAGCTTATCTTTTTCGGGATGTTCGACGAATTGTTGGTTAAATTTGTGAGCGCATTTGTCGTCGTTGTTGTATGTGTTATCACCGAATTTTATAGCTACCTTACCTTTGGGTTTTGTGGGGTTTGATAGTGCACGTACCGTTCTCCAAAGGTTGCTTACGCCGGATTTTACGTGGCATGTTTTTAAATGCGAATTCCATAACTGTTTCCTGTGGTCGTTGACTTGCTGGGTTATAATGTTGTTTAGATCGCCGATGCGAGGATCATTTGGGTCTGCTGTTCGGAGTTCATCTCTCGTTTTTGCCAGTTCTGCAGCAGATGATGGGAAATGCGGTCTCATGATTGGGATGCGGCCCGCTGGAAAATATTGTATAGTGCAGCGATTTTTTTTACTATATCGATAAGGATTTTTTACCATCTTCATCGACCAGGGGGGGCGACCGCCCCTCCCTGCCCCCCCCCCTGGCTACGCCCATGATCATGACGATATTACATCATGATGATGAAAGCTCGAAATTGGGGTGATACATATGCTTTCGTTATTAAAATTCGTCATTTACTTTTGATGTTTGTGTAAATGGTGAAAATGTCCCTCACAATTGCGATATTTTGATGAATATTCAGTTCAATAATTTGAGGACACACTATTCTTAAAGAATTTGAATAGAAAAGTGTAAAGTCATTATTGACCAAATGATGGTCCAAATGCGTAATTTGGAACTCGTGCTAATGATGATAAATTTGCGTTATTCGAAAATATGTGTGTCAAACTTGTTATTAATTTTCTAATTTGAGCCCTCCAAATTTTATTTTATTTTCCATAGTTACGAAAGGGATGTTCCATTGTTCAATTTGTTGATATTCCGCAATTACGAATTTGATGCTCCAAAGATACGAAATGGATTTTCCAAAATTACGTTGGCTGGAAAATGGTATAGATTTTTGGTGAATTTGCTGCTACAAACCACAGAACAAAAGGTAATGCATCTAGGAAAATGTGTCGTTTCTTTGGATCACATAGCATGGTGGTGCATTTTTATGACAACGAGTTAAGCTATTTTGTTTTTTAATAATCCATACTGTCAATTTTACAATTGTTCAGTATAAAAGGCTTTTTAGAAAAATTATGACCGAAACACAAGTGGAAATCTGAAAAATTATAATAAATTTATGGATGGAGAGAAAATTATTTCGCGAAATAGGAATAATAGTTAAAGGGCATTATTCGACAGTGAGAAACATCATTTCGAAATAAAAAAGTTGCCAAAAACTAGAAAATTTGCCGCGTTCTGGATGACCTCAAAAACGTAATCAGGTTCAAGTTAAAAACATTGTTAAGGAAGTGAAAGTTAATCCGAGGGCAAGTGCTGTAAAAATTGCTGAAAATATTACCCGTAATTTCGGCCAGCTAATAAGTGCGTGAACGATCCGTCGGGCATTAAATGCTAATGGCTTGCAGGACGAGCCCCAAGAAAGAAGCCTTTTATTTTGGATAAAAACAAAAAGAAGAGGAGACAGTATGCAAAAAAGTATGGAAATTGTGGAAATGACTTCTGGCGGACTGTATTTAGCGATGAAAGCAAATTTCAGATTTTTGGCGCTAAAAAAGGCTCAAAAATTTGGCGAAAGAAAAATTCCGAGTTTGAAGAAAAAAACATTACATCGACAGTAAAGCATGGGGGAGGTCCAGTCATGGTGTGGGGGTGTATGTTGGCGGCAGGGGCAGGAAATCTCATGTTCATAGATAGCACTATGAAAAAGGAGCAATATTTATCAATATTGCAGGAAAATTTAGCTCCTAATGCCCAAAAACTCGAGTTACCTAGGACTTGGATCTTCCAACAGGACAATGATCCGAAACATACCTCCCCGTCTGGTAAGAGAATGGCTATTGTGCAGGACACCAAAGCAACTTGATCATCCTCCTCAGTCTCCAGACCTGAATCCCATCGAACATTTATGGGAAATTTCGGATCAGCGTGTTCGGAAGAGACAAATTTTTAACAAAGAAGATTTGAAGCGCGCTCTACTTGAAGAATGGGCTAGTATACCGCAAGGAGTAGCCATGAATCTTGCAGAGTCTATGCCAAGACGATTACAGGCTGTAATAAAAGCAAAAGGTTGACCGACATAATATTAGTTTTAAGCATAGTCGTTTTTTTCCTATAATAAAAACAACGTGTGCCATTACTTTTGATTCTTAAAAATTGCACCATTTTCATATTTTTATTTTCGATTTGTTAATTACTGTTCGAATTCTTATGAACATTTGTTAATTTATTTACAATTAATAAAGCTTTGATTTGAGACATTAAGCTCTTTTCAATTCTTGAAACTTACAGATATATTTTGAGTCAAAGGTCATATTTCAAAGTGTGCCTTCACTTTTGATTCTCACTGTATGTGAGTATGTATATATTTCGGGGGCAACTTACCTCCTTCTTCAGCACTTAGCTTTTCTGCTGAAGAAGGGGGTAGGTTGCCGCCGAAATATATGCACACTAAAATTTAATTTTTGTAGTTTACTGGGCAATCTACTTGCACAACGTTAGTGTTGAACACTACAAAGTTCCGGCAATATTATCAATATCTATGAATCGCTCTAAAAAGTGTTCACCCTTGTACTTATTCTGGCCTGATTACCTTATCTGTGGTAAAGAATTGACACTTTGAAAAATGGAAAAATGTTCAGGTACCCCCGTACTCCAAGAATTGCTCAGTAAAGAATTTTATCTAAGAAACTGTCTTCTATTTTGCAAATTACTCAGCATATTGGTGGTTAGTAAATTACATGCTTAGACTAGGTACTAATATCGTCAGTTTACGTGAAACCCATTACCATAAATTTATTGAAAAAAGGCAAGTCTCTGCGGCAAATTTTTCCCAGGAGAAATAAATGAAAGTTTTCCTCTAGGTGGACTTACCCTAATACACGACAATAAGTGTATGTAGAAAAAATTTCACGGAGATTAATTGTTTTGTTTGTGAATATTGAAAAATTGAACCTAGTTTAAAAAAAAAAATTATATAATAATTTTAGCCGGAAACACGGTCGAAAAAAATCAATTCCGGCTAAAAATCCGGCCGGCCGGAACTAGAAATTTCTACCGGCTAAACAGCACGGTTTCCGGCTAAATTTGGCCCGAAAACGGCTAAATTGGCAACACTGCTCATATTGCAACCCAGATTTCTGAAATTTTTTAGCATATTTTGCACTAAAACCCGATAATTTTCAGCCTTATGATTGCCGAGGAAATTTATTACAACGTCGACGAAAGAAATCCACGCTAATGACTCTAAATCATTAATCGAATGCACAAAACTGGTATCTTTTATTAAAAGTCTTATTTGAGGGCCGTCGAAAATGCCAGCCTTAAAAAGATAAAAGATAAAAAGAACACTAGCACGTGAGATAAGCACTGTCAGAACTTTTACCTAAAGGTAACGGGAAATCACAACAAAAAAAAATTCAGGATTATATAAAAACGTCAAATATTATTTCGCCTGAACATGCGATGCTCAAACTGTATATATTTAGCAATTCAAATGATTTTAGATATACTTAGTCGATCTGACAACGGTCGTGACTGTTGATTACCATGCAATTTCATTAATTTGCGTAGACTAAAAACTACATGTAGTCTTTATGAAAAAAATGGCACTGAGAGTATTGACAGGTCCGATGCTTTAAAATTATGCTTGAATCGCAGCGGCACCACATTTTTTTTTAATTTTGTAGACCTGTGAATGAAAGACTGCGTAATTAACTCGAGGGTTCCTAATTTCCTTTTCTACTGAATAACCTAACAACAAATTTCGTTGGATTGTTATTTTGGGGATCATTCATTTACAATTCAAATGAAGATCATTTCAGAAATCTTCAAAAATGAACCCATTAATAAACAGATCTGGTACTAAAGTCGAAATCCAATCAACAGAAAAATTCCACCACCTTTTTTGTTATCAGTAAATATTTCCCATACTTTCCAATGATTTTATAATGCGATTTCAACTAAAATCCATACGAAATCGTGGCAAAGTGAGGTGAACTCCGCTTGAGTGTATGCAATATATACATCTTTGAAATCAAATGTCACGTTTACAGTAGAGGCCATCTAGCCCACAATCTGTCCACGTTATTATGTGTGTAGGGGCCCCCGTTTTGATCTCGAACACAATATATTTTAGAAACGATACGCGACTGAAAATAATAAAGTGTTTGAATTTATGGATGTAAGAATATTGATTCTCACTTTTTCCAAAAACACTTGAAATAAAATAAAATAGATGATTTATGATCGTGTGAAGATTGGTACTGTTTAGATTTACTTGTTCTTTAAATACTTAAGATAAGATAGTCTTAAGAACGAAGTGTAATTTCAAGAAAAATCTCACAATTAAGTCAGTCTTGTTTTGTAAATTAAAGAAGAAAGAAATATAGATATACAATACTTACATAATTGTATTTAAATTCCACCACCCCCTCTAATCAGCTACACTAACACAAAACACGACTGACTCCACTGGATCTATCGTAGGGCTTCTGAATTACTTTACGCACATACATATTATGTAGACCGCCCTACAGTTAAGATTAGTATAGTTAAAATGACCATACTAATCTTAAGTTTATGTGCTCTTTGTTCTGCTATATGTATATCTAGTATTTTTGCTATATTAGCTATTAACATTCTGACGGATTGCCTGGGATGCTTCTAGCATCAATTGTAAACTACAGAATCTAATCTACAGAATCTACTAATAGTGTAGTCATTTGATTTGAGATTGCCAAATTTGGTGGAGAAAATGTTTTGCTTCTTATGTCTTTTGGGGTGTTAAGCTCGAATCCGGAGCTTCCCACCAAAATTTCGTTGCAGACCAAAAAAAATCAAAATTTTTGGAGTTGTACTGAACTGTACATTTCTCCGAAAACCTGTCCATGTTAGAGAAAACATGATTGCGGGCGGGTCCAACGCGACATCAATGTTGAAAATGCCTAAAGTGGTATCGCTACAAATGATGGTATTTTTTTTGTGATTTTGACCCTGTTTCGCAACGAAATGTTGGTGGGAAACCATGGATTCCGACTCAGCACCACAAAATACATAAAAAACTAATTTCGGGCGCGGCCGAAATTTGGATACCCTTCGCTTCCCTCGGGCTAAAAGTTTTTTTCGGGCGTACCTACGACTTGTATTAAACCCCCCCTCCATTATTTTCCCATGCGTCGGCAAAACAATATCTGTGTGAGGTTTGTTTGAAATAATTGGCAAATAAAAATATTTACTCAGAAAATTTTATTGAGGGATGCGGGAGCATTCCATTTGTACGACTCCATTTGTTTTGACCTTTTGATAAAGACACATTAATTCAAGGTTTTGTGAAATTGGTGTAAAAAAAATTTTCTTAGAAGAACCAAAATAGGGGGTTGGGTTTGTATGGCAGCCCCATGGTCCGATTTGATCCAATCTCACATATGTTTTGTGTCATCAATAGAAATACATTTGTGTGAATTTTGGTTGATGGTGCACAAATAAAAAAGTTTTTCTTAGAAGAGCATAATTTGGGGGGTTGGAATTGTATGGCAGCCCCATGACGCCATGGTCCGATTTGATCCATTCATACATATGTTTTGTGTGATTAATAGAAATGCATTTGTGCGAAACTTGGTTGAAATTCGTGCACAAATAAAAAAGTTCTTCTTAGAAGAACCTAATTTGGGGGGTTGAGTTTGTATGGCAGCCCCATGACCCCAGGGTCCGATTTGATCCATTCTTGCATATATATTGTGTTATCAATAGAAATACATTTGTGTGAAATTTGGTTGAATTTGATGCACAAATAAAAAAGTTTTTCTTAGAAGAACTTAATTTGGAGAGTTGGGTTTGTATGGCAGCCCCATGACCCCATGGTCCGATTTGATCCATTCTTACATATGTTTTGTGTTATCAATAGACACACATTTGTGTGAAATTTGGTTGGAATTGGTACACAAATAAAAAAGTGTTTCTCAAAAGAACTGAAATTGGGGGGCTAGGTTTGTATGGCAGTCCCATGACCCAGTGATTCAATTTGGGTGAGTCAGACATACAAACAGCTTGCAATATTAGGAAGCACGTGTGCAAAATTTCAGCTTGCTAGCTTCAATACCCGCCGAGTAAAACGCGTCGCAACAGACAGACAGACGGACATGCTCCAATCGACTCCCCAAATCATGCTGATCAATGATCATATATGTATACTTTTTATATGGTCGATGATGCTTCCTTTAATGCGTTACAAACTTCATGACAAAGTTAATATACCCTTTCACTCTATGAGCGAAGGGTATAACAAGAAAAATGTAATGTATAGTATGTATTTGCATGGATTTCACGTGAATTGACGACTGAAAAACGGTTGGATCAACTTTTTCCTTCTGGTATGATGGTTATTCTTCTATTACCTATTCAATACGTACGTATAGGATCACATTTTTTAACCCTTCTGTCGGCACCTACTACAATATGCATATTCTATACCCAATAGGTCTGGCTGGACCTACTGAGAAAAAATTTTTATTTTTCAGAAAAAGTGAAATTTTTATCGGTAGAGTCAATCTACCAATTCTTTACTGCCATTTTTAACTAATAAAGGCATTAAAATCATTTTTGTAGATTTACTGAAAGCGTTTTTAAGTACACATATTTTGGGGTGGTATTAGTACAAACACGTTTTTCCCTTATTTTCTTCTTTCTTTGCTTGTCTATTTGCATTGCGTATATCTAGTAGATGGTTCGATCGCATTTTCTAATCACAATATCTTTGGGGAAATATTTAGCGCTTTGTTGGTAGATTTTTTCTCGATGTTAGTCTGCAGATTTAGGGAAGTTGCTGGAAAAAAAATAGGGAATTTTCAAGCTCGAAAATCATTTCATTCTAAATTTTCCATAAATTACTTGATCAAATCTATTCAGAAAGACGTTCCCAAACCACTCATACTTAGTCCTTACTATTACAAACGAAAGAAAACTCGTTTGAATTTCCTAGAATCAAATCTCAGTTGATTAGGTGATGTTATAAAACGTGATGAAATTAGGCATACCCATTTTCTGAACTTCACGGCTTTTTAAAGAAAAATCTCAGAAATTTTTATCGTTATAGAACAAATTGAATTTTAATGACATTATTACATCATAAATAGGAGAATTTTCAAAGAATTTAATATTTGCCCTTTTTACCTCAATAGAAAATTGGGGGGAAAAACTATAGGTCTGGCCAGACCTATTGGGTATCAAAAAGCACTATAAATTGAAAATCATCAAAAACATAATCAAAACTTCAACCGATTTTTTCAAATTTTTGTAAAATACTTCTAAACATATTATTCTAGGATATCGTGAAATATGAAGTCGCTTCGATTTCATCTTCTATATTTTTTTCGCCAAAATATAGTGCCAAAGGTCTGGCCAGACCTTCGTGCCGACAGAAGGGTTAATCCACCGTAACAATCAATAATTTTTCATTGGTACCTACGTAAACTGAAAACAAAGACTTCCCACAAAAAAACTTCTGCATTTAAATGTCGGCAATCTTTTGTAGAAAACAAAATAACCGTAAAAACATTACATCGTAAACCTTAAAAACTTCTACATCAGCATCAGCTTTGCTGATTTGCATGTACGAAAATATGACAAGGTTGTACTAACCCAAAGCATCTGTTTTCCTGAAATCTTACGGACGAGCTTCATCGGTAGTTTGAAAAGTTCTCTTCGGTGTTTGGTGTTAGAATAATAAAAGTTCTTCTGTTCTGCTTCCTACCACCACTGTCAGTATGAATCGTTAATTACCTTAAGAAGATTGTGACCAGTGAACACTTAAAGCAGATTAAATTTCATGAACTGCATCCGTAAGTTTATTGCAAAAATTTTGTTAGTGAGTTGTATGAAATACGAACCAGATGCCATGTTTGGCGGTGAAGACATATGACACCCAACAGAGTATCTGTATTGGAATTGTATTTTACATAAATATGTACGTACATTATAAATTATAAACGTGAATTTATCTTATGCAATTAGGGTCTTAGCATTAGGGATGTCAAAACCGGACGGTTAGTCCGAAAACCGGTACTTTCAGAACGGTTAACCGGTTTATTTTCGGTTTTTCCCTCCTCCGGTTTTAACCCGGACGGTTGTTTGTTCATCCGGTTAAAACCGAAAAAAAAACCTTTCAAGTTCATAAAATTTTTCATATTTTCTTGATTTTTCAGTCAGCAATTCTATTACTTGTCACCTACAAAAAATTGCGTTTTCAAATTTCAGCCCTTAACCCTCCTGTCGGCACCTACTACAATATGCATATTCAATACCCAATAGGTCTGGCTGGACCAACTCTGAAAAAAATTTTATTTTCTTGAAAAAGTGCAATTTTTATCGGTAGAATCATTCTACCCATTCTTTACAGCCATTTATAAACAATAAAAGCATTAAAATCGTTTTTGTAGATATACTGGAAGCGTTTTTATGTAGACATATTTTGAGGTGGTGTTAGTACAAACATGTTTCTCCCTTATTTTCTTCTTTTTTTTGCTTCTCTTCTTATATTGCGTATCCGTACAGAAATTTTGATCGAATTTTCCGCTTCCAATTTTTTTGGGGAAATATTTGGCGCTTTGTTGGTAGATTTTACCCCGATTTTAGTCTGTAGATTTGGGGAAATAGATTGAAAGAAATAGGGAATTTTCAAGCGCAAAAATCATTTCATTCTAAATTTTCCGTAAATATCTCTATTAAATCTATTTAGAAACACGTTCGTAAGTCACTAATACTTAGTTCTTACTCTCTCTTCATTACCGTAACTCCTAGTGGAGCATGGTGCGTTGATGACTACCGTGTGTAGTCATCAACGTTACAAAGACAACTGAATTCGGAGTGTGATATGGTTGTCAGCCATACCACTTCCTAGTCGCATAGTTAGTTTATTATTCTACGATAAGAATATTTCTTATCATCTTCTTCTGAATAATAAACTTGCGACGAGTCGTGCCGAGTTTGGAAACTCGTTTCTCTATGAGTGTTTATTTCACAGAGTGGCGACCGAACGATCACGGCCACAGAGCACGACAGTTCTTACTATTACAAAGGAAATAAAATTCGTTTTAATTTCCTAGAATCAAATCTTAGTTGATAAGGTGATGTTATAAGATGTGATAAAATTAGGCGTACCCAATTTCCGAACTTCACCGCTTTTTAAAGCAAAATCTCAGAAAATTGTATCATTTATCGTACAAATTGAATTTTAAAGACATTATTACATCATAAATAGGAGAATTTTAAGAGAATTTAATATTTGCATTTTTTACCTCAAGACAAAAATGGGAGGAAAACTATAGGTCTGTCCAGACCTATTGGGTATCAAAAAGCACTATAAATTGAAGATCATCAAACACATACTCAAAACTTCAACCAATTTTTTTTTTTAATTTTTGCAAAATGCTTCTAAACATATTATTCTGAAATATGAAGTCGCTGCGATTTCATCTTCTATACTTTTTTGACCAAAACCAAAATATAGTGCCAAAGGTCTGGCCAGACCTTTGTGCCGACAGAAGGGTTAAACATATTTTCGAACACTCTCCTTATGACTATAGTGGGCTCCAGAGAAACTTACTTATTTGAATGTTCATAGTTATTGTTTTAATTCTTTCTATTTGAGAATACAATATTTTAATTTTATACCCTTCGCTCATAGAGTGAAAGGTTATACCCTTCGCTCATAGAGTGAAAGGGTATATTAACTTTGTCATGAAGTTTGTAACGCATTGAAGGAAGCATCTCCGACCATACAAAAAGTATACATATATGATCAGCATGAGATGAGATGAGTCGATTGGAAGATGTCCGTCTGTCTGTCTGTATGTCTGTCCGTCTGTCCGTCTGTTGCAGCGCGTTTTTCTCGGCTACTATAAAAGCTACGGAGCTGAAATTTTGCACACGTGCTTATTATTGTTGCAGGCTGTTTGTATGTTTCAATCAAAGAAATTGAATCACTGGGTCATGGGGCTGCCATACAAACCTAGCCCCCAATTTAAGTTCTTCTAGGAAAAACTTTTTTATTTGTACACTAATTTCAACCAAATTGCACACAAACGTGTTTCTCTTGATGACACAAATCATATCTAAGAATGGATCAAATCTGACCATGGGGTGGACATACAAACCCAACCCCCCATTTTGGTTCTTCTAAGAAATATTCTATGCACCAATTTCACAAAACCTTGAATTATTAGCAAAGCCATAAAAAAGTTTAAAACGAATGGAGTCGTACTGTGGGGTTCATGCTCCCGTAACTCCATTAAAATTTTCTGGGTAAATATTGTTATTTGCCCACTTATTTCAGTCAAGCGCAAGCCCAAAACTTTTGTCAAGACGGAAGAAAAAGAATGAGGAGGGGCATGAATTACAAGGCATAGGTACGCCCGAAAAAACTTTTAGCCCGTGGTCGATCGACATAAGCCAGGGATTTCAAATAACCACATAAAAAAAATCGCATGGAGCAAATCTCGAGTGCGTGCCGGTCATGGGAAATCGCCTCTGTGAGGTCGAGGAGGAGTTGTCGCAACAAATTTATTCAGCCTCGTGCAGTGTTGGCACACGTCCCTAACGTTCGTTTAAAAAAATTCGCGATTATGTCCCTAGTGAGCGACCGTTAGAAAAGAAGCTCTCGACAGCGAAGGCCCGCTGCTCTCTAAACCAGGGCATGATGGCGACCAGGGGCGGCGCATAAGGACCCGCAGGGCCCGCGTGGCGGGGGGGGGGGCACGAGATTAAGGGGCCCAAAAGCCACATGAAAATGTTCCTAACCATAAAAACAGCACGACTGCGAAAAACAACACTCCACGGTGATATTTTTTTGTAGACAAGTTGAGATATTTACTTTTCGAAGTCAAAACAAATGGTAAATTTATTGTTTCTCTTTCATCAGGTCCCTTAGATAAACAAATTTAAGATCGTCCTAAAATCTTTGAAAATTCATGAGAAAATCCGGAACCTCAAATTTTCACCAAAAAAAATTTTTGCTTTGCATGGCTGCGCTATTTGCTGTAACGACCCACCCTTTTCCTTGCCAAGTACCATATGGGCAAAACGATTTTTAAAGTCCCTCTGCAAATAAACTATCTTAATACATTTTTGGTGATAGTACGTTTTCTAAACATTCGGGCTAAATTCCAATCCAAAGTGGATATTTTTCGATTCCCCGGTCATTAGATATTTTCCACGGTGAAATGACCGGTTCCACGACAGTAAGCATGCAATTTGATTGAGAAAATCGCAGCGGACAAAAATTTCATTTTCATTCCGCCCGAGGTCTATCCAGACCTTTAGATAGGGCGCTCCTCTTCAAATCATAGGTTCGCAGGATGGAATCCCATTGTAGGTACAGGTAATTTACTATGCTTAAATATCACCAATGCTGTGCTGCGTGAGCGTTTTTATTTTAAAATAAAAAACAACAACTTATGAAATCAATAATTGAATAATCGTTACAACAAGAACGCTATTCTCAATAAGAATGCAAAAAGTAGAAGTAGCTTTTAGCAAAGTTATTTTAAGTACGACGTTCTTAATTTGAGTAGAAAAAGACTGTAACGTTAAAGTCATGTTCCAAAAGAGTTGGTTTAAGGTCCATCCACACTTTTAAGTCATCAGCCACAGTCATTTCCCATACAAATTGACAGATTTATCAGTCATTCAATTAACTGCGTATTCTATTAACTTTACTCTGCTTTTTTCTCGGTGTAGGGGGGCCATTCAAGAAGTTGGCGGGAGGGCCCCGAGTGAAGTTGTTCCGCCACTGATGGCGACTGACTAGAATGGGAAACAAACTTGGGAACTTCCCCCTCCAGATGCGCCCCTCTGACCCATCTATCCTCCCAACTCACCGCTCAGAAGTATTTTTTTCAAATAAGTAAGTTTCTCTGGCGCCTCTGCATGCATTTTGATTTGATTTTGCATACGATACGAACACCACCATTACGAGTGTGTTTTTACTACAATTCTAAGCAACCGAAAAACCGGAATTTTGGGCCCGGTTAAAACCGGACGGTCTAACCGGCTTTGCGAAAAAAACCGAAAACCAGGTTATGACATCCCTACTTAGCATGACGTACAAATGTTAAATATAAAAAAAGACTTAAATATAAATATAAGAGCGGAATTCATAGACCTCACTTATACTTAAGGGAACCCTCAAGGGAGTGACGCTATTCATAGTCACTCAATAAGGAAATGCTTAAGGGTTTCCTGAAAGGTTCCCTTATTCGTTTTTGACACGTCATTTTGAGATGTCATTATAATTTTTTTTTTATTTTTAATTACATACTTGGTCATTTTTTTATACCCGTCACTTTGTGAAAGGGTATATTAACTTTGTCATGATGTTTGCATCGCACAGGAAGGAAGCAGCTCCGAATATAGAGGGTGTCCGAAAACTGCCGCATAAACGCACCAGATTGTGACTCCTCATGTGATTTCCAGCAAAAAAGGTGTACGGAACATACCTTCAATTCTTAACCCTTTAGCTGCCACAGGCATTTGAAGATTTTTCAAAAAAAATCATTTTCTTGTACGACTTAAACCTCAATATCTCCAAAGCCAGACCAGCTAATATAATATTATTATTACAGCCAACAAATTAACCTAAAAAATAACAAACCACACTAAAATCGGATAAGTGGTTTGGTTTTTACAGAGCCGTAAAGTCAAATTTTTGATTTGACCCAAAAACAATATATTTTTTAATCTCTATTTTCTCCAACTTCTCCTGCTTGTACGATTCTTTTAAAAATTGGCGCATAGTCTTACAATCATATCCTACACTCAGAGAAATATTCACTAATATTGAACGAAATATATTTAATTCAAACGATTTCCGCTTTTGATTTGGCTCCACACGCAAATGCGTTTAATTCTAACGAGTGGCGTTTCTTTCAAAAGCATAATGAATTGTAAAAAAGCGTTTGAATCAAAAGAATTTACGGTTGCCTGGAAAGAAGGAGCCAGTCGATTTAAACGTATTTTTCATTGCAATAAACACTTATTCTTTTATTGTAAACGGGTAAAACATTTTAAATAAATGAAAGGCAATTGTATCAAACGTCTTCGTTTTTATATTGAACATTTTTGTTATTTAAACTAAACGAAGCATTCTTTTTAATGAAACGGTATGTATTTCGAAAGTAAAGCATCCCGTTTTCATTTCATAGAAATTGCCCCAATCAAAATAATTGAGTTTTACATGGAATTAAAGGCAAACTCTGCTGAAATAAAATAATACATTCCGTTTGATTGTCCATTCTCCATTCGATTAGATACTTACTGTTACCTGTGTTGACAAATGAATAAAGAATAAAACTTATGAAAACTTCAGAAAAACACTTTATTTTTTATTTAGGTCTAATATTAATACGATTAATACAATACACTTTTATTTTAACGCCAGCTAATCTTAAATTGCACGTGTGCATTCCTCCAGATCAGTGGTTCTTAACCTTTTGTACGTGAGGGACCACTTGATAAAACTCGCTATATGTCGCGGACCACTAGAGTACCGGTAAGGTGAATATGCACAACTATCGACATGGCTTCTCTACAGGCGTAGACGTAATTCTGCTACCTGCTCTGAAGGCTGATTAGTTGGAACTCCATGCTAGCGGTCTCAGCTACACGCGGTGTATATAATCTATGCAAGATTCCCACTCTATATAAAAAAAGACAGGCGGAGCTTCGACAGCACTCGCTTTACCTCTAAGTTGGGCTAATCGAAGGAAGAAGGTGCCACCCGTATCCCAACCTAATGTCATCTCAGGGACCACCAGTGGTCCGCGGACCACTGGTTAAGAACCGTTGCTCCAGATGAATGCAAAAGTACATTCTCGAAAACACTCTTAACATCGACGAAGATTCTAATACGCGATTGTTGTTAGACACTATACACATTTGTTTGGAACGAATATGAACACGTGAGACTCATCGGACCGGCCAGAAGTATTAACTACCTGTTGTGCTACGTTGAAACAAATGATATTTTGGCATCGCGTCCTTTAGGTATGCGTATTTGTTACGTAAAGGAATGTATCCACATTACTATGTAATGCGGAATCTTTTGATTTAAACGACCGTCGTTTGCGGTTTAGCTGCTCTTTTGTTTTAAAAGAAATTCTCTTAGCATAAATGAGAACTCGTTCAAATCAAACGATATTTTTCAAACGAATACTGCGTTCAATTTAAATCTGGAGCTTTTAATATGAATGTGCGTTTTTTTCTCTGAGTGTACTAACATCATTTTATTCTAGCACCATTATTTCTAACAGTTTTAATGCTCTAAGTGCAGAAGTGCATTGTAGCTCGAATTCAATTTAATTCAATTCAAACTGCCCCTAAAGTTCTGAAATTTGGTAAATTTTTTTCAAAATATGTCAAAATCGAGCCTAAATTAACCCTAGTTTTCTGCACTTAAGGCATGAAAACTATATTACACGTCGACACTAGTCGGCGCCCTTATATACACGTTTCCACTGTTCCGGAAACTTCGGTGACTCACTTTCTGGAAACTTCCGGAAAGTCGTGGTTGTTGTATAGGTCAATACGTCAACGTTATTTCTCGTTTGTGATATCAACACCCTCTAGTGTAAACCAAGGGAATACGATTTGTGGTTGACGTATCCTAGACACACGACAATATTATTTATAAGTGTGACGAGAGAAATCAATTGAGCGATGTCCGTCTCTCTGCCTGTCTATCTGTCCGCGCAAACTAGTCCATCAGTTTTGAATACAAGTTTTGTATACAAGTTTCTTTTTAGTGTACGCTGTATACATATATATATATCGGAGCGAATGGAATCCGGATCATGACGTCATGAGGCTACCATAGAAACCAACCCCTGAAAAGTGGGTTCTGCAAAAAAAAAAAAAAAAAAATTTTTCTTTATGGACCAATCTTAACCAAACTTCACCCAAGTGTGTTTCTAGTAAAGCTTCAAAACATAATATATAGGAATGGATGGAATCGGAATATTACGTCATAGGGCTGTCTTACTAACCATCCATCATGATAGTATATAAAACGTTCTCCGATCATTTCCCAATTATTTCAACGATTGGGTTAGATTGTATCGGGAGAACGACGATACAGAAGTTATTGCCGAAATAAGCGTGGAGGGAAGAATTGGCCCAACAATACGAATCTAATATAAATCAACATCTAACGCAAAACGCAGATCTGAGCATAGTAGGTCTGACGGGTGTGATAATCGCCAGTGTTCCCAAACATTCGATACCCAAAAGAACCTATAAAAGCCCCTGGTTTGACGATGAATATGAAAAAAGTAGACGTCGATCATGGTTAAATCAATTTAAGGGATGTAATAGCGAATCAACGAGGAAAATCTATGTCCAGGCTAACAAACAATTCAAGGCTCTATGCAAGGAGAAGAGACGGACATATTACCAACAGCAAGCAAAATTATTGCAGAATTGCAAACCCATTTCAGTCAAATTCTCCAAAATAATAACTCCGACAACATGATGCACTATGCGAGACCAAACTGGAGTCACCTCATAGATGCTACAATCACTAAAGATGAAGTACTTTATGCGCTGCACATATGTAAGGAAGGACGGTAAAGCACCGAAAAATTACAGGGTACCAGTTGAATACAACAAGTACGGTACAGAGCCCCTAGTCGATATACTTTACAACTTGGCCCGAATGCACTTATACGAAAAACGAAAACTATACGCTTTTTGTCGACTTTAAAGCTGCTTTCGATACGGTGGACCGCCAGTCGCTTTTCTACAAACTATATAACCGAGGAATGTCGTCTAAATTCGGTATGGTGTTCGAAAAACTATACAGCAACACTAAGGCAAGAATATGGAATAGTCACCAGCTAACAGAATCGTTCAATACAAATATAGGCGTTCGACAAGGATGCAAGCGCAGCCCAGATGCTTTTTCGGTTTATGTAAACGACATCCTTAAAATATGCCCGGCGGTGCTCAGGCATTTGATACTTTGCTAAAGGGTTTGCTATACGCAGACGCCACATACTAGCTCGCGACGAAAAGTGCGGTCAACAGGAGATTGAAGTAGAGAAAACGTACAAATACCTCGGCATAGAAATAGCTAGCAATCTATCAATGTTGCCTCATCAAACTGAGTGGATCAAAATGGGCTATGAACTCAGTATGGCAGAAGTGTTTTAGGAACCAGGATATTTGTCACACAGCCAAATACAAAATATTCATAGCGGTGTCCAGGTCGCTATTGCTCTATGTATCGCAAGTGTGAGGAGGAAGACCGTATGACGAAGTTGAGAAACTGCGACGATTTTATTTAAAGATATGTATATAAATACATATTATTGTAATATTTTATTTTTCCATAAAAATGATATAAACTTTATAAAATTATTCAACAAATTATATAGTCAATTATATTAATTACTAAAATTAATTTAATAAATTAATTGTAACTTAAAATTTAATTCATTTAAAACTAAATATTTGCAAGATTAAAGTAATGAATTGCCTGACTAAAGGATTACCTGATAGGGTAAATAAAAAATAAAATAAAATAATTATATTCATTACATTTAACAGAATCAAACTGTTCCCATGAGTATCAAAAACTCATGTGCCCCCCATTGGGCATAAACCAAAATTTGGCTCTCTACTCCAATTTTCGGGGGAGTTATGGACATGCCGTTTTGTCAAATTAAAATGGGAGGATAATGGGGGTTCTTGATCGGAGCGATGTAGGATTTTTGCCGTTCGATGGCCATATTTTGGCTTACATTTCTTCGGCTATTTTTGTGCCATTATTCATTATAAGTCAAACTGAGTAGCCGAGTGTTTTGCAGGGGCTAGAGTGTAACCTTGCTGTGACTACATTTTACAGCATTTTGCAGTGAATTATCAGTGAGTTCCTCTCTACACCGCAAAGGCCCGATTTGGTTTACTCCCAAAATATATAAGATCATCAATAGAAAGAACCACATTCATTCTAAATATAAACGTGTTATGCGTCTGTCAGATCTCATACTTTTCCGTCTGTTACGTACTTCGCAGAAATTACAGACTTCATCGCAAGATCGTTTGACAAGCATTTAGATGTTCATGTAATCTATAAGGATTTCTCTACGGCCTGCTGATCATGGGGTATTACTTGATAAATTGTAACCACTTAATTTCCCGTATTATCTTGTATCGTGGCTCTCTTCGTATGTTCTCGGGCGATCTTCTCGTGTAGTATTTAATAACTCACTTTCTCCGCCATTATGTCCCTCGTCTGGAGTTCCACAAGGATCTATTTTGAGACCTCTTCTCTCCAGTTTTTTTTTTATAGTTACCTACTCGTACGAATAACCATTGTTTGTTATATGCTGATGATTGCAAGCTTTTCGCTTCAATTTCTGGCCGAAACGTTACGTTTCTAAAAGCAATGCTATGATATAATCGCTAAAACCCATGCCTTTGTCATTCCCCTACAAAATCGACACTACTAACTTTTGTCTCTCTTTTCAGCGATCTTGGAGTCATTTTTGAGAGTCGACTTAAATTCAATGAACACTTTGTAGCCAAAATTAAGAAAGCAGGCCCCACAGGCTCTGTGGCTCACTTGGTTGAGTCGCACTCTACGATGCTAGTAATCTAGAAGTCCGGAGATCGAATCTCGGCGTCGTCCAAAATTTCCGTACATGTGCGGATAGGAAATATATACTGCTTACATCATTATATATACTCCGAAATGATATGCAATGTAACGTTGACTCCGAATTGCCTATAAACGGCTGAGTTAACGCACCATGGCCCCACATAGGGCTATACGCTATTGAGAAGAAGAAAAAAGTTTTTCGTTGCTCTGGCGTCTTTAATTCTATTAATTCTTCCATCAAACTATGTTTCTTTAGTACGTAGCGGTCTAGAGTATACTTCATTTATTTGGTCTCCCCATTGAGTATAAGCATATGGAGACAAAATCCCCACATATTCCCATGGTAGCTTGGCGATAGAATTCCTATATATGCGCAACTGCAAACACACTGCGTTGCAACACCCGCACGATGCCCAATTCTAAATAATGATGTTTACATTTGAGAAAACAATATGTCAAAAGCTCGTTTAAAACCGGTCTAGTCCAGTCAGAATGCTTACATTTTAGAAAGTAATATGTCAAACTGCCATACAAAGTCCAGTTTGGCAGCTTCACGTCTCATTCTGCAATCAAGTTCGTTCATTTCTGACGTATAGCTTTTCGTTTCCTTGTACTCTCATTTCTGTGGGTCTCCCACATCTTCCACATATACTACCGCCTTAGAATCCTACCAACATCAATTTACAAGGGCTCTACTATACAAGTGCGTTCTATAAACCTTATCTACCGCATGCTGAACGTCTTGGTCGCTTAAACTTGTTATCCCTGCAAACCCGAAGAGTATTCCTAGATAAGTGCATTCTTTTTGAACTATGTTTGTCGTGGTCTATAAAAATCATAGCTGACTGAGTATATAATAATAATTTATCGTGTCCAGTCATACAATACGCGCTCAACTCTAGTTTTTGACCCATTAACAGCCGAACTTTCAGTTTTCATGAATTCGCCTCTTATTGATTTCATGTGGAATTATGATAGATTGCAACTCGGTCCTTTGGCTACTTCGCTTTTTTCTTTAAAAAAATAAACTACACAGTAAACTGTTAGCAACAGGCATTTTTAGTGATTTTTAATGTTTGTTCTCACTTCTAGAAGTGAGTGGGATTGCATACATTTAGGCGAATTTCGAAAAGCTCATTCAAACTGAATAGCATGCTATTCGGGTATGAACTGCTAACCTGAATAAGGCTACAGGTTAGCATTTGTATGAAAATTACCCCGCATAGTGCAGGTTAGCTGCTGAAAAAACACGGCCTTAGTTGCATTTCCTTAATTTTTTATTGATAAATAATAAATAAATGGTTGAGAAAGCATAGCAACCCATGCCATGCGTTAGTCCAGACCCAGAGTGGCTATGTGATCACACAACCCATAAGGGTTTGACTCCAAATTTATTACACCCCACGTATTTTTTCAAATGTCAAAATATTGTCGATGTAATTATTAACCCTTCTGTCGCCGCCTACAAGCTATTATGCCTGAGGTTTAGCTGAATCTTCTGTAAAATTAATTTTATTTTTTGAAGAGGTCCAATTTTAGTTCTAGACACAGTTTACATACTATGTTTTACGATGATACGCCGTTTTTTTCGTTTCTTTAGACATATTTCGCCGAACGTTTGATCGTATTTGTGGCCGTCAGTCCCTTTGAAATATATGGAACGGGGTGGTAAATATTGTTGAACGATATATTTCACCAAGATATATGTAGTACCAAAGGTCTGTCTAGATCTATACGCCAACAGAAGGGTTAATTATCACGCGGCAGTTTAAGAGAGCAATAAATATAACGCGGATTTTATTTTCTCAATTGTAAACAAAAAATTGGCATTTGAGTTAAATTTTCACACATAAAGGGTGATTTTTTAAGAGCTTTCGGATTTGATTAAAAAAAAAAAAACAAATAAAATTTTGAAAAATGTATGAAATCGTAATTTGAATCGATAGAACGATCTATATAATTTAATATTTAAAAATGGTTTCATGGAAATGTTGACCGCGCAGCGCCTCCAATGGTTCATACGCTGGGTCCAATTTTTGCATACTCTCTCCAACATATCGGCCGGTATCTCACCAATAAATTTTTCAATATTGGCTATCAGTGCGTCAGCCGTTGCGGGCTTGTCGCTATAGACATAAGCCTTAACATAGCCCCACAAAAATAGTCTAAAGGCGTTAAATCGCACGATCTATACGGCCAATTGACCGGCCCCAAACGTGAAATAAACTGTTCACCGAACTCGCCTCTCAATTACTCCCTGGTTTCGGGTGATGTGTGGCATGTCGCACCGTCTTGTTGAAACCACATTCAAGTCTACCTCTTCCGTTTTGGGCAACAAAAAAAAGTTCGTAATCATCGCACGGTAGTAACGTTTCGGCCTTCGTCGTCTACGAAAAAGTGCGGTCCAATGGTGCCACCGGCAAATAATCCACACCAAACTGACTTTTTCGGAAAGCATTGGCAGTTCTTGCAATGCTTTTGGCTGATTTTCACTCCAAAAATGGCAATTTTGCTTGTTGACGTATCCTTTCAACCATAGAAATGAGCTTCGTTGCTGAACACTGATGCACTTTCTTAACCGAGCATCAATTTTGATTGTAAAATTCAATAATCTGCAAGCTTTGTTCGTTTGTAAGTCGATTCATGGTTAAATTATAGACCACACTGAACATGTTTGACAGTAACACAAAGCACGAAACCCGCGTGAGCTGCCAAAAACAGTGTTGCCAAAAAGAAAGTTCCTAAAAAATCACTCTTTACTATGAACTGTAATAGTGTGAAAACGGTGCCATTTTTATTTTCTGATACCCACTCTGGACTAATTCATGCACATGGGTTGCTATGCTTTCTCTAAGAAATAAATAAATAAATTAGAAGCAAATGTTTATACGAGAAAATTTCTGAATTTTCAAAAATTCGAAAACACTATTTCTTAATTGATAGCTAAAATGCAAAAGTTGGGGAAGTGCAGAGTGAAGTGTGCATGAGAAATTCCCAATATAGCCGCTAGGAACTCATCGTATCAGAAAAGGATATTTGTGTCTATCATTATAAGTTTTCAAGCAAAGTGCTTGAAAAAGTAGTCCATGGAAGTCTTACTTTTCCTTCCAGATTGAGAAGTTAAAAGTTTTCCGGAATGCTCGTTTCCCAACAATAAGATGGATATCGATACTGTGAATAACCAGAAAACTTGTCAAGTCTTTCGCAAGTATATCGAATTAAATTTTTCAAATTGTTGCATTAATTGAATGTCTCGGTATACGCGTTGTTGATTAGTGCCGATGAAGTTTTCCGTCTTTTCGTCAACTATGGAAAAATCTATAATGAATGACTATGATAGACATCAGTATAAAATATAGGTGTTCAATTAATACATTCAGACTATTTTCAATGAATTCGAAGTATATATATATATATATTATATATAATATATGTTATATGTTTTCTCTTTACTTAGCAGAACACGTGTTTTTGTAAATATCACTGCAAATGGAAAAACTTTGTGTCATTTGACACAAAAGAAATACATTAAAACACGGAATCTACTTTTGTCGTGAAATTCATCAAATGTAAAAGATAAGCCGACGAGATCGAGACAAGGATACAAAACAAATGTAATTTTAGAAAGACTCCATTTCGAACTCATCAAAATCGCCTACAATGCAATGTCAATGTCAAAAACCAGACATCATACATTGAATTAGAATTAATCAAGGGAACTCGGGGAGAGGAAGTTCCTAAAATTGTAAATACATAATTCTAAAATCCGTGTTGAGACACTAAAATGGATCGCTGTGACTCATGTATATCAAAGAGCATCTCATTCATTAAACCCAATTTCTACCTATAGTGTAGAATATACATTTTATGATTCAAGCACATTCTTTGAATTATATCAATGTTCAATTTAAATTTATTTTATTTTTAAGTGTAATGTTTTATATTTCCGGCCAAATAACATTAAATTAAAAAAAAATTGATTTGAAAATCAATTTACTTACAAAGTCACTAAAAATCGATGTTTTTCCAATCTAAATAAATTTTCTCTGGTTCTTTTAAATAAATGAACTAAGGATTGCAAATGTGCAAATTTTTTTAAATATTTTGCGATAGGGTGATTTGTATGAGGCGTCAAAGCTCAGCGTCGTCGATTCGACGAGGCATGACCTTATCGTACTTAAAATAACCTTTCAGGGTTAAAATCCTTTGGAATAAAATTACCAAGCCAAGCGAATACAAAAAATTGAAACTTATGTGTCTGAATTCGGGCCATTACAGTCACTTCAGTGTTAGACGAGCACTTTTCAGATCCAGTATTGATGCCTGAATTATAGACCTTAATATTTTTTTTTCATAGATATTGCAAAAGATACTAGGATTATCCTAGTATCTTTTGCAATATATATACAGTGCGTACTCGATAATCCGGACTATTGAAAACCAGGGTCGATCCGGACTACAGAGGAATTCGGACTAGTGGAAGCCTTTAATTTGCTCTAAATTTCGAGAAAATGGACGAATTTAATCAAATTTTTCGAAGAATCTGTTTTTTTTTTCGAAGAATTTCACTCTGTTATTCTAGATTTTGTTTTTTCCAAGAACAAAGAAAACTGTTGTTTTTATTTCGGACGATAATATCACTGTTATTATGAGAAAAAAGTCAGATTCGGATTAGAGAAGCTCTTGAAATTCGGACTACAGAGTGTACAATGTAATCTTTGTAATCTTCGGATTATCGAGTACGCACTGTATATGAATACCAGGATACCAAAATACAACTAAACCACGATGCGTTACTGGAGACATATGGGAACGTTACTCAAATTCAAACAAACCGACATGACGAAAAATGTATATCCTTTGCTCGTATTTTTCCATAAAATTCTTCTCGTTTCGCGGAAATAATTAAAAGATTTCATGTGTTAATTGATGCTAATGTGTAACAATAACAAGGCATGCTATTTCTTACATCAGCCGCGAGATAGGAAATAATTTCTGGTTCATTTCGTCCTTGCATTGAATATTCTTTATAATAATACATAGTGTGTATACATAACATACCCTAGTGCATTATTATCTCACGTTATGTAACATACTAAAATGTATGAGCTAAACCTGAACATATGTAAGCGCTATAAAGTTGAATGAAGCACTCTGTGGATATGGAATTTATGTTAATGAAAGGATGTGTAATTAAGGTAACATGGCGTACAAATGATGATGTAGTTTTATGCCGTGATGCTTGCGGCGAAATTTACACTGACAAAGTGCACAAAACCGTTCCTTAATCAGCCATATTCGAAAAGGATTCAACATTGAGTAGTTCCGACAGTACTTCGCACTTACCTAATTTCTTGTAAGAGTAGATGTAATTCACATAAAAGGTGCATATAACAGTACTCCCTATTTCTTTTTAGCTACAATGTTTTTTGGACTTAACCCATTTCTTCCCAAGGATAAAAATACGCTGCAACTATGAAGTTTTTTGGTAAAATCCAATCAATTACAGTGAAACTTCCCATAAGCGGACACCATTGGGGAATGAGATTTTGTCCGCTTATTGGAAGTGTCCGCTTATGAGAATATTTCACGGAGGTGTAACATTTTATAAAATAGACTTTCACTACAATCTGCAAATATATTCAAAAACCGCGATAAAAATTTATAGTCTTGACGGATTAGGGTATAATTTTTAGTCATTTCATTCCCACTCTCTTTCCACTTTTTCAAAATAACTTTTATTTTTATAAAAGGTTTCGTCTCGTCGTTTCCACATGTTTTTCCAACGATTTTTTTCTGAGAGCAAGCACACTTATTTTTCATCTGAATTGTTATGTGATCTTCAATTTTTCTTCAATTCGCAAAATATTGTTTGACACTTATTTAAATAGAATAGATAATTGCACGATTAAACGCCGCAGCGTAAATTTAATTTATGCAATTTCTATAAAAGTTGCGAGCACCAACCGAGCGATAAAAGAGAACTGCAGTCGTTGATATATCATTTTACAATTCCCGTACATCGGGTCTTGCTAATACGCGTAAGACCCATTTTCTGGTAATCGCAAGACTCTTTTCCCTAAATACAATTCTGCAATGTAAGAATTTGTGCTTTTTTTCTTGGAACTGTCCGTTTATTAGAGACTCGCTTGTTCAGGATGGGTATGAAAGTACTGTCCGTGTCCGGTTATGAGAGTGTCCGGCTATCAGAAGGTGTTTTCCTAGCAAAATATGTGAAAAAACGTTGGGGAAAATAAAAGTGTCCGTTTATAAGAAATGTCCGGTTATTAGAAGTGTCCGTTAAGGGAAGTTCGACTGTACAATACAATTAAGAAAAAAAAATTTGAAAAATTTCAGTAAGTGTTACCAGTGGCTCCCAGCGTGATGTTGCGTTGACGCAACGTTGGGAGTTTCTTGGTAAAAAAAAATTAAACGAAAATTTAAATTTTAAGCTTCTGTGTTACAAAAAATTGTTGATTTATATGGCGAATAATAAATTTAGTGATAAAATCCTGAAACAGTCACTATAGCGATATAGATGACATTTTGGGCGGGATTTTCGTACACCTTATCTAGTGGTTGGTCATGTCATATAGATAAGACGCACACTATTTTCTTTTCAATATAATGTAAAGCTTTCTGAAAATTTTGTGAATCTTCTCTATACGCAAAGGCTAACTATTAGATAAGATGTACGAGTAACTGACCATTTGTAACATAATGGACGTCGGCCGTACTTTGCCGTTAGCGTCTGGTGGTAATTCATAGTAACTTTGTCCCGGATTTCGCTTGTTTTTGATAGTTTATATTTCAGATTTGAACAGGCATATTACAATTTAGGTGCTTAAGTCAACAGCCAAAATACATAGAGGGGAACTGCTGAACATGTAGACTGCTATCCACAATTATCGCCGGGAAGTCTGTCTTACCACCTTTTAGCGATTCCGGATTGTTTCACTATTCCTTGTGACAAAAGTAAATAGTAAGTTGACTAGAAATAAATATGTTCTTGCGTCCAGTGCAAGAGAACAATTTACTACACAAAAGTTTAGCAAACATTTGCTTAGTAGCTCTGTTCTAACAAAACTGTCCTTAAATGGAAAAGGTTTTTGATCCCGTACTTGTTGACTTCAGACCATACCGTGGAGTGAAGATTGTACCAATAATTTCATAGACTTTTCAGGGTACATATACGTTCACTACAAACCCACTGTAGAAATCCTTGAAATATTTTTGGAAATCTCGACACCATCATGAAATATGTACATATTTGGAAAATTGCTTTAGACCAACTAACAAGTGTATCCAACTGTCATTGTCCCGCAACTTTTATCGTTTTCCTTTCTTCAATGAGACACATGTGACTCACAAAAGAGTACTGGATATGAATACCATGAGTCACATGTGTCTCGTGGATAGTGAGGTATTTAGAACTAATTTTAAGATATTGCTAATGCGAAACCTGTGTTACATAGCAAGAAAATGTTTTGCTCTTTATGCGTTTGCCCCAGTGTTACTGTACCGGGAAACTCCCAACGTTGCGTGAACGCATCACCTATGTTTAACACATGCTCCTGCAGCAAGAACCAACCTTTTTCCAAAATCAAGTGGAATTAAATAATTAGCAATTGTTTTTCGTATAGAAAGTGCATTTGGATATTGATTTGAAGATATTTAAATATTTTTAAAATTATGACGAAAACTGTTCTGAAAAACTTAGTATTACTTTCTCTTATATCCTTAAGGACCCAATGGGTGATTTGCTATAACAAATATGCAGAATTAGAGCCAAGAAATGTCCATTAAAAATTACATGATTCCTTTTCCATTTCAATTTAAATTTGGTGGTGTTTACATAGGTCAAACTTCTTGTTGCGTATACGCAACGCTGGGAAGAAATGGGTTAATATACACATTGAAAAATAAAGTCCGGGATAGTCGACAACTCGCCCTATGTTCTGATTAATTTATTCTAGTTTTATGGTATTAGAATAATATATCTGATCTACGTTGTCTAGCTGCGTTTTTTTATCATCCCGTGTAGTTTTCGGTGAACTCTATATGGTCCCCAATATGCCAGAACCGCGAAACAACCGGATTAGCAATGACGAATCTATTATAAAGCCAACAAAACTAAAACCGCTGCCTTAATTGAGAAACTGAAAACACGGTTTGGCGAAAGACCAAAAATATACATAGACAAGATTCCAGAAACGCGAATCTCCATACAATGCCCACATAACAACAACATACCAGATACACGAAACACCTAACAACACAAAAACAATATGCCAAACACACGAAACTCATACCATATGGCATATGACAATATGCGAAAAAACGAACAGATGCCGAAAGTGCGAATGTCAATGCTCCATTTATTTAATGCGTTGTGCATTTGGTGGCCCACGTAAATATTTGAGATTGGAACTATAGTTTTAACTTTTTCCTTTGTTAATTGAAACTTTATAAATACTAGGGGGCTTCGCCCCCTACTCGCTACGCTCGTCAACCCTGTCTTATCGATAAGACAAACCATTAAATAAGATATACGTGAAACCCACCCTTAATGCCATAAAGCATCGACCAAGAATAAAATGATGTGAGAAAGGTATGATAGTTTTAAGAGGAGCGTACAAGTACAATAAAATAAAATATTTTCGCCGAATCACAGCAGGCGGGAAAAATTTTGGTAAACGTTAAGGCTGAGTCCCATTAGAACCTCCACTAAATATTACTTCGATCGGATTAAAACAAAGGGTACCTTCCATACAAATATTCAAATTCAATGCCACTAGTTTATTAAGAAATAAGGGAACAAGTCAACCAAAATTAAAGTTTTGCTCGTGGGCAATTTTCCGGTCATTTTGTATGGGAGGTACCCTTTGTTTTAATCCGATCGAAGTAATATTTGGTGGAGGGTCTAATGGGACTTAGCCTTAACGTTTACCAAAATTTTTCCCGCCTGCTGTGATTCGGCGAAAAGTTACAGGCATGTCTTTTTCTTAAATGTTAATAGGGGGTATAGGGGAATGCTTTGTCGGGGCAGCCTGAGTCTCCGTGTGGGACAGCTATATATTGTTAGGAATAGTTATCCCAATTACCATGGCTCCAATTAAATTACTTCAGGAGCTAGAGCGCCAAATGTAACTATCAAAAAATCTAAAATACACCAAATGTTTTAAGGTCTAGTATATAATCTGCCAAGAGAAGGTATATGATAAAATATATCATTAGAAAGGAAATTTTGTGTAGTTTAAATCGTCCTCAGAACATTTTGCTGTAAATATTACAGTTAACAAGATATTGGCGAAAAATCATAATTTCACCCCTTTGCCACCCCCTCCCCCCCAAATGTGACGCGCAAAAAAGTCTAACTTTTTACTGCGTAATGCGGTCAGGCCATAGAACAATTTGGCATCAAAAGTCAGCTCTTTTTTTGGATGTTTGGGTTTCATCATTTTTTCAGCTAAAATCACTATACTATAACTAGCATTGACTTCTCTATAGGTGTTGGCGACATTTCATTTACCTCTTTACGCTCAAAAAACTCATAATAAATCTACTTACCTACAGTGGGATTCGATCTCAGGACTCTATGATTTGTAGACGAACGCCCTACCTACTAAGCTAACCAGACTAGCTGACGAAGTTTGTATAAATTACATGTGACATAGCTCTACCACTGGCTACTTGCTAATAATCCGAAACTAATATGACTGCGTAATATATCGCATATTAAATATTTTTACATTTTCTAATACAAAGAGTATTCATTTTCACCTTATTTTGCATTAATTATTGTGTATTTTTAATTTTAATAAATTCTAGTATTGCATATATACCCGACTGTATTACCAGTAGAATGTAAGACCAACTTGGTATATGTTTTATTACAAAATCTTCACAAATGTATTAAATTCATTTTGAGTAATTAAGCATTTAGGTTTACAATATAATTCACAACTTCTTAAATATGGTAATATAATAAGGAATATATCATAATTCCTTTTTATTGAAAGTGAATACTAATTGGAATACGCTTTATCAGTTTTGATTTTTACCATTCAATGCGTGTTTACCTAAAGTTCTGCAATGTAAATATGAAAAGTGATATACCGTTGGAAAGCCAACATGTTGAAGCAACTTTTATCAACTTTGCAGAGTTGTACGTATAAAGCACCGTTATGAAATTACTGTTTGAATTTTCGATGAAAAATCTATTTCAAAATTTCTATTAAGTTTGAGTAACTGTATCTTGAAAGTGTCGATAATGTTGGCAACAGGAAAAACTTCAGTTTTTGTGAAATTGAATGTAGTTTCTGAAACTGAAATCAAATCTTGGATTAGGTCATCAGGCGTGCTGAAAATTACGATTTTGTGTGACAAGTCACGATTTTCGATGACTTTCACAAAAAGAGCGATAACAAGGTAACGGTAAAAAAAATTCCGATTGTATTGGTAATTTTCTTGCTGAAACAAGTTGCGCTATCAACCCTTACAGTATTGACCACCCAATGCGGGACACCCTGTATACCACATCAACCTGCATTCCCTGCTCAATACCATCAGCAACAAATTTAGTTAATGATACCAAATTTGTTGAAGTTGATTTTCCTTTCAGGAATCCATGTTGACATGGCGATATCAAACGGCTAATTAAAACATCTATTTTATTTTTGATAAGCATTTCAAACAACTTCGGTATTGCAGATATTTTAGCTATGGGTCTATAGTTATCAATAAGATGCTTCGGACCCTTTTTGTGAACAGGCGTTATGTATTAAACTTTCCATTCATCAAGAAAAACACCACACAAGACAAGGACGAATTAAAAATAAAGGCTAAAGGACGACATAACGATTGCATGCAATTCTTCAAAAATATATTAGGAATGCCATCAGGTCCGGCCTGAATACTAACATCAAGATCACGCATAGCATTCAATAGGTCATCCTCAGAAATCTCAAGAGCACTCGTAAGGTCCTCCTGAGCTATTCGTGGGACCAGTGCACTCTGACTTCCATTGATGTTAGCATTCATTTCTGATGAAACGGAGTCTGGCACTTTGTAAACTGAACTGAAAAATCTAGCAAATCCGTTACAAACCGATTGAACATCTTTGTAAAAATTGCCATTGAATTCTAAATTTTTTGGGATTCCCGTATTATTACGCTTGCTTTTTATAAAATTCCAAACTGTCTTACTGTCATTCTTTATATTATTTTCAGCTCTCGCAGTATACTGTTTGTAAAGATTTTTTTCATAAATTCATACTCTCTTCTCAATCTAAAGAAATTTTCTTTATTGGCAAGAGAGGATGACTTCTTGTATAATTTATGGGCCCTTTTTTTTGCTCTATTAAGTTTGAACAATTCTTTGGTAGCCCAAGGATTTTTTGCTTTTATTTTGTTCTTTTTTAAAAGAACGTACTTCGATTTAAATTTTGGTGGGAGCTTTAACATTTTATTCAGTGCCACTTTGACGGCTCCCTCCAAATTACTTTAAGAAGTAGTCCTGTACATTTAAACTTCTCCAGCATTTACACCTAAAACAAAAGTACATCCAGCAAACAAAATTAGATGTGAGCAGCGGATTGGAGTGATATGTATTCTTTTTGCGGCAGATGAATTTTTCTTTGGCGGGGTAACTTTTACAACTTTGTTGTTTTTGGTCAGGTATCATATATTTATTCATACTTAAATAGCCAACTAATATTTTTGTTTTGGGAAAAGTTTCAATAGGTTTTTGTTCAGCATATTCCATAAATTTAATATTATAAGTTATATTCACAGGGTCTTCTTTAAAATAAATAGATACTGCAAACGCAATTGCAAATACGCCACAAATGGCTGTTGCTGAGCTTTTTTAAAAATAATTTTGGGATGAAATGGGTACAGTTTATTAATATGTATTTTGTGCAAAATAGATTTGTGTTATCTTTGTGTTATGGCTCTGCTAACATTCTGTTAGTAATCTGTTAATTTTTTGTTAACTCTCTTAATGCTCTATTAACGTTCTCTTAACACTCTATTATCTTTTCGTTATTGCTCTGTTAACGTTCTGTTAATGTTCTCTTAATTCTCTTTAATCATTCGGCTAACGCTCTGTAAACGGTCTGTTACCTTTCTTTTATTACTCGATTTACGTTCTGTTAAGGCTCTGTTAATTTTCTGTTAACACTCTGTTAACGATCTGCTAACGCTCTGTTGTTGCCTTACCAACGCTTTGTTAATGTTCTGTTACTGACCTGTCTTAATGCCCCCCTGACCCAGTGTCCCAATGTCACATTGTCCCAATGTCACAGTGTCCCAATGTTCCAATGTCCTAATGCCCTAAGGTCCATTGTCACAGTGTCCTCATGTCCAAATGTTCTAATATCCCAGTGTCCCAATGTCCTAATATCCTAATGTGCCAATGTCCCAATATCCTGATGTCCCAGTGTCCCAATTTAGGCCCTATTGTCCCAATGTGCAAATATCACAGTGCCCCAATGGTTTAATGTCCGAATGTCCCACTACCCTAGTGTCCTAATGTCCCAGTATCGGAATATCCCAATGTCCCAGTCTCCCACCTAATGTCCTAATATCCTAATGTCTAACTGTCCTAATGTCCCAAGGTCCTAATGCCCCAATTTCCTAATATCCCAGTACCCCAATGTCCCAAATGTCCCAGTATCCTAATGTGATAATATCCCAATGGCCCAATGTCCTAATGTACCAGTGGTCAGTGTCCCAATGTCGCAGTATACCAAGTGTCCCAAATTCCCAATAGCCTAATGTCCTAATATCCCATTGCCCCAATGTCCCTGTATCTCAGTGCCCTAATGTCCCAGTATCCCAATGTTCCAATATCCCAATATCCCAATGTTACAATGTCCCAATGTTCTAATATCCCGATGTCCCAGTGCCCCAATGTTCCCACGTCCCAGTTTCCCCAGTGTACCTAATGTCCCAATGTCCTAATGTGTTGATGTCCTAATATTCCAATGTCCTAATGACCCAAGACCCTAATGTTCACATGTTCTTATATCCCAGTGCCCCTATGTGCGAATATCCCGATGTCCCAATGTCACAACATTCCGATCTCCGATGTCTCAGTGGTCCAATGCCCCTATGTACCAGTGTCCCAATGTCCGATTGTCCCAAGGTCATATTGTCCCAATGTCCTAATATCCCAGTGTCCTAATGTCCCAGTCTCCCAGTGTCCTAATGTCCCAATATCCCAATGTCCCATTGTCCCATTATCCTGATGTCCCAATGCCCCAATATCCCGATGTCCCAATGCCCCAATATGCCGATGTCCCCACGTCCCTGTTTCCCCATTGTGCCTAATGCCCCAATGTCCTAATGTCCTAAGACCCTAATGTCCCAATTTCCTAATAACCCACTACCCCAAGATCCTAGTCTCCCAGTCTCCCAGTGTCCCAATATCCAAATGTCCCAATGCCGCAGTGTGTTTTAAAAAATGATCAATGCGATGAGCCGATAGACGCAATTGTTGGAAATCTTTTGTTAACTTTACCTATTAATTTACCGTTATTCCATCCACTTATCTAAATGGAAGACATTGATTCTTTAGAAGGACCACCAGAGGATCATTCGTTACAAATTTCATAAAAATTCCATCACGAAGAGAGACAGTAGAAGCAAGTCTTTCTGCAACTGTAGACTTCATTCTGAAATTGGGTTACTGGCTTAAGTCTGTCAGGGTGAAAATTTCACCGTTTATTGCATATATCTTACCCCTTATTGTGCCGATCGAAGATTTTATTTGGAAAGGCACTAGAACAGGATATGTGGAATATTTTGGTAAAAAAAATTTTTTGGGGGCTGTTGCCTGGAAGGCTGTAGCCTGGTCAAACAAAAAAGCAAGTTGTCTCCGGTAATCATAGACTTGTTCGCTTTCGTTTTTCTTTTTCCTTTGGCGGGCGAGACGCTCTCGCGTCTCTTGATCTGTTCCACATCCTTATGAAAAAGGTAAACTTCATGAGATGGGAATGTTGTTTTGATAGCTACCAAAACACCACCTCCTCTCTTAGCCGAATCCTCATAACGGTCGCGACGATAGACATCATAGTTTCTTAGTTTTTCATTTGATATATTTGTGTGAAGCCAAGTTTCAGTTAAGCCAATGTCAGCATAATTTTCTTGTCAAACAGCAAGGTAAAAATCATTTGTTCTTGAACGAAGAACACCAACATTTTGATTCTAGACCGAGAAAAATGCATTGCAAATGATGTGTTCTGCTGGGCAGTGTTTTGGCGGTTTTCTGAAAAATTTAATGGTGATATATTGATTCCCTTGGGCCAGAATTTGGCACAAAACACTTGCTTAGAATATTCTTGACGAAGTTTTAAACCAAATCTGATTGAAACCAACTTCGATATATCACAATCTTTTTTTATTAGAGGCTAGACCGAAAGAAAGGTATCATCTTTTAAATCAAGGTTTTTCATTACATATTCCTTCAATTCGATTGCTTTTACCGATCGTGCAGCTTTGAAACATGAAATACTTTGAAACTAGGGACACTTCGAAGAGACTCATTAGCTTCTTGGATACCAAAGATTCTTTTTTGTCGCCTATTTTTATCAGCCTTTTTGGGAATAACCAATAACATAGCCTACAGGAGCTTTTTTTGATATTTATCTTTTTCTTACGTACTGTGACAAATCTATCAATCGGAGATTGAATTTTGTGAACATTAGAAGGAATTATAGTAGATGATGATTCTAAAATAACACTAGAAGTCTCCGCTTCTTGGCTATCAGAAGGATGCTCAGAAGATTTCGCAATTACTTTCCTATTTTTTTTTTTATTTCTTGCCCTATATTACTCTTTATTTTTCAACGTTTTTATTTCGTAATTCATTGGAATTGTTCTCACAACAATTTACAGAGTTCATCAGGGATCTCAACTTCACGGAGAGCAAAATGTGCAATAGACTCAACAAAATCATACAATGAAATTCACAACATACAATTTCACTAAATTTGTAGTGAATGTTATTAAAATGTAGTGAAATTGATTACAATGTAGTTTATTTTACTATTGTAAAAATGATTGCAGTGTAATGACAAAAATCATTGTATGATATTTGTATGGATAGTTACATTTATTGCGTTTGAGGTAATTTTCACCACAGCCTGTAATAATTATTATTGCATGGTGTAATAGTTTTCATTCGTACATGAAATTAACAAGAGCGCGTGGTAATTATGAAACTCTAAAAAAATAAAACGACTAATTTATTAGCATAACTTGTAATAATAGATAGCTTAGGTGTAGGACGTAGGACTACGAAGCGATAGGTCCCCGGTTCAATTCCCAGAAAAAGCAAATTATAAGAAGGTAAAATTAAAAAGGGAAAAGGATAAAATAAAAGCAAAAATAAAAAAGGGTAAAAATAGAAAAAGGAAAAAATAAAAAAAATCGCTTTTTATTTTTTTTCTATTGTCGCCAAATTATCTTCCTGGCAAATTTTATTATCAAAATTGTTAATTTTATTACAGCGCAATGACATTTTTCATTACAGATTTAAAATTTATTAAATCTGTAATGAATTACAGATTTAATAACTTTTAAATCAGTTGCAGTAGGGTCAAAAATCATTACAAACGCAATGGCTTTTATTACAGTTTTAATACCTTTCACTACATTTTTTTCTATCCGTGTTGCTAAGTTGGCTCTGCAACGACGAAACGAGATAAACCGTCAATTTATACTTTATAAAATTTCTCGCAAACACAATTCATTTTACTTAAAAAAAAAAAAAACAAAACTAATAACTTAATAAAAAAAGAAAAGAAAACAAATTTATTTTAACAGTGGGATTCGAACACAGGGCCTGACGGGCGTGAATCTAACACGTTACCACTGAGCTGTATACTACTTTGAAAATTGTTATCCAGATAACTCAGCTAAGCTGAGTTTGAACCCGCTACGGGACAATATCAAACAAAGAAAACAAAGACTTCACGAGCGGCGGTAAAAACAATGCACAATCAATAACTTTCGAAGTCAATATAATCTGTTTCACTGCACAAACCCGCGAAACCACTTTTATTGAATTAGCAAACGAGCAAATCAAGGAAAAAATGCCGGATTTAGTAATTAAAATTATAGATTAAAGCGAAAATTTTGATTTTATTTTCGTGCAAAATTTTGCTGTGTGTCACTCGATAAACGTCAAACGTCAAAATATTGATATTGAGGTTATAGTAGTCTAAGAAAATTTTTAAACGCCTGTGTCAGCTAAAGTGTTAAGATTCCGAATGTGTTGCTGCAAATTATATTAGGGATCATTTTAAGGTGCATTTCTTTGTTACTTTTTAGATAACCTTTAACATGCAACCTTCAATGTGTGAAATAAGCAAAACCTTCTCTATTACCGGGAACCACTGAAAGACCTTGGGGAAATCAGCCTATGTGTTTGCTGCGAGGCATTTCAAAATGATGGGGAAAGTATACGGAAAAATGGTGCCGTAGGGCTTTCAAATACGCTAAAATCCTGGAAAAATAGATTTTTCTTGTGTTTTTTTCTCGATTTCACGGTTCTCACAAAATTTGAATGCCTCACATATTGTCTTTTTGTGACGCATATTTACCGGAAACCAATATCTTTCGTGTAAAGTTGATCGCGACACTATCAGATTTCCCTTTAACAGAATTTTTCAATCTTCCCTTAATACACACATAATTACATTAAAAGGAGAAGATTTTGCCATTTATGTTTGATCATCATTTTTGAACAGGTATCGCCGCGGCTTACAGATATACATACATACCGTTATTTGGAGGTCAAATTAAATTTTTTTTTAAGTGAATGAAACTGCAGAATCTTCAATCCTTTACAGGCCAGTCATCATCATCATCAATGTGGCACGATAGCCCGACGTCGGGCCTTGGCCGCCTGAATCGTTGACCTCCAATTGTCGCGGTTACGTGACCTCGTCCTCCAGTTTCGGAAGCCCAGCAGCTGTTGGGCGTCTTCACCTACGGAGTTCTCCCAGCGAGCTCTCGGTCGTCCACGCAACCTCGCTCCGTCAATTCGTTGTGCGTTCATCACTTTCTTTGGCATGCGATTATCGTCCATCCGTTGTACATGCCCCGCCCATTGCAAACGTTGAAGCTTCACGATTTTCGATACTTCCAGCTCATCGTACAATTGATACAATTCATGGTTGTACCGGTTACGCCATTGGTCTCGCTCGCGAACGGCCCCGAAAATTCGCCGAAGGACCTTTCGTTCGAATCGGTCTAGCAAAATTTCGGAGGCTTGGGTGAGGGTCCATGTTTCGCAGCCATAACATAGCACGGGTCGGATGATCGTTTTGTACACGCGGAGCTTCGTGTTCCTGTGCGCAAGTTTCGAATTAATTATAGGGAGGACCGAGAAATATGTCTTATTGGCTAGTTGTATCCGTCGCTTAATTTCGTCGGTTTCGTTGGCGTCCTTTGATAAGTTACAACCCAGATAGTTGAAGTTGTCTACATACTCGATATTAAGGTCCCCCACTATGATGCTTGAATTTGCTGGCGTCCTTGTTTTCGATTGCATCATGGCCTTTGTTTTGCTTTCGTTGATATGTAGTCCAACTTCCTTTGCGGCGTTATTGAGGTTATGCAGAAGGCTTTCTGCACCACCCAACCTTCGAGACATGATGTTGATATCGTCGGCGTACGCTACTAATTGAGTCGACTTGATGAGTAGCGTTCCGCTGCTGTCCATATTCATGGCTCGAATTACATACTCCAAAGCAAGGTTGAAGAGCGTCGGCGCCAGCCCGTCGCCCTGCTTGAGTCCAGTACGAGTTTCAAATAGGTCAGTGAGTCGATTCTGCACTCTGACCTGCGAGACGGTATTAGTCATCGTCATCCTTGTGAGTCGCACTAACTTTGCCGGTATACCAAAATTCAGCATAATGTTGTACAGTACACTTCGATCGATACTGTCGTATGCCTGCTTGAAGTCGACAAAGATTTGGTATACGTCGATGTTATATTCCCAGCACTTTTGGAGTAGTAGCTTCACTGTGAAAAGCTGATCGGTCGTTGATCGACCAGGTCTGAAGCCGCCTTGATACTCGCCAATGATTCGTTCTGCGTACGGATTAATTCTCTTTTCAAAAATTTTAGATAATATCTTATAGGCCGTACAAACTAATGATATGCCCCTGTAATTCTCACACTTCAGCTTGTCACCCTTTTTGTGGATTGGGCAGATTATGCTTTTGCGCCAATCTTCGGGGATTTCCTCGTCGTTCCATATTTTCAGCAGTAGCACATGTATTGCGTTGGTCAGGCACGTTCCACCATGCTTCAGCAGTTCTGCTGGGATCTCGTCAGCGCCGGGCGCTTTATTATTTTGAAGCGACTGTATGGCAAGACTCACCTCCTCTACTGTTGGGGGTAGAACGGGAGGGCCTGGTTCGGCTAACTGCTCAAGAGCTGGCTCCGCGGGGGATGTTGATGGTGCATTGAGGAGCTCTTCAAAATGCGAGGCCCATCGTTTGTTGACGCTTTCGATGTCGCTGATGATGTTACCATCCTTGTCCTTACATAGGCTTGTCCTGGGTTGATATCCGTTCTTAACATTATTAATAAGTTTGTACGCCTGTCTAATGTTCTTACTGGCTAATCTTTGGTTTATTTGCTGTAACTGCTCGTCAAAATGTTTGCGTTTCTTACGTCTAATTAACTTATTAGATACTCGCCGAAGCTCGTTATATCTTTCTTTCTTGGCTCGGGATGCGCGTTGTGTGTATTGGCGATAGGCTTCATTTTTCGCCTCAATCGAGGCCCTGCATTCTTCGTCGAACCAGTCTGCTCGTCTGCGCCGGCCTTTATAGCCCACGACCTCTTCTGCGACCCCCTTGATGCTGTCTTTGAGCTCCTCCCAGAACTCATGGATGCCTAAATTGTTGATGTCATCAAGCATGGGCGACAGTTTTTCCTCTAGTGCTGTTGTATACGCAGCCGCCGTGGCATCATCAATCAAATTGTCAACCTCGAAGATCTTGGCAGGGTTGATTCTCGTTAGGTGCACCGAAGAGATTCTGCACCTGTAGGTCGTCTTCACCAAATAGTGATCGGTGTCACAGTTGGCTCCTCGATAGGATCGAACATCTAGGACATTAGAAGCCCATCTCTTGCTGGTCAGTACGTGGTCGATCTGGTTCACGGTGTATTCATCTGGAGACTTCCAGGTCTGCTTATGGATTCGTCGATGAGGGAAGCATGTAGAGCTTATTACCAGGTTTCTGCCGCTCGCGAAGTCGATAAGTCGCTGACCGTTGTTGTTGTTTTCTTCGTGGAGGCTATGACCTCCAGTAGTTCCCCTATGCCAGCTTTCATTTCCGACTTTGGCGTTAAAGTCTCCTAGCAGCAGCTTGACGTCGTTTGATGGAAGTGAGTCGAAGAGTGTTTCTAGGTCGTTGTAGAACTCGTCCTTAATCGCGTCTTCTTTTACTTCTGTAGGGGCATGCGCATTAATGAGCCAGAGATTAGCGAAACGGGTCTTAATGCGGATCGCACATAGCCGCTCGTTGATGGGTTTGAAGCCGATAACGTGGTCCTTCAGCTGCTTATTCACGATGAAAGCTACTCCAAACTCCTTGTTGCCCTCCTCTTTACCACTCGTAAAAATAGTGTGCGAATTGAGGTCGTTAATCTCGCTTTTGAGCCATTTAGTTTCCTGGATTGCAACTATGCTCAGCTTGTATTGTTCTACCTGATCCAGGAGGGCCCTTAAGGCCCCCGGTCTATTCAGGGAGCGTACATTCCAGGATCCGAAAGAGTAATCAGTTGTTCGTTTGCGGGGTCGTCGTTGTTTTGTATCCGTCCAATCCGAGGCTTTTGTTTCAGGTTTCTTGACTTGAAGTTTTTCTTAGGATGAGTTGTCGGCACATCGCTAAACCATGATAGGGTTTAATCGTTGAGTAAAGGCCATCATGGGCATGCCTCGAAGATGCTGCTTTAGTGGTTGACTTAAATGTTTTCTGTCACCTATCACGTTAAGTAACCTGAGACGCTGCAGATGTTAATGCAGCACTCAGGCGCAGCGGTTACTCGGATAATGCGGGAAAGTAACGCCCCGTAGAGAGACATAGGAATTGGCCGAAGTCCTTTTCCTATGAAACTCCTCCTGCATAGCTAAGGGTCCGCAGTTATGCCACAACTGAAGAAGATATAGGAATTAGCCGAAGCCTTTCAACCTTTATCTTCCCCCTTACGGGTAGTCAGGCCAGTCAATAAACCGAAATATAAGGCGTTAGGTCGCAAAAAATTGCTCGGCTCTGGTTTTTTGGGATATTGTTAGGATAGATACCAGAAGTGTATCACCAAGTTTGCAACTTCGAAAAACCTGTGCTAACCCCGTGACCCTAAAAAAACCTCAAAATTTTCTGACTTTTTTCTAATTTTTGTTTGTAATTCCTAAAAGGTGCTTCCTACAAGTAAGTTGTCCACTGCACTGTTAAAGCTAAGAAAATCTTCTTTAATTTGAGTGTTCCTAAATTTCCAAAATTGTTCTATGGCCTGACCGCATTACGAAGTAAAAAGTAACACTTTTTTGCGCGTCACATTTGAGGGGAAGGGGGTGGCAAAGGGGAGAAATTAACAATATTTTGTTAACTGTAATATTTACAGCAAAATATTCTGAGAACAATTTAAACTACACAAAATTTCCTTTCTAATGATATATGTAGGGCCACGGCGAATAAGTGGATAAGTCGACTTATATCGAAAATGAGTTAAGTGCATTAAACTACTCTTAGAAAAGTTGCGTAATATGCAGAAGTGTTTAAGCTTAAAACGCAACGCTTTCTTAATTACAAAAATGTGCATTTTCAGACAACTCACTCATTGATGTGGTTACTCGATTAAGCCTATTTGTACAGTTTTGTAGGGAAACCATTGGCTGGGAATAATTAGATAAGTGGACTTGTTTCATTATTGAAAATGCGAATAAATGACATTCGGGTTGCCCCAATTTCGGCCTAAAATTGAAAATCACCCTCAACGAATGCAAATAACTATAGTTTTCAACGATTAAACGATAAAAGACTGAATGTCACAGAACTCATTGACCGTGACAGCTAACAAACTATATACGGGGTAATTTTCATACAAATGCTAACCCGAAATCACATTCACATAGCATTCAGTTTTAATAACCTTTTCAAATTTTTCGAAATTTCGCCTAAATGTATACAATCTCAATCACTTCCAGTTATTTTTCCAATGACTAGTTAAAGTGAAATGTTTCTTTTTAACATAGTTTCCATGTTGTTAAAAAAAGTTAATTTTTGTTTGTAAATATGTATGTGTTAAAAATGTCGTTCGCCAAATTTTTTATTTCAAACATTTTTAATGATAAGAAAAAGCGTTTAAAATTTGGCGTTCTTAAGTAAAAAAGGCTTTAATATAAAAAAACATTCATTTTTTTTTAAATAAATTGAAATACATACCTACTTCGCCATTTAAAAGTTAACCTATAGGATAGCATCCTTGTCTATTGTGTGTGTCAAAGGCATTACCTTTTGAAAATTCATAGAATACGTAATTGTGTTGTTTTAGCGAATAAGTTGTTAAAATGATCTATAGATATATCGATATATCGTCCCAGTGTATAAATGGCAAAGTCCCATTTTGAAAATATTTAACTTAGCCACTTATTCGAGGGGACAAACATGGCTTCTCAAGTAACAACATGTAACGCAATCATTTTGTATCTCAAATTAATCCATGTACAAATAAAGTAACGTTGTTTGGTAAAAACATGTTGAAGGCTGATTACAATCTCCAATTCGTGAAATTGCGCCATTATGAAAGTTCAATTGATGGGTGAACCGTTAGGTATTTTGTTAAAAATTTTAAAAACCAAATTACCGTAGACAATTCATTCGCCACCTTAAAACCACATCTCCAGCTGCAACTCGCTAACTCATATTTAAACCGATATCATCTATGTCTGCAGGATATGGCTTTCAAATTCTAAATTACATAGAATTGATAGTTATAAAACAATACCGAAAAATGTCTAACGGTTTAATTTACTAAAACAAAATGGGGGCGTTACATATGGATTACCCGATATAAATAAATAGTAAAATTAACAAGATGTGTTCTAGACGCATCAGAAAAAAATACAAATATCGCATCTTCGGATGAATTCGAAGGTGATGAGAAGAGTCAATTATCCATCCAAAATTTCAAATAAGTCTCCCTGGAAGTTTTCAGTTTATGGTCTCTAATAAGTTTCCACCAATATAAAAATATTAATTAAAACAAAAAACTTGCAGAGATTTATCAATAACTGATTGTGACAGCGTACCGATCAGATTTGTTATACAGCGTTCAATTTCATCTATTTTGAAATCCTTATTATCTCATAATTATCTTAACAAAGATCTCTCTTGCTTTGCCCTGACTCTTAATGGAGCATGGTGCGTTGACGAGTACCGTGCGCAGTCGTAACAATGATAGACCCACAAATAATAGCAAATTATTTATAAAAATTTAATCAGAAATACCTGTGGTGGATAACAAAAATATACTCCGCACGACTTTTATTGTTATATACATAGATTCCGATCGAGTATTGAAGGGTTAAATTTCCATACTTCCGGTATGGGTAAAAGTATTCAAATGAAAAGATCAAATTCTGACACAGCAGAGGACATCTAACAATAAGAACAGTTTTTTAGAGTTGACGCATTCGTCCAATATAGTACGCCATCTGTTGCAAAGATGAGGAAACAAGAATTTTTGCAAATATATTAAATTTGTTATCAATTTTTACACGTTTCTATTCAAATTCTTCCAGAAAAGTGAGCCTTTAAATTATTGAACAGAATATTCATCAAAATATCGCTGTTGTTAGGGACATTTTCATCATTTACTCAAACGTCAAAAGTAAATGACGAATTCTAATGACGAAAACATACGTATGTGTCACCTCAATTTCGAACTTTCATCAATATGACGGATTATCGTCATAATGATTTGGATATGTGTCAAGCTTGTAAATCATTGTTGAAGATCAATAACAAATGTTAAGTTTTTCACCTTTTCCAATTACCAATTGAAAGCCTTTTCTACTGTGAACATAATAGTTTTGCTTTATTGCTCAATATGCTCATCCCGTGAAGTTTTGGGTGACAAACTCCATATAACAAAAAATCGCACCCAGATAATATGTTTTCCCCATCATCAACAATTTCAGTTTATATTCTAATCAGAGTGGACGAAAACGGATTGATTTCGCCGTACGTTTTCAGAAATCACCGAAAAGTGTTCACAGTGCACTGTTTGTAATTTCATATGACAACCGACAATAATATTTTGCCTATAAATCGTTCTAAGTTTAAAAATGTGCTGGTGCAGTCATCGATAGTCATTTACAACATATTTCGTCACTTCAAACTGACCGTCCATTCTCTTATCATGGAGAAATTGAACATTGGCAAACACACGAAACTGAACAATTTTTTCGGGTGTCAGTTAAAATATTGGAGTGAGCCGAAATGTGCTGAATAGGGGAATTTAGGTTTGAGACCTGGGTGTTTACACGTTTTCATTTGAAAAAAAATCAAGGTTTCATAGAAAACACGCAAAATAGCGTATTTTTAATGTGTCAGTTTGTATGGGAATTGAAATGTTTTCGGGCTGTTTTCATACGAAAACATGAAAATAGCCCCAAATTAGATGATTTCGTTCACTGTGAACGTATTATTAGTGCAAAATTAATCAATTGCAATACGGATATGTGTTTTATTAAACATTTACCTATCTATTCATAATATATGAAGCATACATTTATGATAGTACACACTTGAAATGTCACATTTTCCACTTAAATTCTATTCGAAACCAAACTGTCATCTTTCGTATTAAACAACATTATTTAAACGGCGCCAAGTGGATTTCCCGAAAATTTATTGCAACAATATCTTCACGTAGTGGAGTCATTAGTTGAGCGCATACCCATTAAGACCACAAAAAGCAAAAGTTGAACGGAGTAACATGCTTTCATTATCTCTCATCCTACCACCCCTTTCAAAATGTGGCTACCATCAGACGACACTGCCAACAACTGACTAAACACTTTCGTCCTTTCATTATGTGCCCAGATATATAGTGAACGGCTGTTGAACTACTAAAACTTCCATCCTCGTCAAGTTGCCTCGGATAGAATTTTGCTGGTAGCCTCTCTCAATCAGCCTGGGTGAACACATCCTGTCACATTGATAAACAGAAACCGTTGTCATTCAAAGTGTGCACATCAGCTGATGGTGTGATGAGTAAGGGCCCTATGGTTGCTTTCTCCTGTTAATACATATACGATATACCAACATGCACGTACTGTTTAGTGTCTGGTTTCAATGTGCATTTCAACAGTGAACATAACCGCAGGGAATTCGTTCGGTGAACAACGCAAGGGGTGCGTAAAAATTGCATGTTTTCACCACGAAATTAACGTCTATTATTTCAAAGTTCAGCAAGAACCAGTTGAGTTCGGAAAGGAACCATCTAAAATTGCCGTTGTGTACCTGCTACCTGCACCTACGGAAGATTTGAAGTTTTCCTTCAACCTTCTTTGTACGGTGACATTTAAGTTTGTTGTAACTATCTAGTGCCCGTGTCACGATAAACATAAGGCTTTCCATATATTAAAGGATTTCAGTTCACCAGAATGAAGAAACTACACATATAGACAAACCAAAAAACATTTATAGTATGTTATGTATACAGGGTGTCCCGTTCATGGTGGAGAATCTTTTAATGGTAGATAGTGCGGCTCATTTGGGGAAAATTAATGTTCTACGAGACACCTCTATTTTGAACCGTTACAATGTAAAAACACTTTTTGTAAATTGTGTCAAAATACCTGACTTGCCGAACTAAATCAAAATTTGCCAAACCACCAAACATGTCTTTCGAGATATGACTTCACTTTCCGAAACTACATAAAATTTCCTATAAAACGACACCTCATCCGTTACGAAGTTGCTCGTATCTTCCGAGATACACCAGTTCAAACTTTGAAGAAATTTTAAAATCGGTTTTTCATGCAAAATTCAAATGATAAAATCGTAACGGTACTTTGAACTGACAAATCTGCAAAGTTGAAAAAAGTTGCCTCATTATGTTAGCTCTCGAACGACATATAAAAATTAAGGGCTCACGATTTAATAATTTGCGAATTTAACATTTCAAAGGTAAAAAAATGTGGTTTCAATGTAAAGTTTTTTCGCCCAACAAAATGAACTGTGTTGATCGTACAAATTTATCTTCATCATATCAGATGATTTGCATTACACGAAAACCACATTTTCTTACCTTTGAAACGTTAAATTCGCAAATTTTCAAATCGTGAGCCCTTACTTTTTATATGTCGTTCGAGAGCTAACATAATAAGGCAACTTTTTTCAACTTTGCAGATTTGTCAGTTTAAAGTACCGTTACGATTTTATCATTTGAATTTTGCATGAAAAACCGATTTTAAAATTTCTTCAAAGTTTGAACTGGTGTATCTCGGAAGATACGAGCAACTTCGTAACGGACGAGGTGTCGTTTTATAGGAAATTTTATGCAGTTTCGGAAAGTGAAGTCATATCTCGGATGACATGTTTGGTGGTTTGGCAAATTTTGATTTAGTTCGGCAAGTCAGGTATTTTGACACAATTTACAAAAAGTGCTTTTACATTGTAAAGGTTCAAAATAGAGGTGTCTCGTAGAACATTAATTTTCCCCAAATGAGCCACACTATCTACCATTAAAAGATTCTCCACCATGAACGGGACACCCTGTATAACTGGCACTCGCATATTTATTTATGGAAAACCAGGGCAATCGTTTCAAAAATCGTGGTTTGTCAGATAACACTATTAAAATATGAGGACGGAATGAAGGACAACTGGAAAAACTACATATTACGCAGAAATTGCTAAATATTCTGTAATATTTGCATATCTTTCGAAAATTTAATTAATTAAAGTAGGTCCTACTTATTACCAACAAATATTAGTCGTATTGCTTGTCCCTCATTTTATTAGGCGATGGGCAACAATCGCTTCAATTTTTTGCTATCGTTTCACAACAATTTTGCAAGCAAATACACGTGAATATAATATCATCAATGTGGCACGTTAGCCCGACGTAGGACTTTGGCCGACTGAATCGTTGACCTCCAATTGTCGCGATTACGTGACCTTGTCCTCAAGATTCGGAAGAGCTGGTGGGCGTCCTGGCCTACGGAGTTCTCCCAGCGAGCTCTCGGTGGTCCACGCAATCTCGCTCCTTCAATTCGTTGTGCGTTCATCACTTTCTTTGTCATGCGATTATCTTCCATCCGTTGAACATGCCCCGCCCATTTCAAACGTTGAAGCTTCACAATTTTCGATACCTCCAGCTCATCGTACAATATTGATACAACTCATGGTTGTACCGGCTACGCCATTGATCTCGCTCGCGAACGACCCCGAAAATTCGCCGAAGGATCTTTCGTTTAAATTGGTCTAACAAAATTTCGGAGGCTTGGGTGAGGGTCCATGTTTCGCAGCCATAACATAGCCCGGGTCGGATGATCGTTTTGTACACGAAGAGCTTCGTGTTCCTGTGCGCAAGTTTCGAATTAATTATAGGGAGGACCGAGAAATACGTCTTATTGGTTAGTTGTATCCGCCGCTTAATTTCCACGGTTTCGTTGGCGTCCTTTAATAAGTTACAACCCAGATAGTTGAAGTTGTCTACATACTCGGTATTGAATTTACTGGCGTCCTTGTTTTTGATTCCATCATGGCCTTTGTTTTGGTTTCATTGATATGTCCATCTTCTTTTGCGGCGTTATTGAGATTATGCAGAAGGCTTTCTGCATCATCCAATCCTCGAGACATGATGTTGATGTTGTCGGCGTACGTTACTAATTGAGTCGACTTGATTAGTAGCGGTATACCAAAATGTAGCAATATGTTTTACAGATTACAGTACACTTCAATCGATACTGTACTGTCGTATGCCTACTTGAAGTCGACAAAGATTTGGTATACGTCAATGTTATATTGCCAGCACTTCTGGAGTAATAGCTTTACGGTAAAAAGCTGATCGGTCGTGCAACGACCAGGTCGGAAGCCACCTTGGTGTTCAATGATTTGTTCTGTGTACGGATTAATTCATTCTCTTTTTCCGAATTTTGGATAAAATCGGCATATCATTAGTTTGTACGACCTATAGTACAAACTAATGATATGCCACTGTAATTCTCACATTTCAGCTTGTCACCCTTTTTGTGGATTTTGCAGAGTATGCTCTTGCGCTAATCTTCGGGGATTACCTCGTTGTTCCATATTTCCAGCAGTAGCACATGTATAGCATTGGTTAGGCACGTTTCACCGTGCTTCAGCAAATCTGCTGGGATATCGTCAACGCCCGGCGCTTTATTACGTGGAAGCGGTTGTATGGCGAGACTAGCATCCTCTACTGTTGGGGGTTGAACAGGGATACGATGTGATTATAGTCGTTAAGGGTTTGTTTGAGGAAATTCTTCCAGATTTACTCGAACCAGCACTAAATGAAGTACAAGAATGGTGTGATGGAAACGGGCTCCGAGTGAACCCATCCAAAGCGATCATCATACCCTTCTCCAGAAACAGAAATCTGGCAGAGCTCAGAAGCCCGATTATGTACAACACCCCTCTACCAATTGGGAGTCAAGTCAAATATCTTGGGGTTGTCCTTGACAGCAAACTCTACTGGAATAAGCATGTCGAGGCGGTGGCGGAAAAGGCCACCAGAGCCCTTTGGATATGCAAAGAATATGTAGAAAATAACCTGAGTTTTGAAACCATCCATTATGATCTGGATATACAAAGCAATAGTTCGACCAACTCTAAACTTCGGTGCTGTGATCTGGTGGAAAAGAGCCCTAACTACGGAGGCTAAGTCTGTTCTAGGTAAGGTACAGCGACTAGCGTGTCTGATTACCACCGATGCTCTCCGATCTTGCCCTAGCAGTGCTCTAGAAGTTTTACTAGATTTACACCCAATTGAAATCCACCTCGAGACCCAGGCAAAACTAGCAATGATACGACTCATTGCTAATGATGCCAGTCTGGAGCTCACTAAGGGGCAGCTCAGATGCCTCGAAAACAATACTATAGCGAATATGCCCTCCGACCACCTTGCTAAAGAGCTCTCATTCGGACGCTGCTTCCGGGCTGTAACATGGAGCAGGGAGGAGTGGCACCCTAACTTCGCTAGGCTGCATTCACAAACCATAAAATGGTTTACTGACGGCTCCAAGACAACTGAAGGCTCGGGAGCGGGTGAGGTTGGCCCAGCACACAGAATATCTATACCTATGGGCCTTCACACCACTGTTTTCAGGCAGAAATACACGCAATAGAAACATCTCTGCCTACGTAAATAAACGTATAGCCATCTTCTCAGACAGCCAAGCGGCTATTAAATCCCTTACTAAGTATACCGTCATGTCAAGACTTGTTCAATGCTGCCTGAAGGCGCTGAATACACTAGGCGAAAACAACAGACTAACACTTTTCTGGGTTCCAGGTCATATGGGCATCGCAGGGAACGAACAGGCTGATGAGCTAGCACGCAAAGCTGCATCATCCCCTTTCTGCGGACCTGAACCCTTTTGCAACATCTCTTCATGTTTAGTAAAGAGAGCTTTCAGAGACCAGGAACGACTCAAGGCAATTGAGCACTAGGATAAACTACCAGGGCTCAGGCAATCGAAAATGTTTATAGCAAGGTATTCCCACAGAAGAACGGCTGAGCTGCTGCAGTTAAGCAGAGCTAAAGTACGCATCATCTGTGGCATTCTCACAGGTCACTCCTGCCTGAGATCACGTTTACGCACAATAAGAATTGTGCAAGATGCGAGCCGTCGATTCTGTGAAGAAGATGACGAAACCTCCTTCCACGTCTTATGCGAGTGCGATGCACTGGCCCAGCGTCGCTGGTTCCAGATACGGACGACATAGCTCCGACATCTATAAACGACCTCAACTCGTTTCTCAGCACGATCAACCTTGATCGTCAGGCGTAGTCCTACCCACCTGCGACTAGCGCGATAGCGCAATAGGCCCACTGGCTTCAGTGCTGCGAAACCCTTCGGGTTCACGCCCCTCTACAATCTACAATCTGTGGGTTGAACGGGAGGGCCTGGTTCAGCTAACTGCTCAAGATCTGCTTCCGAGGGGAGGTTTATGGTGTATTGAGGAGCTCTTCAAAATGGGAGGCCCATCGTTCATTTATGCTGTCGCTGTCGCTGATAATGCTACCATCCTTGTCCTTACATTAGCTTAACTTGGGTCGATAACCATTCTTGATTGTGTTGATTAGTTTGTACACCTGTCTATTGTTATTACTGGCTAATCTTTGGTTTATTTGCTGTTACTGCTCGTTAAAATGTTTTCGTTTCTTACTTCTAATTATTTTATTAGATACTCGCGAAAGTTCGTTGTATCTTTATTTTTTGGCTCGGGATGCGCGTTGCGTATATTGGCGATAGGCTTCATTTTTCGCCTCAATCGAGGCCTTGCATTCGCCGTTGAACCACTCTGTTCGTCTACGCCTACAACCTCCTCTGCAACTCCTTTGATGCTGTCTTTGAGTTCCTCCCAGAACTCATGAATGTCTAAATTGCTGATGTTATTAAGCATGGGCGACAGTTTTCGTCAAGTGCGGTAGTATACGCAGCCGCGCCGTGGCATCATCGATCAAATTCTCAACCTTGAATATCTTGGCAGGGTTGATTCTCGTTAGGTGCACCGAGGAGATTCTGCACCTGTAGGTCGTCTTCGCAAATAGTGCTCAGACTCGCAGTTGGCTATAGGATCGGGCGTGTAAGTTATTCGAAGCCCATCTCTTGCTGATAAGTACGTGGTCGATCTGGTTCATGGTGTATTCATCTGGAGATTTCCAGGTCTGCTTATGGATTCGTCGATGAGGGAAACATGTAGGGTTTATGACCAGGTTTCTGCCACAGCAGGTTGACGTCGTTTGATGGAAGTGAGTCGAAAAGTGTTTCTATAGGCGGTTGTAGAACTCGTCCTTCTGTAGAGCATGCGCATTGATGAACCAGAGATTTGCGAAACGGTTCTTGATACGGATCACACGTCGCCGCGCGTTTATATGTTTGAAGCCGATAACGTGATCTATGAACTGCTTGCTTACTATAAAAGCTACTCCAAACTCCTTGTTTCCCTACTCTTTACCACTCGTAAAGATCGTGTGCTGATTACGGTCCCTAATCTCGCTTTTGAGCCATTTTGTTTCCTGGACTGCAACTTAGCTTGTATTTTTTTTATCTGATCCAGGAGGGTACTTAGCGTCCCCGGCAAATTCAGGGAGCGTAAATTGGATGGACAAACAAACTACGTTGCGAATTTCACATATGCAATTCCCTTTTCCAGAGATTAATATTTGTAAACAGGAAACGTACTAAGATTTGCTATTTCATGCTTTATTTTAATTAAAAATGGTGCAATAAAAGTAGGTACATACGTATAACACATAGTTGTGAAAAAAATTCTTTAGAAATGTAATAGGCACTAATAGTGCAATTAAGCAATTAACAGTGACCGTATGAATAAAACGATGCTATACTTAGAGTTATCATACACTGTCCAATCGATTGTACAATCTTTTTGATCGTTAGACCGATTGGATGGTGTATTTGTCGATCCAATCCAATTTTGTTGTTGGACGTGTGTATGATATCGCCATACAATTTTCGTATAGTCTGTCATTGACAATCATGTGCTCTCATTTCTTGTTTTTTCATATAACCCGCTGGTGATTCCAAATGTGCACTGTAAAAACAAGGTTGAATTTTACATCGAAAATTCGTTGAATTTTCACCTTTTTTCTCGCCAAATTACAGTAAACGTTTATTTTTCAACCAAATTTCTACTAAACCCACAAAATAGTGTAATATTACACAGATTTTTTAATATTACTCTATTTTGGTGTAATTTTACACCACATTTGGTGTGATGATGTGCCATTACTTTATTTTTGTGTAATTTTCATGTAATATTGCGATTATGGTGTGAAAATTACACCTACATCTGTGTAAAACTGAGTGTGCTACAATACTTTCGATTCGGTGTTTGACGTTTATCGATTGCGAACACAACAAAATTTTGCTCCGAGTTAAAATTTAAATTTTTCATAAAATTCATAATTTTAATTACCAAATCCGTCATTTTTTTGTTAAATTGCTCGTTTGTTATTTAAATAAAAGTGGTATCGCGGATTAGTGCAGTGAAATTATATATTATCACTTCGGAAAGTTTTTGGTTGTGTGTTGTTTACATCGCCGCTCGAGTTGCCTTTGTTCTCTTTGTTTCATTTGGCCAGTAGCGGATTCAAACTCAGCTTAACTGAATTATTTGAATAGTATCTTTCACAGTAGTATACAGCTCAGTGGTAGCGTGCTAGATTCGCGCCCCTCAGGCCCGGTGTTCAAATCCCACTATATACAATTTTTTTTATTTTTCTTTTTTTCAAGTAATTACATTTTTTTTCTTATAGTAAAATGAATTGTGTTTGCGAGCAATTTTATAAGGTTCAAATTGACGGTCTATCTCAGCTCGTTTCGTCGTTGCAGAGCCAACTTAGCAAGTTGAGATCCGTAATGAACTCTGTAAATTGTTGTGAGAACAATAGTAGAGAATTACGAGATAAAAATGTAAAATTGAAAAATAAAAATAGTAATTTAGAGAAAAAAACTAAAAAGAATGCTATGAAAGTTTTTGCGAAATCTTCTGAGCATCCTATTGATGGCCAAGATACGGGAACTTCTACTGTTATTTTAGATCCATCGTCTTCTATAATTCCTTCTAATGTTGACAAAAATCAATCTCCGGTTGATAAATTTGTCACTGTACGTAAGAAAAAGATTAATATCAAAAAACCTTCTCCTGTTGGTGATGTTATTTCCAAAAAGGCTGATAATAATAGGCGACATAAAAGAATTTTTGGAGTCGATGAAGCTAATGATTCTCTTCGAAGTGTCCCTAGTTTTAAAGTATTCCATGTTTCCAAGCTGCACGCTTCGGTAAAAGCAGATGAATTGAAGGAATACGTAATGAAAAAACTTGATTTAAAAGATGACACTTTTCTTTCGGTTTATGCACTTATAAAAAAAGATTGTGATATATCCAAATTAGTTTCAATCAGTTTTGGTTTAAAAATTCCTCAAGAATATTCAAAGCAAGTGTTTTGTGCCAACTTCTGGCCCAAGGGCATCAACATATCACCATTCAATTTTTCAAAAAACGGCAAACGCCAAAACAGTGCCCAGCTAAACACATAATTTCCAATTCAGTTTTTTCAGTTTATTATCAAAATGTTGGTGGTCTTCGTTCAAGAACAAATGACTTTTACCTTGCAGTTTCACTAGAAGATTATGCTGCCATTTGCTTAACCGAAACTTGGCTCCACACAGACATTTCAAATGAGGAACTTTTCATAAGAAACTATGATGTCTATCGCCGCGATCGTTATGAGACTTCAACAAAGAGAGGAGGTGGTGTTTTGGTAGCTATCAAAACAACATTCCCATCTCATGAAGTTGAGCTTTTTCATAAGGACGTGGAACAGATATGTGTTTCTATTAATGTTTCTAGTAGCGAAAAAATATACATTTTTAATAGCTATTTACCACCTTTGAGTTCAGTTGATGTTTATAAAAAACATTTAGATAATATCTCCAGATTATCCTTTGAGGAAAAAGACAAATTGATCGTCGTTGGGGATTTCAATCTTGGTAATATAAGTTGGTACTGGAACGACGACGAGAAAAAAATTCTGCCGCGTAATTTACATCTCGAGTGTGAATTTGTTCTAACAGATTGTTTATTTGCCATGGATTTGATGCAAATGAACTTTGTTAAAAATTCAATTGGTAGAATTTTAGATTTGATTTTTGTTAGTACTGATTTCAATGCTTCTGTAATTAAAGTAGATAAACCATTTTTGCCCAATTCAATGCATCATAGTGCTCTTCTTCTTGAGTTTGTTTTTTATGATTACATTGAAGAAGAGGCAGAAGTTACTCTTACTAGAAATTTTCAAAAAGCTGACTTTACAAAATTAAATTCAATATTTCGTAATATGGACTGGGCTTCAGTTATATCAAATATAAATCTTGCTGAAAGTTATACAAATTTTAAATCAATTTTATTGGAAGCTATTCATAAGTACGTTCCTTTACAAAAGAAAAAAATAAAAGCAAAAAATCCTTGGGGTAGTAAAGAATTGTTGAAACTTAAAAGAGCTAAAAATAAAGCTCATAAGTTGTATAAGAAGTCATCCTCTCTTGCCAATAAAGAACATTTCTTCAGATTGAGAAGAGAGTATGAATTAATGAATAAAAATCTTTACAAACAGTATATCGCGAGAGCTGAAAATAATATAAAAAATTACAGTAAGACATTTTGGAGTTTTATAAACAGCAAGCGCAAGAATACAGGAATACCCAAAAATTTAGAGTTCAATGGCAATTTTTACAACGATGTTCAATCGGTTTGTGATGGATTTGCTAGATTTTTCAATTCAGTTTACGAAGTGCCAGACTCCGTTTCACCAGAAATGAATACTAACACCAAGCCAAGCCACAGTGCATTGGTCCCTCGGATAGCTCAGGAGGACCTTACGAGTGCTCTTGAGATTTCTGAGGATGACCTATTGAATGCTTTCCGTGATCTTGATGTTAGTATTCAGGCCGGACCTGATGGCATTCCTAATATATTTTTGAAGAATTGCATGCAATCGTTATGTCGTCCTTTAGCCCTTATTTTTAATTTGTCCTTGTCTTCAGGTGTTTTTCTTGATGAATGGAAAGTTTCGTACATAACCCCTGTTCACAAAAAGGGTCCGAAACATCTTATTGATAACTATAGACCCATAGCCAAACTATCAGCAATACCGAAGTTGTTTGAAATGCTTATTAAAAATAAAATTGATGTTTTAATTAGCCGTTTAATATCACCATGTCAACATGGATTCCTTAAAGGAAAATCAACTACAACAAATTTGGTATCATTCACTAAATTTGTTGCAGATGGTATTGAGCAGGGAATGCAGGTTGATGTGGTTTATACCGATTTCTCGAAGGCTTTCGATAGAGTAGATCATAATATCTTACTTAAGAAACTAGAAAATTTAGGTATACAGTCGGTTTTTCATAGCTGGGTGAAATCCTATCTAACGGATAGGACGCAGTTGGTAAAGTTGAATGGCTGTACATCGCGCTCTATCATAAAGTGTTCGTCAGGAGTTCCGCAAGGAAGCCATTTAGGACCACTTTTCTTTTTAGTTTTCGTAAACGATATCATACAAAATTTTCAATTCGTGCGTGTATGGCAGTATGCCGATGATATGAAAATCGCAATGAGAATACGCAATATAGGTGATTGTCTTAACTTGCAATCCGATTTAGAAAAACTGCAAATTTGGTGCCTTAATAATAATTTAAATTTAAATGTTAGTAAATGTAAAGTACTTAGCATATATAAATTGAAAACTCCGATCTTCTTTGAGTACTCCTTAACAGGTAGTGTTCTTCTAAGGGTTGCCGAAATATCAGATCTTGGTGTAATTTTCGACCATGATCTTTCATTTCGACAACACATTGATTACATTATTTCAAAAGCGAATAGTATGTTAGGATTTGTTAAACGTAACGCTCGTGAATTTAATGATCCTTTTACCTTAAAAATATTGTTTACAGCTTTCGTTCGCTCGCATTTGGAATATTGTTCTATTGTGTGGAATCCGTTCTATAAGGTTCATATCGAGCGTATAGAAAGAATTCAACACAATTTTACACGGTTTGCTATTTATCAAATTGGCTGGCGTTTCAAGCCAGAATATAAAACTCGCTGTTCCTTATTGGGTTTACAAGCTTTAGATTATAGAAGAACGTTTTTAAACGCTATGTTCATTAGAGATCTGTTTTGCTCTCATATTGTTTGTGAAGATATATTAAATAACTTTGAAGTCAGAACTATTCCTCACAATTTACGGCGGAACAACCTTCTTGTTCAGCCTTATCATAGAGTAAATTATGGTCTTAACGAACCAATTACAAGGTCAATAATTCTTTATAACAGTTTGAAGGACTTAGTTAATTTTAATTGCATTAACAAATTAATTTTTAAAAGAAATTATTTTGATAAATTTCCTTATTAATTTATTTTTTGTTTTAGATTTTATTTTATCGATCTGCTAGAGTTTACACTCGATTGATTGATTAGTCACTTACGTACGCATAGTAAGTAAAGTGATGCCGAGAAGCCCTGTCCCGGGGCAGAAGCTTCTGTGAGGCAAAAAAAAAAAAAAAAAAAAAAATACTTTTGTGAATTATTGCATTTTCCTGTATCTGTCAAGTGGCTTGTTCTGTGTGCAGTTAGTCTGTCCCGTCCGAATTGCGTTCGTGTGAGCATCATATGATTGTTGTTGTTATAGCGTTTTTTTATGTTGAACCTAAGGGGTTGTGCCAGCTCTTGGCCGTTGGAATAACGACTAGCTCCAGGACGATTAAAATCGAAGAACCGGCTACCGTAAATATTATTAATTAAATTACATAAACCCAGATGTAAATTTACATTTTCGCCGGTGTAAATTTACATTTGTTCCAGTGCAAAACTGCTTATTTCTGATTTAAATTTACATAATTCTAAGAGTAAGTTTACTTATTTATGTAAGTAATTTTGTAGTAAATGTTTACACCGTAAAGTGTAAAATTACTCTCGCTCATATCATGGTGTAAATTTACTACTATAATAGAAGGAAAAAAGTTTCCTCCTATTATTGGAGTAAATTTTTTTAGAGTGTGGCTGTTGCGGTCATTCTTCATCGAAAGTAGCAATTGATCTTCCATTGCCACAAAATATATTATTATCGATGTGTTTTGTTATGTCGTATGGATCGTGCGTGAGACTCATTTTACATCGTACGATGAACTGTATTGTATAGTGTAGGTATGTGCTGTGCGTCAGAACGATTGTGCAACGATCTGATCGATCTGCAACGATCAAATTCAATCCTCAACTTTGGTATGGTCTTTCAATCATTTGGTTATTGTATAGGATTTGTTAAACCTTTAAGTGATATTTTCTTATTACGTACTTCCATGCTTTAACCAGGTTTCACCGCGTCTTCTTTCTTCTATGTTAACTTTATAAGAACTGCGAACAATGAATATGAACTTTTAAGCACCTGGAAAACAAATGGTTTTTGCGACTTCTCCATTAATATTTGAGTTATAATTACCGACATGTACGACTCCAAATTAACATTGATCAAACCACCAGCCATAACTTTCAAATCTTTTTGCGATGACTGCATGAATATTATCAAGACTTTTTTGAAACGTTGGTTTTGATCAGTCCAATTACACGAATAGATTGCATTTGTGATCATGTGGCTTTCGTAAACAAGTTCATTTCCATAGTAACAGCTCAATAGAATTTCCATAAGGATACAAGTAAAATAAAAACCGAGGTAGATCATGTCAAACATGCTGCCATTGACAAAAAACACGTAAACTGCCGTTATGCAAATCACGATGCCTGTTACAAAGAACTGTAGCAATAGTGCACTGGACGTAATTGTCTGTAGAATTCGGTTGTATCTGTTGCAAAAGAAAAAACTGTTTATACGAGTATTGAAAAAATAATTGTATATTATTATAAATAGTGAAGAACAATTTATGTCGAAAACCATAGAAACCCATCTCATAATTAGGATATTCCAATAAAATCCTTTTTTTTTATTAAAATATATATATGCTATAGGTACCGTACCCGCGGAGACTGAAGTCGCATAGTTACCTTTTGCTTATTTACGCAGTTGTATGATACTGCGCAATGATTTTTTCAATCTAAGATGATGGCGTAACCAAGCAAAATATGACGTAACAATGCAAAATAAACTAAAATTCCATTCAATACAATGGAAAAGCTTTCTGATCATTGTGTGTGTCTTCTTTAAGCAATAAGACTAACCAGCCGACAGGTACTAATAAGAGTTCTCAGTAACCGGTCCAAGATATATTTGCTATTCATTTTTACAGAATCACCTGTTCAGTATAGAACAGGAAAGCCTAATATCCAAGGTTCACGAAAAAGACTGTAGTTTTTAATGTTTAGTAACCAATATATTTCTCGGGCGGTTAAAGCCCATTATCAATATTGCGAGCCAACAGGACCTGTATTACATTAGTACCCCTATCTTAAATAGATCCGTTCTCACACTCAAAGATCTGTCCATATTCCTCTTGATGTAGGTTTTCCAGTTCCCGGCTGTGCCCACTGGTTTAGCTCCATTATTACTGTGGGAAGCCCTACCGCAACAGAAACGGTAGTGTCTCCCCCACATCTCGAACGAGAGCGACGACCAACAGCAAGAAAGATTAAGTAGAAACACGGTGACTGTGCTCCTTTCGGCACAGCTAAACGAAAGAAAGTACATCATACGTACACCAGATATAAAGGCTTGATGTTGGATTGCATATACATTTTCACTGTTTAATATTACATTTTTATCCAAGCTACTACTTTTTTTCGGCTGCCTGCCCCGAAATCTTACTCCGCTTTGCCCGCTTTGGATTTATGCTGAAGTCATGGTCAGCGTTCATTTTGAGCCCATAGCATTAGAGGGATAAATCTGATTCAGAATCTACCTTTTTCATTGATGAAAAAACTATGCTAGAAGCATAGTGTCAACCGGTAATCAAGCATTTTGCACATGGTTATCTGATTGCCTGTTATTTGACCAAAAATAACATACCTAATAAAAACATGGGTTCGGGCTTGTTATCGAATACGAGAACTAATATAGGCAGAATAGGGACAGAAAATACGAAAATCGTATAAAATTTATTTATACCTAGTAACCAGGTTGTTTTTAATGGAGCGGAAAGAGGGACTTTCTCGCAATTCTCATTTAAAATTATAATTATGACACATAAAATGAAAATTTGTGCCGTTGTTTGAACCGTTTTCTACTTGTAGATTAATTTTAGTCTTTTTCATATTAAAGTTCCAGGGTGCGCATTTTTGAAATGTTCCCTCAAAAATTAAATCCGCATAAACCCAACTTCTTAAACATAATTTATTCATTTGACAGAAGTGTTGTATTGCCTTCTTTTTTTATCCAGGAAAGTAGTGAAAAGTCAGCGATCGTTCATAGAATGACCAATATATTTCGGGCGACTGCCCATTATCTATACAGAACATGACTAAATTAATAACATATTTAAATTAATAAAAGGAAAAGAGTATGTACCTCATATCTAATTAATAAATAACACCAAATAACAAAAAGACGGTGTACACAGTGTAGAAACTTTCAAATGACGATAAAACTAATAAAAACAAAAATGGCTAGTGTCAATATGGATGTCAAATAATATCACAGATGATTTAAATAAAAAGGTGTATGCATTACATATCACAATTCCCACCAAACAATTTGGCGAGCTTTCACCACAATGAACAAAAGTCTGATTCGAGCATAATTCACGGCGGCGACGAAAATTCAAATCAGACTTAATCAAATTTCTGATTTGTTTCCAATGTTTCACATTTTCATTGATCACATTTTCTACTTGGAATTCAAAATATAAACTCAAAAATTAATAAAAAAATATGTTTTGTCAATTTTTTCCAGAAAAAAATATGTACAATCAAATATATATTGCCAAAATACTTATGCCGCAACAGAATTACACATCTATTGTGTACTCCTCTTTATAGCAAAAGAGTCCGAAAACGTACAAGAAAAATATTGAGCATATTTATTGTACTTTGATTTCCTAACAAGAAATTTACCGTTATTCTCTTCACTTGAACAAAATCAGTGTCTGGGCTCCAGAGTACCAGATGTCAAAATACATATGTCGACTATAGGTAGTAATATTTTCGTTCTGCAGAGTTGTTTTTGTTCCCTTATATTTAAAGCTGTAATTTATTATCAAATAAATGCACCGAATTAAGTATTGCTTCGTACTGCCGGATTATACAGTGGTCAGGGCTTAAGGATATGTCGGACTACAAGAGATTGATCCGAACACCCTACTATCCGGCAGTCTTGGTAATCGGACAATAGGATGCAAAACTATTGCCGGATTATTGAGTCTCTACTGTAGATGAGTCGAGCCAAATTTTCTGATTTTGGTAAATATCTTGTTAGTGATCCTACAAACAATCTTTTTGCTAATTGAATTATGTATCCAACGATACCTAAATCAATGATATTTAGGTCAATTATCAAACTTTGGCTTCAGATTGACGAAAAATCACTGATTGAAACGTGTTTGAGATATTTCTGTTCACATTAACAATAAGATATAAAAATATCATTTTTACAAAGAACATTTAGAACTTTGATTCTTGATTCTGGTGGACCGAACATCGATTTAGGTTCCCGTCGATTGATTTTATTTTCTGTTATCGAATATCGATCTATTATTATGAAAAAAGAGGCAACTTACACCATTAAGGCTTGATAATCCTGAATGCATCGAACAAGTTCTTCGTAATTTTTCTCAAGTGATACATTCGCTTCCATTCCTATTCGCTGAATTCGTTTCATTAATGTCTGAATATGTCCCGTCAGGACACCCATATAAATAGCTGGAAACGTATCATTTGCACATTCCTGCACTATACCGACCATAATTCCAACAAATTGGTAAATATTGGCAACTGCATAATTAAGGTCAGACGATTGCCAGTCAAAGGGGAGCCATGCAGGATACAAAAGTCTTCTGGGCTTAGAAAATAGAGTTGCAATTTCTCCGAGAATTCCCGTTGCCACGTATACGACGAAGTATATATAGAAGAATTTATAAGATGTCTTGATCATCGACCGCAAAATGCTTTGCTCTTCGTGATGATGCGCTCGAGAATCTAGTTTCGGCAACAAACTTTCAATGGCCAGAATATCCTTGCGTCTTAGAAATGCGTTGATTTGCTTGCTGCTACAAGCGACATTAGTTGCTGTTAAAACCAAGGCCTCTAGTGCTTGTTTAATGTTGTCCGATAGAAAAACTTCTACGACGAGTGTTGCAGGGTAGCACAAAGTGATCGTTACATTGATAATGACCGAATATAAGGCATATAACACTTTCAATCGATTAGTGGGATACATTCCCAAAAAACGCCAGCAGGACCAATTGTGCTTGAACGTTGCATTTGTATTTATGTACGTAGACGATCGCTCATCCATTTGATATCAAATTAGTTTGAAAACTTGTATTTACAAAACCAATTTTTGATAAAATTCAATTGTATATTCAAAAACTAATTATTATTAGTATTTTTGTTTTCAAACGCCCAATTAACTTTATACACTATATTAATCCACTTAGGGTTCTTAAGAGTCACAAGCGTATTTGTCAATTTTCGATTCTAATTTGATCTTTTAAAAGGTTCCCGACGTCTTTTATTCCACAATTGCCAACCTAGTTACAATTCCGAATACATGTGATTTCTCTTTAATTGGTATTTAGAAAAGGAATTGATTTTGTATAATTTAAATACTGATTGTCGGGTATTAAAAGATTAAGGCTCAACTAGCACTTGTTATTACAGTAATTGCCGCGGAAAAGACGTGTTTCCAGCATTAATACGAAAAGTTTTCGAAATGTGTATTAAAATGTGTGGATATTTCTTGTGCGTCATCAATCTTATGGCTTTGTATAGTAAGCGTTTAGTTACCAATGTATGTAAACAGGACAAATAGTACAAACAAAAATTCATCACTGCTTCATTACATGTACCTCGTTTGATTCGATCTTCAGAAATTGGGTTTTCAAAATAAGCATGCCTATTTTAATTTGGCCTTTTGAATACATCTCAATATATGAAGGGACGCTTCCCTTTGAAGGAGACAGCCCATTTACCTTACCAGTTAGATTGTTAAGTTAAGTTTAGATTGTTAAGTTAAATGAAGTCCAATTCGGTTTTTTCACAATTGAATTTGCCATTAACTATTTAGGGGTCTACCAAACTTAAGCGCGGTTTACATGAGTCAAGTAAATGGTAGAGTAGAGTACTCTTCACTCTCACCACTATGCTAGTCATGTCAACTATACTGCAATAATTTACACGAGTAGAGTGGAGTGGAATTTTTCCATTCTACTCTACCATATACTCGACTCATGTAAACCACGCTTTAAGGTCCAAATTATATGGATAGCTGTCTCCGTTGCATTTTCATTACCCTCGGGGAATACATATAGCACGTCGCGCAGCCAACTGATATTATCGGGCGTTTTTTTTTTAAGTATAGTGGCTTCAGCGTTTTGCTCTAGATACCGAATAGCGAACATGAAGTCGTAACAAATTCGCTTAGCTTTAACAGCAAAAGATGAAAAAATCCTTCACATACAAAATGCCTAAACGATAAACGTAATATTACGAAAAAATCAAGAACGATCGGTGTTTGTGTTTAGGATTTCAAAAATTGCGAATCAAAACCCGATTTTGAAGGCTCTCAATACATTTACATACATTTGTGCATATTACTTTGCAACTTGTAATTGATGGGGCGGTTTAGTTTAATGTACAGGAAACACCATCAGATACATATACATACGTATGTACATATGTTTTTAAATATAAGTATGAAAAGTTAATCTGGCTTTCATCTACCGATATTCATAGTGCAGTCAAAATATCCCAATTCAGGCCTCCAAATAGAAAAAAATAGAGTAAGGCTAATTTTTGTTGTTTTTGAATCAGTGGGTTCCCAGGAATCTACAACTGATTTTGCTAAAAAAAATTTTGATCGGAAAGGTCCCAAAAAGGACAAAAAAGGATACTCTTTAATCCTTGACCGGAGGTCGGTATGCGGGGTATCAGATCAAAGGGGACGTCGAGTACATTACATATCCGGTGTTTGTTTCCTGTTTCAAGGACCCTCAAAGGAATAAATCGAGCTTAAATGGAAAATTTTCGAGTTTCCCGTGTATCTTTCCAAAGCCATAACTACGAGAATAATTCAAGTTGTCCCTACTTTTATCACTTTTCAGAAGCTATAATAGATGGATATTCTACCATTAAATTTGCTAAGAAAAAAGTTGATCGTAAAGCTCTGAAAAAGGACATAAAAGGACACTAATTTCACACCTTGATGAACGTGGGCATGTGGGGTGTCATATCAAAGAGAACGTCGAGTGCATTGCATATCCGGTGATTTTTTCCTGTTTCAAGGACACTAAATGGAATAAGTCGGGCTTAAATGGAAAATTATGGCTTTAGAAAGATACAGACACGGGAAACACACAAATTTTTAAGTTGAGCCCAATTTTCTCCTTTGAGGGTCCTTGGAACAAGTAACAAATGCCGGATATGGAATGTACTTGACATCCTCTTTGGTATGACACCCCACCTGCCCACGTTCGACTAAGGTGAGCAATTAGTGTCCTTTTATGTCCTTTTTCAGAGCTTTCCGATCAACTTTTTTCTTAGCAAATTTAATGGTAGAATCTTCAGCTATTATAAATTCTAGAAAGTGATAAAAGTAGTGACAACTTGAATTATTCTCGTAGTTATGGCTTTGGAAAGATACACGGGAAACGCGAAAATTTTCCATTTAAGCTCGATTTATTCCGTTGAGGGTCCTTGAAACAGGGAAAAAACACCGGATATGTAATGAACTCGACGTCCCCTTTGATATGATACCCCGCATGGACACCTCCGGTCAAGGATTAAAGAGTATCCTTTTTTGTCCTTTTTGGGACCTTTCCGATCAAAATTTTTTTTAGCAAAATCAGTTCTAGATTCCTGGGAGCCCACTGATTCAAAAACAACAAAAATTAGCCTTACTCTCTTTTTTTCTATTTGAAATGCTAATATGACTGCACTATCAAAGGTATGGATGCAATAGCCATTATTATGCATGCATGCATATGCATATGCATATACTGACATGGGCATGGGCAATATAGATAATTATGAGAATTAGAAGGCCTGGCAAAATGAAGAAACATCATCTAGTTTGTTTCGTCCTTAGAACATTTTGCGGTCGGTGGCAATTCTGCGTAGGCGTTTTGGGTGTGAAGACACTTCCGACATTTCTGGGAGCATATTAGATGAAAACAAATGTGTATATTTAATTCAGTTTAGGACAAGAAATTAAGACCCTTCTGATGGAAAACTTGCAACAGATCGAGCCACATAATTCAATAAATCTTCTATACAGGGTGTCCGGAAACTACCGCATAAACGCACCCCTTATGTGATTTCCAGCAAAAAAGTTGTGCCGAACATACTCCCTTAGCTTAACCCTTTAGCTGCCACAGGCATTTGAAGATTTTTGAAAAAAAAATTTTGTTGTACGACTAAAACTTCAATATCTCGAAAGCTAGACTATATAGAATAGCCAAATAGGATGATTATTACAGACAAAAAATTTACCTAAAAAATAAAACTAACGGCACTAAAATCGGCTAAGAAGTTTGGTTTTTTACAGAAATTCAAAAACAAATTTTTGTGATTTTACCGAAAAGCAATCTGTTTTTCCATCTCAATTTTCTCCAACCTCTGCCATGGTGAGGTGCTTGTACGATTCTTTTAAAAATTGGCGCATAGTCTAGCGATCATTTCTTTCTTACATCATTTTATTCTAGCTTTGTTATTTCTAACAGTGCCTTAAGTGCAAAAAACTAGTGTTAATTTTGGCTCGATTTCGACATAGATTGAATCGATTTTACCAATTGCAGGTCTTTAGGAGCAGTGTGAATTGAATTGTATTGAATTCGAGCTAAAATTAACATTCGTTTTCTACACTATACGTATAAACGTATAAAAACTTTTAGAAACAATGGAGCTAGAATAAAATGATGTAAGAAATATATGATCGTAAGACTATGCGCCAATTTTTAAAATTAGAGAAAATTGAGACGAAAAAATAGATCGTTTTTGGGTCAAATTACACAAATTTGACTTTGAAGCTCTATAAAAACCAAACCTCTAATCGGATCTTAGTGTGGTTAGTTCTTTTTATAGGTAAATTTGTTGGCTGTAATAATCATTTTGTTTCGCTATTCTAGCTGGTCTAGCTTTGGAGATATTGAGCTTTAAGTCTCTCAAGAAAATGATTGTTTCAAAAATCTTCAAATGCCTGTGGCATCTAAAGGGTTAAGCTAAGGGGGTATGTTCAGTACAACTTTTCTTTTTGCTGGAAATGAAATAAGGGATCACAATCCGGTGCGTTTATGCGGCAGTTTCCAGACACCCTGCATAGAAGATTTATTGAATTTTCATGCAGGGTATGCATTTATTTTTTAAACAGAAACAAACAAACAAAATCTTGAAGAAATGACTGAGAAAAAAAATATAATCAAATCATTCAAATGTGGCTGCAATCTCTCCATTAATTATTTACCTACATTATAATATATCTTGGTATTAGGAAACCTACAGTACCTGCAGGTTGGGGTATATAAGCACAAAAAAACCATTTGGGTTAAAAGCTGTTTAGATCTATTGCACCAACAATGAACTTTGTTGAAGGCTGAAGTTTCAAAGTTGTGATAAATAAATTAACATGGCTTACAAAAACAACAATGAACATTGCGGTCGGTTTATCGCAACATTCAACCTCCCACTTGTAACATTTAACCAATGGTTTTGGTATTAGCTCATGCTTTTTCGTGTTTTAGCGCCTCTCGTTGTCACATCTGTAACAATTCTTCCGGGTTAGCTTTGGTCAGAGTACGTACCCCCGATACCTTACTGGGTTTATCTGGGTTATGTTGTTATTGTAATCCCATGTAGTTACCCTACACTAACCTACACCCGAACACAATAAAACGCGCCTAATATATACAACACATTGCCCGCTGGATAAATTGCTCTAAAGCAGTGATTCCTAACCGGCGCGCGGGACGCACCTCCTTAAAAAGACGTAACGATTGTGAGAAGGCGGCGCAGGGTTTATTTATACTTGAACAACGTTCAGCCAATGACTAGTTGCCGAGAGTTACAGAACTACACGAACATTTCGCCATTGTTGCTCCTGTCGCCAAGCCCGTGATTGCCCATGAGATGTTCCAAGCCTAAGTTATCAATTCCGACCTTGGCGTTGAGATCCCCCATTATAATTTTGATGTCACCCCTGGGAGCCCTACCAAAGATGTCGCTTAGTCGCTGATAAAAAAACGTCCTTTGTGGAATGGTCTGCAAGGTCAGTCGGTGCGTAGCACTGAATAATTGTAATGTTTCGTATACTCTCGATTTAAATCTGGCTGTGATGATACGGTCGGAGATAGGTTTCCAGTCGATAAGGGATCGGCGTGCATTCCTAGTCAACAGGATTCCGACGCCCGCTTGCCGAGGTGAATTATCGTCTTAACTTCCAGAGTAGAGCAATACAGTGCGAGAACTTGGTGATAAAGTCGCCCTGATCCGAGCCATCTTGTTTCGCTTAGTCCTAGTATAGCGATGTTGTATGCGGTCATTTCCTGTTCGACTTCTGTGAGCCTTGTGTTATGACACTCATCCCTAAAGTCGCCTTTTACGACAAGCCGGGATTGCTGTGGTATAATTCTAACCCCAAAACCCCAGGGGTAAATTATTGTTTGTTAAGTTTCGTACATATCTGGACCCTTGAGCGCAAAACAGAGTTGCTGCGCGAATTATATAATTATATATATTATAATATAATTATATTTAATTTTAGTTCAATAATAAAAAATTGAAGATTTGATTTTATTTCAATCTTTTGTTTATTAAATTACTTTTAAACCTGAGATACAGTTTTATATTTTATTATGTAATACTAATATCTAGATAACTTGATATTACTCCTCCTCGGTTATTTAAGATTCACCTGAATCTTTTACATATAATAAATACAAGAAATAATTGTACAATTATTGTTCTTTGATTTATTTATTTTTACAATATATATATATAATTTATTTGTTCAAATTGATAATATAATATTTTTAATATCATAAAAGTATACAATTATTTTTTTTTAGTTTTTATTATGCAATATGAAGAGAATAGCAATTGTTGACTATTTTTTTTATTTTTTTTTTTAATAATTGTAACATTATTGAAAAATTAATTATTAGTTTCATACTTAAATGGCCTTTTGATATTCACTTTATGAACATTATTATTTAAATTTAAATCGTGTTTCTTCCTGGTGTCTCAAGTGTTTGTAATTTTTATAGGTCCCTCTTGCCTATATTCAGTATAATGCTTCCTATTTGCATTGAGTATAGAATCTCTATTTTTTCTATCTGTTTGAGCTGATTTATCAAGTATTCTATTTTGAGTTACAGGGTTTCTATCATATGAAATTTTTCTACATTTCAGACGATTGTTTAAAACAAACTGAATATGGTATTTTAGTTGTGGAAAATATATTAAATCCTTAAATGTATTATACGTTTCATTGATGTTACTATTGTCTTTAGTATGATACAGAGAAATTATTTCATGGACTTCCTCCTTACTTTTAATCTCGTTTGCCCTCAATGAGCATTTTATCAACCTAACAGATTTATTTTGTGAAAATAGGCGTATAATGATTTGTCGTATTTTATTAAATTCGCTTTCATATACTTCTGAATATAACCCAATCAATCTTTTGTTAATGAATTTAATTAATTTATACTTTATTCTATCCTCTCCTTCTAACGAATTTACAGATATAATTGTTCTACCATGTAAATACTGCATATCGTTAACAATATTATGGCTTAGTATTATTTGAGTTCTATAACTATTTACAATTCCTTCTTTTATTAAATAAATAAATAACAGGCGCGACAATCCAGCATTGGACTAAGGCCGCAGGATGTGTTAGTGACATCCTATTTCCAAGATCTTATCTGCTTTTTGTTGAGGTAATGAGATCAGCATCACACTCAGCAGTGTTATTTATCCCCATAAATGGGTACTCGTTTAACATCTGAGTGAGATCATAGTCCGTCACAAGCTCGTGAGTTCGAAAAACACCATGATCCACAGTGAGATTCGAACTCATGACCCTGTGCACCGACGGTGCGCGCACTAACCGCTAGACCAGCCAGACTACCTTCTTTTATTGGAATATGATTAAAAATTTGTTCATCATTTGAGTAAACAGTATTTGTGTTATTCATAATTGAGTCACTATCATTAGTTTTATTAATTTCATTAAAATTTACTATAGCATCTTGTTCAACTGTATCTAAATAAATGTTGAGTTTGAATATCGGAAATATTACTAGTTTCAAGAACACTTACATCTGCTAGTAATTTATTTAAAAATGGTAATTTAATACCGTTCAGTAAAACTAACTCCTGATTGTGTATGTCAATTAATTCAACAGTCTTTTCTACCCAATCCATTCCTAATAAAAGATCATAAGGCTTATCTAATTTAAGTTTAGTCCACCTCATCCTTGCATTATCAGGTTGACTGAATTGTTTGGGACACTTAGTTTTGACTTGTTCTGTCTTAGTATCAACTAAACCATTAATTGTATTTATACTAATTGGTTTTTCATTAATTTTTTCGTAAACACAGGAAGAAACAGGATTCGAATTTAAAAGACTTATTGTAGATCTGGTATCAACTAATCCAATATAATTATATTGATTAAATGTCAAAGCTATACAAATTTTGTTATTTTCCGAGGCTAGTTTCTAAAAAACGCATGATCTTCAATCTGATTAACATTATGACAAGTTAAACTATTTGTATCCATAGGGTCAATACTTTGACCTTCTGTACTATCTTTTATTGGTTTCTTAAAATAATTATTGTTTTTATATGAAAATTGTTGCGAACGATTAGGCTGATGTTGCCTATATTGTACACGTTGAATTTGATTAGGTTGATTGTATTGTTGAGTAGTACGATTATATTGATAAACGTTCTCATTTGAATTAATTTTTTTTATATTAGAATGATATGGCCTATAATTTTTTAAATTAAATTCATCCTGTCCAATGTATTTATGTAAGATTGCCCTAATTTCTGACAAAGTATATACATTCCTAATTTCAGCTGCTAAACAACCAGCTACTAACTAACTCTTTAATTTTAACTATCAAAACACTATTTGAACATGTTGCCATTTGATCAGGATTTTCGTTATACATCGAAAATTCCACAATATTGTTGATGATACCTTGAACATTATCTAATAATTTTTTTATTGTAAATACCTTTAAATCTAGAATGTTTTCCATGATGATGGTCTGGTCTGCCATGGGACGATAGTGTATTTTCAAAAGTTCCTTACACTTCTCCCATGTCCTGGCTTCATTGTTGATCGAGAGAAAATTTTTCGCTTCGCCGATGATTTTCTGGTTGAAAATTACCTTGAAGGCTTCTCCCGCTAAATCGCCATATTTTTTTAAAATTTCATCCTCCGTTGATACGAATGAGGGTAATGTGCTCTTCTCACCTTTAAAAGATTCGATATATTGGATTCTTCTTTGTACTATTGCTGCAAAACTTTCTTCGCTATTCTGCCGATGCAGAATTTCCGTCAAGGCTACCAAACATTGTTCGAGCATTCTCCCGCAATCGAAAATTTGGTTTCTTGAGATTTTTCTATTGAATCGGTCCAGACTTTTTTTTTAAATTTATGTTTTGTTGTCGTGTAAATGAAGTGCTAAGGGTCAGCTCGTTTCTTCAGGTGGGATAAATTGTATTTCGCTACCCTTCGTCTAATTTCCACTTTTATTCACTTCACTTATCGTAACACCGACTGCGCCAATTATATAATTATATATTATACTATAATTATATTTAATTATTTTAGTTCAATAATAAAAAATTGACGATTTGATTTTATTTCAATCTTTTCTTTATTAAATGACTTTTAAAACTGAGATACAGTTTTATATTTTATTATGAAATACTAATATCTAGATAACTTGATTTTATTTAATAAAGTACATATATTACTCGCGCACAATTGTAGAGATATGTTCGAGACTCAGGAGAGTTTTATTCTCTCCTGTCCCTTTAGTCGCTTCTTATGACACGTCGGGAAAGACGGTAGCACTATCACTATGCTTGACCCATGCCACAGGCCACTGCACCATCCAAATTAAAAACGAGGGTAATTTCGGGCGCGGCCGAAATTTGAATACCCTTCACTCTCCTCGGGCTAAAAGTTTTTTTTGGACGAACATATGACTTGTGTTCAATCGTTCCCCATTTTTTTCCTTCTGTGGCGTCGATAAAATAATATTTGTGTGTTTTTGGTTAAGTGGGAAAATAAAAATATTTACTCAGAAAACTTTATTGGAGGGATGCGGGAGCATGGTCCCATAGTATGATTCCATTCGTTTTAATTTTTTTTTGTTTTGAAGAACGCATTAAGTTTTTTTGAAATTGGTGTGGAAAAAATGTTTCTTAGAAGATCTAAAATGGGGGGTTGGGTTTGTATGGTAGCCCCATGACCCCATAGACCGATTCCATTCATTTTTACACATGTCTTATGCAGGGCCGGCTCTACTATATGAGCAGACTGTGCACTTCAAGGGGCGCCAAAATGACAAATTCATTATGCCTTTAAGATCAAGACTTTCTTTGATGACAACTGCATGATGTTCACATCAATTCTCTTCTCTGTTGTATAGCATTTATTTATACACATATTTATATTGTCTGATACACGTCGTCCACGTATTGTACATATTAAACGAACTAGAACTGATTTAATTATTATTTAAGGGATGTGTTTTCCCAAAGATCCGCTGCTATCGCGACTTAAGAAATTACATACTCCACTAACAACCAAACTCAATTCGCATGCTAATCGTATTCCATTCTATTTGACCGGCCCATCGACGCAGTCGCGACTCGTGAAACCTTGAAAGACACATCTTCAAACTTTTCCGCATTGTATCTAAGCGAGAGGAAGAGCGAGAGACGTGTTTCCATCCGTTCGCGTTCAAAAATGCTTCGCATATCTCGTACTTGTGCATCACTGCAAACATGCTGCGACTAATCCATACACTTCATATGCGGGATGGGCGCCCTATGGGCCCTAGATTTCATAGATTGTATGCTTGGCAGAAGTGAAGAGTTGTGCATTGCAGCAATTGTGCACATAAGAAATTGTTGTAGCGTACACCCCTATATTCTGCAAAAGAGGAGAATAGCTGCTTTGCAGGCTCGTTGTAGGTGAGATGTGCGTATTCACTTGATAGCTCATTCTCGTAGTATCAGCTCGTAGTACATGTTTGAATTGTATGAGAGTAAACAATAGAGGAGTTTTGTAGGATGTATAGTTTTTAGGAAGAAATTTTACCGCGAAAAAGAGTGAGTGAAATGTTTGTTCGCTACGATTTTCTCAATGAAAATGTGTGCTTACGGTCGTGGAATAGGTATGTGGCAAATGCAGTGGAATTCCCTACGCTACAATCCGAAAATGGTTTCATAATTTTTCTCGTCCATTTTATGTATTTTTTCTCGGGTCCTATTCTGCGCTTTTGATTTGAATTACATTTCCCCTGCGGTGCGGACTACGGTCAGTACCAATTTCGGTGCCAACGGTTTTTATTGTATTCTGCGTTTTAATGTGAAAAATGAACCATGTTAGGTAGGCATTTAAAAAGAAAATTGTCAGGAGTGGATAATATGAACAATTATTTTGCATAACATATTTAGGCCTCGTATATTTTCTTAAAAATGACTTTTCTATCGAAATCTGACATCATACACTGTTCAATTCATCTGCGGGCCATAGTATAGTTACATAATTTGATGACCGATTGAATACCGGCTCTAAGAATTACTATTTATCACAAAATCTAGTGATCGGTCGCAGTGACAGCCATTTTCCATACAAATTCAAAGTGTCAGCCATACAGCCACAAAATTCGTATGTAAAATGACTATGGCAGATTACTACATTACATTCCTGATTAATATATAGAAAGGCGACTTTTCAGTATATGAACAGGGCGCCATAATACCTAGGACCCGCGCCGGTCTTATGGCATCAATAGAGATGCATTTTTACGAATTTTGGTTGAAAGTGTTGCACAAATAAAAAAGTTTTTCGTAGAAGAACTCAATTTGGGGGGTTGGGTTTGTATGACAGCCCCATGACACCATTGTCCGATTCCATTCATTTTTACATATGTTTTGTGGCATCAATTGAAATGCACTTTTAAGAGGTTTGATTGAAATTGGGGCACAAATCAAAAAGTTTTTCCTAGAAAAACTCAATTTGGGGGGTTGGGTTTGTATGACAGCCCCATGACCCCACAGTCCTATTCCAACCATTCTTATATATGTTTTGTGGCATCAATATAAACACATTTGTATGAAATTTGGTTGAAATTGGTGCACAAATGAAAAAGTTTTTCTTAGAAGAACCTAATTTGGGGGGTTAAGTTTGTATGGCAGCTCCATGACCCCATAGTCCGATTTGATCCATTCTTACATATGTTTTGTCTTGTCAATAGAAACACATTTGTGTGAAATTTGGTTGAAATTGGTGCACGAATAAAAAAGTTTTTCTTAGAAAAACCAAATTGGGGGGGGGGGGTTAGGTTTGTATGGCAGCCCCATGACCCCACGGTCCGATTTTAGCGATTCGAACATACAAACTGCCTGCAACAGAAAGAAGCATGTGTGCAAAATTTCAGCTCGATAGCTTTTAAACTGGCCGAGTAAAACGCGTAGCAACAGACGGACAGACGGACAGACAGACAGACGGACAGACAGACAGACTGACATCGACCAATCGACTCAGCTCGTCATGCTGATCATATATATACATATTTTATATGGTCGGAGATGCTTCCTTCAATGCGTTACAAACTTCATGACAAAGTTAATATACCCTTTACTCTACGAGTGAAGGGTATAATAATTGCTGGCACGTGTATTAAACTGTAAAGTAATACAGATGACACAAATTTTAACTGCCGCAACATCAAAAATGACTTTATTATAATCATGATGCAATCTTGGGCAAAAGTAACAAATTTTGGTTCTCCAAAAAAATAAAAAATTTCAAGTTTTTTTTTAGCTTATTTAGAAATCTCTTTTTCTAGTGCATTGTTTCAATTAGTTAATGGAATAAAATTTAAACTTAATTTTGTATCACGTGTTGCATAGGCTTAGGTGTATAACAAAATCAAATTTACAAATCTTCAAAGCGCTGTAGAGCCCTCAATATTAAACACAATTTTAATTTCTTTATTGTTTTCTTAATATGTGTGAAATTACAGAAATTTTGGCACCTCTTTGTAGCTTGAAAAAAAAAACAGTTTTTTCATGCATTGACGGGACACCCAAATACATATTCATATATTCATGCAACAATGTCTCTTGCATGCAAATTCTGATTTCAATTGAAACTCGTGAGCGAGAGCGAGTTCGGTTTCTATAATAGCTATGCTTAATCTTGTACCTGGTTGTGCTTGCCTAGTAAACAGTTTTTGATTTATGGTTTCCAGTTCATCCTGTCATCCAAGTGCCGAATCAATTAGTTGGGGCGCCGCTTGGAACTGATGTCCAGATCGAATGTCACGTCGAAGCCTACCCGAAATCAATTAACTACTGGATTAAGGACACGGGTGAGTAAATCATCATTTATTGCTCTGCAACTGCTATGTGCAACCTTGCAATGGTGCAACCTTCATTCGTGTTGGGGAACGCATTGGACCCAATTTCAACTCCACGTAGTGCATACGTTCTTTTTGATATGCACGCAAGCGAGTGAGTTGTGGAAGGACATTTCATATGAATGCAATGCAAAAGTACCGCATCGTTCGATGAGGAAATCTTATGACGGTATCGAGCTTTCCGATCAAATGAAATAGACGACGAGCATAGCTTCGATAGAGGATATTGTCACAAGATAATAAATGATACAAGCTGTTAACTATAGCGGAGTAGTTTTATGTCGAATAAATCAAGGAAAATCTAAGCTGACTGCAATGTGAGGAACAAAATGGACTATGTGACTATGAACTATTGCATGTTGAACATATTAGGTAATAAATGTACATAGTATAACACATGCGTATCAGAGTCAAAGTACGAAAACTCTTAGTAAGAGGTTTTTTTCGTAAAACTGTTTCGTTTATTCATTTCAAAATGTAAAAATTCAGGAAATTATCTTCTTCCAGAATTCGATGTCATAATGAAAGTGAGTTCTCGTCGATTTGACAGTAAAATTTTTAGTAATAATAAATGTTATTTCCATTGTGTACTAAACTAATTAAAATCTGCTGTTTTAGTCCCATCAGGTATAGAAAAGAACCCCCCTCCCCACGCTCCTTAATTAACCCAAATTGTAAAAAATCAATTAGACATCAATGTTCACACTGAAACTTTTAAAAAGGATGTGAGGGAACATGCATTTAGTTTAGTGGATGATTAGCTCAGAAGAGGCATGTTAACTCACAATTTCAGAAAATGTTGCAGTTCCCACTAATACGTTGCAAGTAAGATTGAAAATTTTTTAAAATGAATAAATTGTTATTCCAAAAGTGATTTAATTTTAAATTTTTACTAGGAAAACCTAACAGCGTATTTGTGGGCAAACTACAAACATATCCTGTGAAGGCTCGTGGTCATTTCAAAATTCTTATGAGCTAATCACCAATAAAATCCATGACTCTTCACACCCTTCCTAACAGTTTCAGTTTGTACACCGATGTCCAAATGAGTTTGACAATTAGGGGTAATTTAAGAGCAGGGAAATGAGGGTTCTTTTCAATACAAGAAACCATTCCTGGCTCAAATAGCCATCGTATGAATTTTATTTGGATTATTTGCAATCACTTCCTTATTTGAAAAAAAGAGGATATTTTCCTGAACGTATACAATCTGAAAATGGTCATCTTTTGAAATGATTAAAGGAAATATTTTACGAGAAAGACTCTCACTGTCCCTGACTGCCAATCAATAGGATAGTTCCACTTGATGGTTGTATTTTGGTAAGTGTAATTGCATACAGAAGCTCTTCAGTGCTCCTAAACTGTCGTCTACTGGTATAGATCTTCTTTGTCACTCATTCCCAAACATTTTTGATGATGTTTACATCTAGGAGTATGGGGGCTTTCCATAATCTTGATTAGTTAGTCTTGAAACCAATCTTTTATCAATCTTGCTCTATGATTGGGGCCATTATCTTGTTAAAATCTTAAAGATGTTGCATGGAAAATGTCGGTCATTTTAGGAATTATATTCCGCTGAATATTTTTATTATTTATTTTCATCCCACTCTGTGGCTCACTTGGTTGAGTCGCACTCTACGATGCCAGTAATCTTGAGGTCCGGAGATCGAATCTTGGCGTGGTCCAAAATTTCCGTACATGTGCGGATAGGAAATATATAGTGCTAGCAACATTATATACACTCCGAAATGATATGCAATGTAACGCTGACTCGAAATTGCCTATAAACGGCTGAGTTAACTCACCATGGCCCCACATGGGGCGATACGATACTTAAAAGAAAGAAAAGAATATTTTTCTAAGCCTGAACGCTGTGAATATCCCTAATTTCCCCAAGCTCAATAGTTCTACACCGAGATATTTAACTCCATACTTCGACATTTCTTACTCTGAGTGTTGCATCTACAAAACAAAACTAATAACTTCTTGCTCGAATCGTGGAAATGATACCTAGATTCATCTGGACCGACGAGATTTAATCTTTTTCGTCAGTAAATAAAACGCCCTTCCACTCGTTTGTTCAATCCATACAATTGTTGATATCCTGGTATGTAACTATTGACCTTTTTGAAATCAGAGGTATTCAGAGCATTCAGACTTTTAAAAATATTCTCCTTAATGTAATGCTTAAGATTGCCGAAATTTTGCATGCCACTCCAATAAGATTCTAACAAGATCATGACCCCAATCATGAAGCAAGGCGGATAAAAGATTGGTTTCAATACCAATCCATCAACGTTATGAAATGACTACCATACTCCTTAATTTAAATATCATCAAAAAAGTGTAGAAATGGATGACAAAGAAGATCTTTACCGGTACACGACAATTTAACAACACTAACGAGCTTCTGTAAGCGATTAGGGTAACATGGGAAGAAATTAACTTAAATTACATTCAAAACCTATACAATTCTATCCCGGATAGACTTTTTGACCTCATATCATTTAGTGGAGGTATAGAGATTTATTTTATTTTATTTGTTTCACCTCTGTTTATTTATATTTATTAAATAAAAAAAAATAAAAAAAAAATCTTATCTGGTATTAAATATTTGACAAATACTTAATGTACTACTTTATTTAAAAATTTACTTTTTTTACCTTTTTATCAAAGCTACTTCGATGAAGTGAATTTTTTTAGTATTAAAATCCACGACAGAAGTTCAACTCATTACTAGCCACATTTTCCAAATTAAAATTATTTTTTTTATGGACTTTCACATTTGTACTGGTTTTAAGAATTCTCGTAAGAAAATCCTAACGGGACTTGGGATTTGAGACCTTCTGTTATTAAAAGAGCAAGCAGGCTACTGAAAATAGTTTCACCTAGTTTGAAGAAAATACCGTTATCGCTTACTTACTTACCCATTTTTCAAGTGGAACTATCCTATTGATTGGGAGTGTATATTCGAAGATAACTTTAGTAGTCATATGAGCTAATACTTCCGCTTCGTTTTCAAAATCGAGGTGAGCTAGCCACGACCATCCGAATACGTAACTCAGCTCACAAAACACCAGCGGTCTAATCCTCAAACAATATTCGTCCAAGATAAACATGAATTTCCTTTGTACAAAGTGGTCAATACTCTGACCATCAGTATCAATTGATATATGGTTCCGAAAGAACAGGGCTTACGATACTTTATCCTTGCGAAAATGAAACTCAATGTATAAGTTTGCGAACGTAATCCTCATGATTCTTTCCCCCACGTTTCACTCTTCATATGATTCCGATTGATCAAATATCCGAATGGAGTATTTACTACTCGTACGTAAATAGTATCGAAGCAGAAGGAATCAATTGATTTATATAGACATAAATATACTTATGTATTAAAATAATATTTGTATTTTCATCAACAGGTGAGATGATAGTCTCTTCGTCCAAGTATAATGTGCTGGAAATTTCAAGGTCAATGTATGAAACAAGAATGACTCTCACAGTTAGAAGGTTTCAAAAGGACGACGTTGGTTCTTACAGATGTATTGCGAAGAATTCGCTTGGAGAAGTTGACAGCAGTATTCGGCTTTATGGTAAGAAGATATTATTTTAGATATTAGTCCTCCACTTTTGAATATGTTAAAACAAGAGATCTAATAAATCAAATATCTGCGTTTTTTAATCGGGCGGGTAGGTACAAGACAGAACAGCTCAACTTCCAGTCTAGTACAGATAGCTCAAAACCCAAACATAAAAAAAAAAATGTTTGATGCCAATTTGTTGAATACACTGCTTAATATACGCAGTAAAAAGTTACACTAATTTGCGCCATGGGTTAAGGGGAGACGGGGTGGCAAAGGGGTGAAAATTCCGTTTTATGCAAATATCTGGAAAACTATGAGTCTGACCTCGAAATGTCGTGAGGACAAAAAAACTACATAAAATTGCCTTTGTAATGATATATAACACTCTAGCAAGTTTCGCAGAAAATTATACCTTAGGCTTAGACCCAAAAGTATTATAGTGCATTTACATTTTTTGAGTTTTACATTTCGCACTGTAACTCTTGATAGAATTGACCTACCGTCATAAGATCTTGTCCATATAATGATAACAAAATTTTATTTGATTTATGCCAAAAATTGGAGTGCTCCGACCATCGACACCCCCCTCACTCCTCCTTACATTTTTCAAAAAGGCCTGCCTGTAGCTTCTTTTTAAATTGAGCCAGGCATATAAAATTTGGTGGGGTGCCTAGTCTAAGCTCCATTATGCTCCCCACCAAAAAATATTACCATCTGATCAAAACTAAGGGTATCTCCATACAAAGTGAACGAAAATTCTAACAAATTTCACATTTTTTCACATCTTAATTCTATGTAAAATGGAAAAAAAAAATGTACCAAGGCGTACGCTACAAGTATCAAAAAATTGGGTTTGAAGGTCATTGATACCAGTTCTAAGGCTATTTGCGAATATTTCGAGTAACGTGTACTAGCAACCTTCAAACCCGATTTTTCGTACTTGTAAGGCACGCTCTGGTACAAACTTTTGGATATACATTCAAAAGACTACAGTTAACTGTTATAAGGACGTTCTAAGAGATAACTTTTTTTTTCTAGAATTTAGAAGTGAAAAAATGTGAAATTTGGTTCACTTTGTATGGGGGTACCCTTAGTTTTGATTGGATGGTAATAATTTTTGGTGGGGAGTATAATGGAGCTTAAACTAGGCACCCCACCAAATTTGATCTGCCTGGCTCAATTTAAAAAGAAGCTACAGGCATGCCTTTTTGAAAAATGTTAGGAGGAGTGAGGGGGGCGTCAACGGTGGGAGCATTCTAATTTTTGGTACAAATTAAATAAATTTTGTTTGCAATATATGGACAAGATCTTATGACCGAAGGTCTATTCTATCAAGAGTTACAGTGCGAAATGTTAGACTCAAAAAATGTAAAGTCACTATAATACTTTTGGGTCTAGGGTATAATTTTCTGAGAAAATGTTTAGAGTGTTACATATCATTAGAATGGTAATTTTATGTAGTTTGTTTTGTTCTCAGCACATTTTAACGTCAGACTCATAGTTTTTCAGATATTTACAAGAAACTAAATTTTCACCCCTTTGCCACCCCCTCCCCCTTAACCCATGGCGCAAATTAGTGTAACTTTTTACTGCGTATATTAAGCAGTGTATTCAACAATTTGGCATCAAAAATTTCTTTTTTTTTTGTGTTTAGGTTTGGGGCTATTTTGACCAATTGTACTGGGCTATTCGATCCAAATTTGACATTGTTGATTTCGACTTATTCGGGTCAAAATGTTTAGTGTGAGTGAATTGAAAAGAAACTAAAAGCTTTGCCGCTGGAGCGCCGCGCCGCTCAAGTTTACGCTTGCAGTAGACGAGAGCCCTACAATGGCCATCGTTTACGTAGTCAGGAAATTTAGAAATTATTTGCATGGGATTATGTTTAAAGTAGTAACCGACTGTAGCGCGTTATCCTTAACGTTTCATAAAAAGAACATATGTCTGAAGATTGCAAGAGGGGCGTTAGAGCTGCAACACTTCTCGTTCAGCATACAACACCGCAGTGGTGTACTAATGGAACGTCAAAGCTTTGAGCCGATGTCATGAGACACATGATATCAAACCGAAGGAATTCCGTCTATATGTCTATTGAGGACCGTATGATTTCCGCAAGCACCATCCACCGCAGTGAGAGCACGCCGAAAAGAAGTTTAACGAGCAAACTCAGGCGAAGGATCGCATGATCACCGTAAGTGCCGGAGACCGCCGAGACAAGTACGTCGATAACGAAGATACCGAAGGGGAACAAATGGAGGACGACGACGAAGAGAGCGAAATAACACTCAACCGTAAGAGTATACCCTGTAAAGTAGTGACAACCGCCGATCAAATGGAGATTAACTTCATGATACAAGCGACACAGAGCCGAGATGTCAAAATCGTAGCATTGAGGGGAGAGGTTAGAAGAAGAAAGAGTCGAGGGATTCCACCTAGAGAACGGTCTCGTGTTTCGACGCGACAAAGAGGGTCGGCTACAACTGTTTATGCCGCAAGAAATGGAAGAGAACATTATCCGAATGATTCACGAGAAGGTATTGCACATGGGAATCGATAAGACGTATCAACAGCTAACGAGTAACTATTGGTTCGACCACATGAAACCAAAAGTGGAGAAGTTAATTCGGAACTGTATACGCTGTATACTGTGTTCACCGCCAGCACGCATAACGGAAAAGAATTTGTACAATATCCCGAAGAAACCAGTGCCTTTCGACACAATACACGTCGAGCAACGAAACACATCCTTGTAGTCGTGGATGGTTTCACGAAGTTTACTAAGTTGTTTGCGGTAAAGTCTACCGGAACGAAGGAAGTAGAAGCTTGTCTAGACAAATATTTCGCCATGTATAGCAGACCGCGACGACTCATAGGCGATAGAGGCACGAGCTTTACCTCCCTCAGATTTGCGGAGTACGTGTTGAATAAAAATTTTGACCATGTAAAAGTGGCGGTAGCGTCAGCGCCAAGTCGACCAAGCGAACAGGATCATCAAAGCGATGCTTAGTAAAATTACTGAACCGGTGGAACAGGCCGATTGGTCGAAACAATTGGGACAAATCGAATTTGCGTTGAACAATACTCGACATCGATCCACGAGAAAAACCGCAAGTCAGCTATTATTTGGCGTTAACCAGAGAGGAGTTACAATCGATCACCTGACCGAGTTCCTGCCAGAGGAATATGACACTACGAGGTGCCGAGACCTAAATCAGTTACGACAGCAAGCCGCTGTGGCGATTCAACAATCGCAAGATGTCAACGCGAAATTTTTCGAATCTAGGAGTAAACCTCCGAAAACGTTTGCTCAAGGGGATTTTGTGGTAATCCGCCATATCGACACAACGGCGGGTACGAACAAGAAATTTAATGAAAACTATCGGCGACCGTACGTAGTGCACAAGGTACTTCCGAACGATCGGTACGTCATCCGTGATGTAGAGAATTGTCCGATCACCCAAGATCCGTACGACGGAGTAGTAGAAGCGAACCGGATGAAGAAATGGTAACAAGGGGGGTTCGCTTTGCGCTCAAGGCGACACGTTATTATTAGGGACGAAGGATGACGAGTAAAGGTTATGCCGCTTTTTCTTCTTTTTTTCTCCCCATAATTTTCACACCTTTGCCACCCCTTCCCCCTACTGGACACATTCGAGCGAAAGGTTCTCCGAAGAATTTTCGAAGCCGTTCGCGAACAAGGATAATGGTGCATACGGGACAACCATGAGTTGTATCAACTGTATGATGAGGTACATGGTGATGAACGCGCAACGGAGGCAAATTGCGTGGACGACCGAGAACTCAATGGGAGGAATCAGTATGTGAGGATGCTCGCCAGATGCTGGGCTTCCGGAACTGGAGGACAAGGTCGAGTGACCGCGACAATTGAAGGTCATTAATCCAGGGGGCCAAGGGCGGACGTCGGGCTATCGTGCCATAAAATAGAAGTCAAAATTAAAAAAAAAAACAGGCTAATTTCGGGGGCGGGCGAAATTTGAATACCGTTCACTCTCCTCGGGCTAAAAGTTTTTTCGAGCGAACCTATGACTTGTGTTTAATTATTCCCCATTCTTTTCCTTCCGTTTTCACATAAGTTCCGTGGCGTCGATAAAACAATATCTGTGTGAGGTTTGGTTGGAATAAGTGGGAAAATAAAAAAATGATATCAGAAAACTGTACAGGGCGGTGCGGAAGCATGGCCCTTTAGTACGATTCCATTTGTATAACTTTTTTTTTATAAAGATGCATTAAGGTTTTTTGAAATTGTTATAGAAAAAATGTTTCTTAGAAGATTCAAAATGGGGCTTGGGCTTGTATGGTAGGCCCATGACCCAATGGTCCCATTCCATTCATCTTTACAATGTTTCGTGGCATCAATATAGAAATGCACTTTTACGAGTTTAGGTAGAAAGTGGTGCACAAATAAAACAGTTTTTCGTCGAAGAACTCAATTTGGGTTGGTATGAGGGCCCTATGACGCCATTATCTGATTCCATTAATTTTTACATGTTTTGTGGCATCAATTGAAATGCACTTTCATGAGGTTTGGTTGAAATTGGTGCACAAATAAAACAGTTTTTCGTGGAATAACTCAATTTGGGGGGTTGGGTTTGTATGACAAGCTCATGACCGCATTGTCTGATTCCATTCATTTTTACATATGTTTTGTGGCATCAATGCACTTTTATGAGGTTTGGTGGAAATTGGTGCACAAATAAAACAGTTTTTCGAAGAAGAATTCAATTTGCGGTGTGGGGCTTATATGAGAGCCCCATGACCCCTGATTCCATTCATTTTTACATGTTTTACATGCACTTTTATGAAGTTGGGTTTAAATTGGTGCACAAATAAAAAAGTTTTTCTTAGAAAAACTCAATTTGGGGGCTGGGTTTGTATGCAGCCCCATAACCCCACAGTCCAATTCCATCAATTCTTACATATGTTTTGTGGCATCAATATAAACACATTTGTGTAGTTTGGTTGAAACTGGTGCTCAAATAAAAAAAGTTTTTCTTAGAAAAACCAAATTGGGGGGTTGGGTTTGTATGGCAGCGCCATGACTCCACGGTCCGATTTTTGCTATTCAAGCATACAAACTGCCTGCAATAAAAAGAAGCATGTGTGCAAATTTTCAGGTCGATAGCTTTTAAACTGGCCGAGTAAAACGCGAAGCAACAGACGGATAGACGGACACACAGACGGACATCGCCCAATCGAGTCAGCTCGTCATGCTGATCATATATATACATATTTTATATGGTCGGAGATGCTTCTTTCAATGCGTTACAAACTTCATGACAAAGTTAATATACCCTTTACTCTACGAGTGAAGGGTATAAAAATCGGATTATCGAAAATTCTGGATTTTTACAATGAAACTTTTTCAAGGAAAATAATATAAATTATGGTCATAAATTATGACCATAATCATTTAAGTCCCGCTCTGTGGCTCACTTGGTTGAGTTGCACTCTACAATGCTAGTAATCTAGAGGTCCGGAGATTGAATCTCGGCTTGGTCCACAAATTTCCGTACATGTACGGATAGGAAATATATAGTGCTTGCAACATTATATACACTCGGAAATGATATGCAATGTAACGTTGACTCCAAATTGCCTATAAACGGCTGAGTTAACGAACCATGGCCCCCGGTACCGAAAAGAAGAATCATCATTTAAAATTAAGGTTTTTACTTAAAATTAGGCATATGATTTTCTAAGAAACGAGTGTTGTCAAATTTATATATAAATAGAATAATAGAACTTATAAATAGGGACAAATGAACACCCGCATTATATTGTGTTTCGAACAATAGAATAAAAACAGAAAATTCGTCAGTCTGCAGGTAATTATTTCGGTAAAATATTAATAAGTACATAAAGTGCAAATATAGGTATCCCGGCACGGGTTAATTTATAATACAATTTTATTCCGCAATTTTTCAAGGTGCAATTTTTTTTTTCTACATTCGGTATTTGTTGACTTTTGCCTTTTCCCAACAATCTGAATAATGCTGATGACGAATAATTTAAAATGTTTAATTTCTTCTTTTTCCAGAAATTCCAGGACCAAACCGCAAAACAACAGCACCCAAATACGGAGCTGATGCAAACGACATACTTAAACAAAAAGTTCTGCACACTTCATTTCAACCGGATGATGAAGATCAATATGGTTCAGCCGAGGACTTTGATGATTCGGATTTTCCCAATACATACAATAGACCAACAAAACCATCAACTTTAGACAATAACCGACACCATAATTCCGTGGTTGATTTCGGACTGGCCACAAGAAAACCACCGTACACAAGTCTGACCGAAGTTCGAGGTGCAGCCGACAACGAATTAACATCATATGTGTCCTCTGCAAAGGATATTGTTTCTATTTGTTACTTCCACCTGTTCACAGTCTTAGCAATGATTAGGATGTTGGCCTCATAATAGCAAGTTGATTGGTAAATTTAATTGAATATGGTTTGAAATTAGTTTTACTTTAATTTTTGTGAATGTATACTGTAATTGCCTATAGTAGAATAAATTATGTTTTTGGAAATGAGTTAATACGAGTAATAAGATAATGCAACAACAACGCAATGGTCTCGGCGACTGCACGATCCAGGACAGAGTTGCATATAGAAATTGGCTGAGACATTACCGCTACAACGGCCGAAGTGCCTACATGTAACGGAGCGGTATATTAAAGCAAGGAAGAAAAAGAAATAAATTAACGCTCTTAAATATTAAAAGATTTTTAGAGTTTTCGAATGGTTCGTGCATATTTCTCATAAGAAAGGAAAGAATTTAACAACTATAGTTTCGCAATATTTATATAATAATTCTAAAATGTACTTTTTACTAAATTGAACCATTCTTATTTACTAATTGATATGCTGTAATCAATATGCTTTTTTTTATTTTTTATAGTTTATCTAATGGGAACCCTATATTGTGGTGGAAATCATATTCTAAAATATAGATTCAAAGAGTCAATTCACACAACGTATGATACTTAACATTTAATTAAATCTCCATAAATACATAACCACAAAAATGTAATTATAATCTGAATTTATCGTGATGATTGAAAACGATTATATTTCCAACCAACCAGTATTATCCATCCAATGCAAAACATTTAGGTAAGGAAATATCGTCTTCCAATATATGAAGATAGCGCCTTGTAATGCCAGGAGCATCATAAACTGACACAAAGGACAGTGTTCATATTTTAGCATTGATATCGGTCCGAATAATATCCCTAATAATCGCAGCTAATTAATTTGAAATATAAGCACCAAAGTACCCTTCTAAGCATTACTCCGGTGTCGCTCACAAACCTTTTTCTTGTTGATACAAAAACAACAAATCTCCGGGTTCTTTGTGAAAACTTTTCAAAATCAAGTTTTCTTGTACTTGTTAACAGAAAGAAATATTGCTTGTTCAAAGTTCACGTAAACCTTTTATGTGTTTAGATTTCCACAGCTGGTTGAATTTCCGTTGTGTATTAGCATTAAAAAACTTCCAATACTTTTCTATTAATTTCGGGTGAAATCTTGAAACATTTGAAAGTATCATCCATTTTCTTGTGGGCATCATTGATAGGCGTTAACACATTTTCGTATTCTTGGAGAAAAGGTTCAAAATTTGCCAATAAAGTGTTTGTTATGAAAAGAATACAAGAGCTAAAAAAAAAACAATAAAATTGCTGTGATAGACATTCATTTCTATTAAAGTCATTTCATTTCACTTGGAATTTGCGTACGTAGACTACTAGAAAAGTTTTTAGATTAGGCTTGTTCTAGTACGTTTTCGTCAAATATGTTATTTCCATCAGAAAGTTTCACCTTTTTTTAGTACCTACCGGCATGTGACATACCGTAAGATAGACGCATCCTTGGGCTTTTCTAGCCCGGCCATACATTCGATGCTGCATGAACACTTGGCCGTAAAAAAGTTTTGTTCCCGTTGGATCCCGCATAATTTGACAATAACTAGGCTAGTGTCTATTGTTGCAGAAAAATTATAAAAAAAATACCACAACGGTGCATCAAATGACGTGAATAAAATCGTCACCGGTGACGAATCATGGAGATCTATGCCTATGAGCCGGAAACTAAACAGCAGTCGACCATTTGGGGGTTCCAAGACGAGCTCAATCCAACAAAAGTTGTTCGCGCATGAAGCACTGCGAGGCAAATGGTGTCCTGTTTCTTCGGCCGAGTGGGTCCTGTGGCCATTGTTCCACTTGAGGAACGTATTATGGTTAATTTCGAGTGGTACACGACCATTTGCTTCCCGGAAGTCTTCGGGGAAATTCGCAAAACGAACACGAGATGACGAATCATTCTTCATCATCACAATGCGAGCTCTCACACATCAGTTCAAACTATCGCCTATGTGTTTGACAGGTTAATAAAAACACTGAATGAACGGGTCATCCGCCTTACAGACCTGGCATCGAGTTATTTTTTTTTTTTTGTTCCCATTTATTAAGAATAAATTACGTCGTGAGCGGGTTTCTTCGCCCGAAGCAACTGTTTAAGCGTTCAGATGCCTGTTTTGGAGGTGTCTCCAACGAAGTGGAAAAAATGCTTCGAAATTGGTTTGAGCGCATGCTAAAGTGTATAGATGCTCATGCCGAATATTTTGAAAAACAATAAAGCCATTTTTGAAAATAAAAACAATCATCTGTTATCATATGTTTTCTAGATACTTTTTTAGTAACCACCGTATGAATAACTTGATTAAAATTTTATTGTTACTTATTAGGCCAATCAAACAAGACATTATAGAGAACATCGAAGGGGGTGACGATTTTTTTCTTCGGTATTTTGTCAGGAGTAGTTGGAGGTAAAGGTACTAATTTTACTCGGAGCTGAGTGGTGCGCTAACGCGGGGAGAGGGGGTTAAAGGTGTAATTTTGTGCAATTTTTGGTGTTTTGGGCTATATCTCGAAAACGGTGAGTCACACAGAAAAAAGTTGTGAGTAAGCATTAAAGCTTTCTAAATATCCTATTTATTTGCCCATACTTCCATATGCAAAACTCCTAACGGTTCTTCCGATATTGTTCAATAAAAGTAAAAAAAAATTTTTTTGCATTCTATTGACTCTGGTGTCTATCCGATTTGTTTTTCAAAAAACTTTTGTAGGGTAAAGTTAGTAAGTGGTAAATTTTCCTTAATTTGATATACTTCTTCTTGGCTTGTCTCCTATCATTCGAGAGTTAAGAGAGTCTCAACGAAGTAATATTCTATACTCATCAGAATGAAGACAACCATTGTGAAAAAACGGCAGTGGGGGGACGGTTTTTTATTTCATGGATCCATAATGGGCGCCTCGGAGTAAGACATACTACAAGCTCGCGGTCATGAGGTGTGCGCTAACGTGGGGAGGGGGGGCTAAAGGATTCATTTTTGCAGGTTGTCGACTTAATCTTGGAAATATCTCGGAAGCGGTGAGTCGTCCTGAGAGTATTTTTATGGCAGTATTAAAGCCCATTAAATTTCCAAAAAATTATTTCAACACTCAAATGCCGAATTCCTAACGGTTCCCCCGATACTGGTTATTGAAATCCGAAAATTGTTAAAAAATCGTTATTTTGTTTATTCTTTTGGCTATGGTGTCTCTCGCGATTGTTTTTCGGAAAACTGTTTCACGACTGATTTGTACGATGTTTAATTGGCTTTCATTTGATGTGCTCCCCGTTGTCCTGTCTTCAATCAGTCAAAAGCTTAGGAGTTAAAACCGAGCTTCCGAATTGAATTTTCTCTATTTTCAAGGATAAAGACAAACATTGTGAAAAAACGGCAAAGGGGGGACGGTTTTTTATTTCATGGATCCATAATGGGCGGTTCGAAAGAAAACATACTAAAAGCACGCGGTCATGGGGAGTGCGCTAACGTTGGGAGAGCGGGTTCAAATATCTCATTCTTGTGCTTATTAGCTCTATTCCCGCTATATCTCCGAAACCGCGAACTCTACGAAAAAAATGTCTGAACAAGAATGAAAGCTTACACAATTTCCTATAAAGTTCATCTTACATGCATAGGTCGAATTCCTAACATTTATCCAGATATAGCTAATTTAAAAATCAGAAATTTCACATAGAAAACATCCACACAACATAATTGGTATACATGTATCTATAGATTGGCTATATGCATGTAGGCTGTGTTGATGTTTTCTACATATGTGAAATTCCTGATTTTTAAATTAGCTATATCTGGATAAATGTTAGGAATTCGACCTATGCATGTAAAATGAACTATATAGGAAATTGTGTAAGCTTTCATTCTTGTTCAGACATTTTTTTCGTAGAGTTCGCGGTTTCGGAGATATAGCGGGAATAGAGCTAATAAGCACAAGAATGAGATATTTGAACCCGCTCTCCCAACGTTAGCGCACTCCCCATGACCGCGTGCTTTTAGTATGTTTTCTTTCGAACCGCCCATTATGGATCCATGAAATAAAAAACCGTCCCCCCTTTGCCGTTTTTTCACAATGTTTGTCTTTATCCTTGAAAATAGAGAAAATTCAATTCGGAAGCTCGGTTTTAACTCCTAAGCTTTTGACTGATTGAAGACAGGACAACGGGGAGCACATCAAATGAAAGCCAATTAAACATCGTACAAATCGGTCGTGAAACAGTTTTCCGAAAAACAATCGCGAGAGACACCATAGTCAAAAAAATAAACAAAATATCGATTTTTTAACAATTTTCTGGTTTCAATCACCTGTATCGGGGGAACCGTTAGGAATTCGGCATTTGAGTGTTCAAATAAGTTTTTGGAAATTTAATGGGCTTTAGTACTGCCATACAAATACTCTCAGGACGACTCACCGCTTCCGAGATATTTCCGAGATAGTCGACAACCTGCAAAAATGAATCCTTTAGCCCCCCCTCCCCACGTTAGCGCACACCTCATGACCGCGAGCTTGTAGTATGTCTTACTCCGAACCGCCCATTATGGATCCATGAAATAAAAAACCGTCCCCCCACTGCCGTTTTTTCACAATGGTTGTCTTCATTCTGATGAGTATAGAATATTACTTCGTTGAGACTCTCTTAACTCTCGAATGATAGGAGACAAGCCAAGAAGAAGTATATCAAATTAAGGAAAATTTACCACTTACTAACTTTACCCTAAAAAAGTTTTTTGAAAACAAATCAGATAGACACCAGAGTCAATAGAATGCAAATTTTTTTTTTTACCTTATTGAACAATATCGGAAGAACCGTTAGGAGTTTTGCATATGTTAGTCTGGGCAAATAAATAGGATATTTAGAAAGCTTTAATGCTTACTCACAACTTTTTTCTGTGCGACTCACCGTTTTCGAGATATAGCCCAAAACACCAAAAATTGCACCTTTAACCCCATCTCCCCGCGTTAGCGCACCCCTCAGCTCCGAGTAAAATTAGTACCTTTACCTCCTAACTACTCCTGATAAAATACCGAAGAAAAAAATCGTCACCCCCTTCGATGTTCTCTACACCCCCCTTTAGAGCTTATTGGGTAGTTGTATCTGTCGCTTAACTTCGTCGGTTTCATTGGCGTCGTTTGGTAAGTTACAACCCAGATAGTTGAAGTTGTCCGCATACTCGATTTTGTGCTCCCCCACTGTGATGCTGGAATTTGCTGGCGTCCTTGTTTTCGATTGCATCATGGCCTTTGTTTTGCTTCCATTGATACGTAGTACAACTTCGTTTGAGGCGGTATTGAGGTTATGCAGAAGGCTTTCTGCATCAGGCTTTCAGGTTACTTAACGTGTTAGGTGCGTTAAGTAACCTGAGACGCTGCAGATGTAAACACAGCACTCAGGCGCAGCGGTTACTCGGATAATGCGGAAAAGTAACGCCCCGTAGAGAAACATAGGAATAGACCGGAGCCGCTCACCCTATGAAGCTCCTCCTGCATAGCTAAGGGTCCGCAGTTATGCCGCAACTGAAGAGATTCCTAAATAGGAATCGGCCGGAGCCTTTCAACCTTTATCTTCCCCCTTACGGAAATTATTTTTGTGGAAGATATTATGAGACTCTTCTTTTATGTTCAATCGCACCCCCTTGCAACGAGTTATGAAATTGTCGTTTTAAAAGAAAATCTAATTAACGAGACAAGCTTGGCCTTGGTCGGAGTGCCTTCATTTTTGACAATACAGATGGCTCAACGGTTTCCTTCAGAGGTGACTATAATATGAGTTTTTCTTTTAATGATTTAAATTGAAAGGAAGGATAAGAAATTCAAAGGATAGCCTAATTAAATATTAGCTATAAAAATACAATTCTAACCTTATATGGCTTTAAAAAAAAACGTATGTATGTGTTCTATCAATTTTAGACCATTTATAATTTAACTACTTAATGATTGCTATAGTTATCACATGTTCCTCTTTATTCGTAATCTTGAAAGGCTTTTAAGTATTGCTTTTCCATTGCCTATACAATATCAAAATCTTGCTACAATCTAAGCGTACTTGCTTGATGATTGACTTCAACCAATAGAATTTAAATTGCACTATGTTAGCCACTTGAGCAAGCATGAGTGATTTTCAATGCAAATAACCAGTCCTATGAGAATATTACATGCAACATTATTCTGAATTCAGCCATTTAGACAATTTTAAAGTTACATAACAGAGAGTCTAAAATTGAGTAATACTTGTTGTATGCAAATAAAGACGGAGTCGACTATTGCATAAGTAGGTACTGGTATTGGAGTAGCTTACTGACAAAATTGAATCACATATTAACTCCGTTTCTTTAGATTGCTCTTCCAGTTGCTGACTGCGTAAAACAGGGAAGCATAATAGTGGGTTCACATATTTTAGTTCGCAGCCAAAGTCGCCGGGATTTTCACAAATCATACAAATTTACGGCTTATCAGTCATACACAGTTATATATTTTGTAATCAAAATCTATTGCTTGGGTGTGTAAACTCTCTCTTAAAAAAATACTGAGCGTGCAAAGGGCTGTGCCCGCAATACGAGGGTTTTTTAGAATTTCAATGCGTATGTAATACTGGTTGTAAATTATCCTTTTTGAGTGATAAATAAACATGCAATAACTTTAATGTATTTTTAGCTATTCTTAGCACACATAGAAAATTTCAGCTCAATCGGTAAGATTTTAGGGTCGCGTCGTTAAAGGTTAAAACAGATCAGTAAGATAGAAACAAATAATGCCCCGCGGCTTTACATACCTAATATAAATTAGACCTCTGAAAAATGGAGAGAGATGAGTTATTAAAATGTCTTATTCAATTAATTTGCTTTAGGGGGTGTCTCACACTGCAGTCTTTAATTATTAGAATCAGTAAAAAAAAAAAATTTATAAATTCTTACATGGGTTTTAGGTTAAATCCCGTTGCAAAAATTCTTTCATGTTTAACCACTAGCTGAAATGTTATTCACAACGCATTTATTTTTTTGATTTCCGCTACAGTATAGGAACTTTTAGAGCATAAGGTAGTAGATTCTTTAAAAAAGAAAGATTGTAACTGATTGTAATATGTAGGTACTAATGAATATGATAAACAGCTTAATGCTAGTATGCTCGACCTACTATTCTCGGTTCCAAAACACTGACACTTTTTTTCTGTGATAAATAATTTCCCGCTATAATCTCCCAAAATAACAGTTTCTGTACTAAATGACACCAAGCAGTTTACATAATGCCAAGTGAAATTAGTTTCAATCGAAAGATCTCGTCTACTTATTTATGGATCTGAGTTCCTTTTCCCCAGGGTCACCAACGTTCTCCAGCTACAGCCTCCTGTTTTTTGGTAGCACTGAAAGGAACCGGATCGAAATTGCAGTTGAAAAGAAGAAATGGTGTGGGCTTTACCGAGAGATGATGGCTGAACCTAGGAAATAAGACTACAGATCTTCTGGCACAGCATACTTCACTCGCTCCCTCAGAAACTTTAATTTCGGCCTGTTCCTATCCAGTACGGAAAACTGTACTGTAGTGGGAAAAGAGGAGTGATTATGGCGAAAAGAACTTTCGATTGACACCAATTTCACTAGGCGTTACGGACTGTAATTTTGCTTTGGTCCCATCCAGTACTGAAAACGGTCAATTTGGAGGTATGTAGCGGGAATGCGGGGACTCCCGGGAAAGGGGTTCAGGTTCGTTCATTGGGTCAAGAACTTTTGTAAAAATTAGATATAATGGAAAATTATAGCAGAAAAAAAGTGTCCGGTGTTTTGTCACCGAGGGCATATTGTAGTGGTGTCAAACCCGGAGAAACGGTTGAAGGGCTGCATGAACCGATTTTTGCAATCTCCTAAAAAAATACCACTCAAATAATAATGAAATACACTACTTAAACAAAAACACAACACTGTAGTTGTTGGTGCAATACATCTTGTATTCCGCAATCGGCTCTAACTATGAAAGAATATTGCCCCCACTCAAGTATTTATTAGATCAATGGCCGATTTCTCGTACATTTTATATTTAGTCTTATCGTATAGACAAGATGCACATTATTTTCTGAAAGCTTTTATATTATATTGAATTTAATTTTAATTTATTTTGCATAGTTATGCCATATTTTGCTCGCCATTGTATGAAATTGCGTAATGTTTTTTTTTCAATTTCATACAATGGCGTAACCAAGCAAAATACGGCATAACTATTCAAAATAAATAAACATTCAATTCAATGGGCCATTCCAGGGTATATAGTCTAGTACAGATACCTCAAAACCCAAACATCCAAAAAAAAAGGAATTTTTGATGTCAAATTGTTAAAAACGCTGCCTAATATAGGCAGTAAAAAATTACACTAATTTGCGCCATGGGTTAAGGGGGGAGGGGGTAGCAAAGGGGTGAAAATTCAGTTTCTTGAAAATATCTGGAAAACTATGAGTCTGACCTTAAAATGTCCTAAGGACGAAACAAACAACATAAAATTACCTTTGTAATAATATATAACAGTCTAGAGATTTTCTTAGAAAATTATACCTTAGACCCAAAAGTATTATAGTGAATTGACATTTTTTGAGTTTTACATTTCACACTGTAACTCTTGATAGAATATACCTACCGTCAATAAGATGTTGTCCATATATTGATAACAAAATGTATTTGATTTGTACCAAAAACTGTAGTGCTCCGATCATTAACGCCCCCCTCACTCCTCCTAACATTTTTCAAAAAGGCATGCCTGTAGCTTCTTTGTAAATTGAGCCAGGCAAATCAAATTTGGTGGGCTGCCTATTCTAAGCTACATTATCCTCCCCACCAAAAATTATTACCATCGGATCAAAACTAAGGGTACCCCCCATACACAGTGAACGAAAATTTTAAGAAATTTCACGTTTTTTCACTTCTCAATTCTATGTAAAATACAAGAAAAAAAATATCTCTTAGAACGTCATTATAACAGTTAATTGTAGTCTTGTGAATGTATATTCAAAAGGTTGTACCAAGGCGTACGCTACAAGTATCAAAAAATTGGGTTTGAAGGTCAGTGATACCAGTTCTAAAACTATTTGCGAATATTTCGAGTAACGTGTACTAGCAACCTTCAAACTCGATTTTTCGTACTTCTAAGGCACGCTCTGGTGCAAACTTTCGGATATACATTCAGAAGACTACAATTAACTGTTATAAGGACGTTCTAAGAGACAAATTTTTTTTCTCTATTTTAGGTAGAATTTAGAAGTGAAAAAATGTAAAATTTGTTAGAAATTTGGGTCACTTTGTATGGGGGGTACCCTTAGTTTTGATCGGATGCTAATAATTTTTAGTAAGGAGCATAATGGGGCTTAGACTAGGCACCCCACCAAATTTGATCTGCCTAGCTTAATTTGAAATAGAGCTACAGGCATGCCTTTTTGAAAAATGCTGGGAGGAGTGAGGGGGACGTCAATGGGCGGAGCACTTCAATTTTTGGTACAAATCAAACAAGTTTTGTTGACAATATATGGACAAGATCTTATGATCCTAAATCTATTTTATCAAGAGTTACAATGCAAAATGTAAAACTAAAAAAATGTAAATTCACTATAATACTTCTGGGTCTAGGGTATAATTTTCTGAGAAAATCTCTAGACTGTTATATATCATTGCAAAGATAATTTTATGTAGTTTGTTTCATCCTCAGGACATTTTAGAGTCAGACTCATAGTTTTCCAGATATTTACAAGAAACTTAATTTTCACCCCTTTGCCACCCCCTCCCCCCTTAACCCATGGCGCAAATTAGTGTAACTTTTTACTGCGTATATTATTCAACAATTTGGCATCAAAAATTTATTTTTTTTATGTTTAGGTTTGGGGCTATTTTGAACCAATTCTACTGGACTAATAAGAAAACGACCGTACGAGCAATTTTTACTACAACAAACAGCATGTCGTATCCATGCTCTCACAGTGTGAAATGCACAATGCTAGTCTGCCGGCTACTAAAAAAGCTCTCACCGTACGGTTTTGTCTTATAATATGGAAAAGGCCCAATAAAATGTAAAAGCTTTCAGAAAATAGTGGGCATCTTGTCTATACGATAAGACTAACCACTAGATAAGCTGTACGAGAAATCGTTTTAGATAAGTGCGCAAGAAGCATAAGTACGTACTAAAGTAAATAATATTGTAAGAAACAAATGACAGATGGTGGACCTATTCTTAAGGTAGCCATGAAGACGCTTAAGTAAATTGAATTTAACTACGTATGTATGTATGTATATTAAAATCAAGGAAAAACGACAATTTATATATGCAATAAGATTATGTGCCATTATTAGTCAAATCAAATGAGACAAAAAATATAAATAAAATGAAATACCAATATGTATTAAATGTAATTATTGTAATTTTAAGAACAGGCTATCTAAAAATAATCTTGTGAAACTTCAAAATATTCATTGTTTATGAAATACATTATGTATGTATTATGGCTTCTGTTTTAAATTGCGTTAAATGAATGTGTATATGCAAAAGAAATACGTTGGTTCTGAGACTTAAAATAAAATGTAAATACAAAAATGTAATAAACAAATAGCATTTATAATTGCAGGTACTATATAACTAGAATATATGTATATCTTTATAGCGTTGATATATTAGTATAAACAAAAGTATTTATATACAAATAGAAGTTACCAAAATCACATTATATAGATAATATAAATAAGTGATGAAATCAATATACACGTATCACTGTAACATAGCTTGTTTTCATTCAATTTTTCTTTTTTTATTATAATTGAATTTATTAAGGTAATATCAGCGAGTTGCCGATTCAGTCCATTTTGTAAATGAATGATAACATAATATTCTGGATACTGCAAATATTTTCATTCTTTGAAACTGCAGTCTGGCAACGTGAATGTGAGGTCTAGCAATGCTGGATTAAAGGTTTGTGTTCGTAGAGACGACTCATGGGATCATCGCTCAGCGATCGTAGTTTTGCATCTAATTTCGAGCCGTATTTAAAATTTTTTTGAATGGTTCTACTTTCCTACTATCGACTATGGACTAAAGGAACATATCTGCATAGCAAATATACTGATATAGTGCTCAAAACCGGTGGTATAACTTCGATCGCTGAGCGATGGTCCCATGAGTCGTCTCTACGAACACAAACCTTAAAGGTACGTTGTCCTCGACGCGGCCGCACGACAGCGACTCGCTCATTCCATACAAAAACTCGTTTCTTTCTCATTTTAAAAATTTTATATGGAATGAGCGAGTCGCTGCCGTGCAGTCGTGTCGAGGAAAATGTACCTTAAGCAAGCGCGGGGCCCGTGGCAAGTGTTGAGCGCGGGGCTTATGGAACTTCGATTAACCAAACTAAATGTTTGGTAAGCGATTGTGCTCGTAATTCTGTGAGCTCTCTGCACACTGCATTTACGATTTATAAACTTATTCTCATTAATGGGAAACTAAAAAAATCAATCTAAAATGAAGAAGTTTACTATCTTCCATAATTTATTTTTTGGGTGAAAAATTAACATTTTCGTGTAAAAATAAAATATTTTGCAAAAATGAGCTATTTACGTCGAAAATCGTGTTATTTCGTAAAATAGAAATTTCCGTACCTCTAATTACAATGTGTTAGGAACGCCGTTCGGTATTAATGAAAGCCAAATACATATTGCCAAGACGCACTGAAACAGATACAGGACGCATAGTGGTTCAGATTCACATTCTAGCAGGACAAAAATCAAAGGACTGAGTATGCGATTACTGATGATTTTGATGGGCAATAAATTTGCACATATCAATAGAACATGGAAATAACAGTTATATCCCTCATGCACAGTGGCACTTTGAAGCACAGGGGCAACATTATCTGTTTTAAAAATTATTTAGGATTGTTTTTCATTAACATGTGTAATGATGTGCCAAGATTTTTTGGTTTTATTTTAATTAGTGAAGCCGTAAACTTAAATTTAAATATTCGACATTTTCTGAAAAGTGATAAAATATGGGAAAATGTTTCATTTTAATAGCTTTCGATTGAATTGTCCCTTTCCAGCGTTACTCAGGTTCATAAAAGGTTACAATCAAACATCTAGCTGAAAAAGGCCCATAAAGATACCTACTAACATAGCGCATACCAAGCCAAATTTACGTTAACACCTTTTACTAATTAAAATAAAAAAATCTTGCACACTTAAATGAAAAACAACATTTTGTGAAACAATTTTGAATCAGGTAATTTTGCCCCTACTTTGCACAACGTTTAAAGCGGTACGCCACTGTGCCACATGAGAGATGTAATTATAGTTTCTCTAAATTCTATGGATGTGTGCAAATACATCATAAACTTCAAAATTGTTATGTCCCGCTTGAATGTGAATCTGAAACACTTTGGACGTAGGTTTACGGGAATGCCATCATGTATTAGAAAGAAATATGTTTGTATGTATTCTTATGCAATATTAACCTTGCTGTAATTTTGGAACACCCTGGCGTAAATTGTTCAAAGATAACGTGTTATAGCAATTTAGAAGGAACTGGCTTTTCGAATTGCGTTGTCATCTTGGTTGTTATATTTTTTATTTGAGAAAAACGCGGGTCCCTTAAAGCACGGGGTCCGTGGCATTTGCAACCTTCTGCCACGTGTCAACCTCGGCCCTTCCATATGATACTATTTTCAATGCCAAAAAAAAATTCAATTATCGAGCAGGAGTGCGCTCCGTTAATACGATCTGAGTAGAAATAGTTACTCACATTCACTCTCCGTCGTTCCAAAATACCGATAGTTACAAAGAGACCGCGAGTCAACTCTCGTCGCTTCATAGTTGCAAGTGCACTATTGTTGTCACAAACTATGTACATATCTACAGTGGATATCATATATAACGATATCGGTTATAACGACGCATCGGCTATAACGACGGAAATTCCAGGTCCCGAGACCTAATATGCTCGTGCGGTACCATTTTTGTTGGATATAGCGACCATCGCTATAACGACCGATCGGTTATAACGACTGAATTTTTCCGACTGGAGAGGCAAAATGATCGGATATAACAACCAACGCTCGTCACATCTCATTTTTTGTATGCCAAATGATTGCTTTTCTGGCATTCAATGATCAAATTCGAGTTGAAAATTAAATTCAGTGTGGAAGTTCACTCATATGTAAAAAAAATCAAAATTCTTGTCAAACATTTATGAAAAGAAACCATTTTGAAAAAATAAAGGAGTCAACCGAAGAATTTAAGTTTATCTGCTGTGAAAAGTAGACTGAAGTTGCCGAAAATGTCTCCAAAAGTTTAATGATGAAAAAGTGCAAAATTCTGTGGCATGCTTAAAAAAACATTCTGAAACTTCAATTTCTTTAATTTTTACAACATTTTAAGAACCGTCTAGTTCCCGTGTGCTACCCTGTAGAGACTAGAACAAATACAGGTCCTGTTTCAGGTTTTATCGACGAAAAATTCAAATCCTAATTGAGAATCTGTTAATTTGACTAAAAGATTAACGATGTGGTAAGGAAAGGACATTGCCAAGATGCCCAGGGCCAATGCCTCTATAACCGTGCAGGTTAGGCAATGACGATAGAGCTCCTCAATGAGCGAGCAACGGAATGCGCTTGCTGTAGCTCAGTAGCGGGAGAAGTGGGCGGGGGCTTTTCCGCTCGTTGCCCCAGTCCTTTTACAAAAAGGGATATCGCATGCCTGAGGTAGACGATACACACAAGGGGGTTAAAATAGGAGAAAACTAACGCCATTGTAGCCAGCGGATGCTCCGTATATCCGGATGGCGTCGGCCGTACTAAGCAATTGCAAAATTAAATCCGTCCAGAGACGCCCGTGGCCGAACAGAGAAATGTAGGGTGCCTCCATTTTCGACCAAAATTCGCCCCTATAAGGGGGGGGTTGTTTATTTTTTACATTCAATTGTAGGGCACAAATTACAAATTGGACGGGCACATATCACGAAATATATATAAAGACAAAACTTAGCTGTGCGTCCTTGCTGATGACGCAGGAGGTGTTTTTCTTCTCTTTATGGCTCATTTTTTTTTTCGTCCGCCAACAGCCAAAATCCCACGTGTCACCGTCGTTTAAATAAATAAATAAAATATTCTGGAATGCAAAACAATTAAATGTATGTTTCTGTACTGCAGCTATCTAGTTCAGGAAGAAGAAATATGATTCACGTAATAATTATAACATGTTTCAATAGGATGATTCATTTTGTCCCACCCTTTATTAAAATCTAAAAATTAGTATCTCCCAAAATATCGCATGGTCCATTACTCCGAACCGAAAAAGATATATTAATACAAGGTTTTGTGAAATTGGTGAAAAAAAAATTGAAATTGGTGCAGAAATAAAAAAGTTTTTCTTAGAAGAACCTAATTTGGGGGTTGGGTGTGTATGACTGCCCCATGATCCCATGGTCCGATTCCATTAGTTTTTTTTTTTTATATAAATACATTTTTTGAGGTTTGGTTGAAATTGGTGCACAAATAAAAAAGTATTTCTTTGTAGAACCTAATTTGGGGGGTTGGATTTGACCCCACTGCCCGATTCCATCCATTCTTACATTTGTTTTGTGGCATCAATAGAAATATATTTTCGTGAGATATGGTTGAAATTAGTGCGTAAATAAAAAAGTTTTTCGTAGAAAAGCCAAATTGGCGGGTTTGGGTTTGTATGGCTTCCCCATTACCCCATGGTCCGATTTTAACGTTTCACACTACAAACTGCCTTTTTATTGTAGGAACATATGTGCGAAATGTCAGCTCGATAGCTTTTAAACTGGTGGAGTAAAACGCGTATCAACAGACGGGCGGACGACTCCCCTCGTCATGCTGATTATATATATATATACAATTTTCAAGACAAATCCACCTTTTTCACGACACAAAATAACTATCCATCAAATGAAATAAACCATTTCGCAAATTAAATTAACGCTTTAAAAAGTCAAATCAACGATATCGCAAATGAAATTAACGTTTTAACAAGTCAAATTAACGATTTGACAATGAGAAATGATTCGCTGAATGATTATTTTGACTTATGACGTACTTGCGAGAGACATCAATAAAATGCTTACTTCTGGAATTTTCCCTGACTGCCTAAAAAAAGCAATTGTGATACCACTATTTAAACAAGGATCAAAAGACGAAGTCAACAACTACAGACCAATATCTATTCTTAGTTCTATTAGCAAGGTGTACGAAAAGGTCATTGATAACAGAATAACGAAATTTATTACGGACACGATTGGTTTTGACAAACAGCAGCATGGCTTTATTAACAATGGAAGTACAGACTCAGCAATTTACAAAATGATGGACGAGATTACCATTACTGAATCGATGGACCAAGGCTCGATTGTTGCGGCAGTTTTCATTGACCATAAAAAAGCAATTGACACAGTAAACCATGAAGTATTGCTTGAGACTCTGGAAGAATTATGATTAACAGGACTTTCAAATAAGCTGATACCGACGTATTTATACAACAGAGTGATTCAGACGAGATGTAATGAGAAGACAAGTGACGAGGATATTATGAATATAGGAGTACCACAAGGATCGATACTAGGACCTAAGCTATACATATTATTCATTGCAAATCTGAGACGAGTTAATCTACACGGAAAATATATAATATATGCGGATGACACTAGCCTAATTTATGAAGCAAAAACTGAAGCTGAGTTAGAAGCCAAAATCAACACTGACTTGAAACATTAGGTATTATGATTGGACGACAGAAAGAGGGTTGATTATGAATTTGGACAAAACAATGTATGTATATGATTTTCAAAAACTCCAGTAAAAGCAATGACTACAATATCAACGTTACAACAAATCGATGTTTTATTAAGCGGACGCAGTCTACCAAGTATTTAGGGTTAATCATTGACGACGAACTTAAATGGAATCTACATATTCAAACACTAAAACAAAAAACTTATGGCTTATTACTCGTTATAAAGCAACATGGACGCATAGATGCAAAAATTGCCAATCTTATATATAACGCATACATATTGTCTAAAATCAAATATAATATGACGACCTGGGGACAATGCACAAAGGGACTTTTGGACGATGCTGGAAAGCTATTAACCCGATCGATTAAAATATTATTTGGTTACCATCGAATGACACCTACGGAAGATATTTATAAGTTCACGAATAAATTTAATATTAACGAATTACTGGATATGGAAAAAATTAAAATAATACATAAAATAAAAAACAAAGACATAAACATAGAGTGTAGATTAACGAAAAACATGGACAAACACGACTACAATACTAGGAATAAGGAGAAGTATACTTTCAAAACACCAAGGACAAACAGAAGGATGAATACAACTGCAATTAGCGGACTACAACTGTACAACGCGCTACCGCACGACGACATCAACGCACCGAACAAAATAATTTTTAACAAAAGATTAAAGAAGTACTATTATTTACAAAGAAAATTTCATTAATTACTGTTATTCACAGACTAATAATTTAACTTTTTGCTGTTTATTTGTACTCACATATTGAGATATTGAATTTTTTCGGATTTCAAAAACAAGATGAATTTTGCAATAAAATATAAAGTACAATTTTCTCTCAAACCATATCTAATACAAAATATTAATTTTTTGATATGGTACTAGTTGTAATTATGTATTTTAAAATCGAATATGAATTAATGAATTAATGGTGTATTGTAAATATTTGAGAATCAATAAATTAATTTTAATTTAATTTTATTCGCGAAATCGTTTATTTCATTTGGTGTATAGTTAATTTGTGCTGAGGAAAAGGTATATATGTATACATGTTTTATATGGTCGGAGATGCTTCCTTCAATGCGTTACAAACTTCATGATAAATTTGATATTCACTATAAGGGTATAAAAATAAGCTGCCCTTAAGTTTTTGGTACAATTGGTAGGATTACAGCAATGGTGCATTCAAAACGAATGCTGTGTGACCACACAGCCTCCGCACACCACACAACTTGTATAGGGCCACTCACGCTGCCGTCGCTTCTATCCATAGTGTGGAAATAACGCTAAAAAAATTCAAAATTGTTTTGAGAATAATTTTCTCCCTTTGCAGGGAGTGCAAAAAGGTTGATTCGTCCGGTTTCGATTGGCGGTGCACGGCTCTTCTCATCATATGCCATCTCAGCAGAGCCGTGCACCGCCACGAATGGCATGACCGGGAATGACCAGGCAGATGGAGGATGCACACTTTGCACACTCTTTGCTGGCGAATCATTAAAGTGTGAGCTGCCACTTGCAGTTCTACTGATCCGCGACTCAAAACATACACATTTTCGCTTTTGACAAAACAATTTTGATTTTTTTTTTAGCGTGATATCCACACTATGGATAGAAGTGACGACAGCGTGAGTGGCCTCATACAAGTTGTGTGGTGTGCGGAGGCTGTGTCACACAGCATTCGTTTCGAATGCACCATTGCTGTAAAAGCGAAAATGTGTATGTTTTGAGTGGCGGATCAGTAGAACTGCAAGTGGCAGCTCACACTTTAATGATTCGCCAGCAGAGAGGTTCCTCCATCCTCCATCTGGTCATCCGAAACCGGTCGAATCAACCTTTTTGCCCTCCCTGAAAAAGGAGAAAATTATCCTCAAAACAATTTCGAATTTTTTTTTGGTAGGATTATTTATCTACATATATCAAAAGATTGACAAAGGTTTGTTTTTATTTTCCATATATTTTATATATTACAAGCTGCTCGATCCGCTCGCTTTAACACCCCTTTACGCCAGAAGGCTTCACCTCCCGTATAAAGATCTCTGCAAAGCTTGATTGCAACAGGTGACTACAAAATGGAATTTCGATTTGCCGCTACTTCCTTTGAGAAAAAAAGTATCGTGAATTTCCTGTGGCCAACATCTAGGATGACGGTTATCTCTGACCCTCCTGTGCACTGATTGAGGAAGATCACTTTCGTGGCGTGTCCGGCGACACCTCAATCGTGTCGCCCCGCCGCAGGATTGCAGAGATATCGACGGATTTCCGAAGTAGTACGAAGTTGATTGTGAAATTGCTGTGGCCAACATGTAGGTTGACGGTTATCTCTGACCACTCTGTGCACTGATCGGGACCCTTTAGACAATTTTGTGGGGAGTCCGATGACACCTCAATCGTGTCGCTCCGCCAAAGGATTGCGGAGATATCGACGGACTTCCGAAGTAGTACGAAGTTTTTGCTATGACTAACATCCAGGCTATAGTACGGAAAAACTTAGTCACCTTGAATACAATTTGTCGGAGTTACTCTGTATTTGATCCAGTGACAACTGAATATTTCCATTAAATTCAAATGCAGTCGATGAAAACGTGATTACAACAGGTCACTTTCATACAAAATGAATTTTCGAATTTAAAGGGCGAAGGGGGGCACTTAGGGACATGAAAAACTTCGTTATAACGCTCCCGGATATAACGCTTTCCCGGCTATAGCGCTCTTTTTTCTCGGTCCCGGGCCCATTAGCTTTTATTACAGGGAATTTCGATTCGTTGTAACGTTACTATTTCCCGGTTATAACGCTCTTTTCGCAGTCTCATTTTCTTAAAAAAAATATACATATTGACAAATTCATTGAGCACGTAGTCTCTCTTTACATTGTAATAATCACAAACAAAACCAAGATGCACAAGTTGTTCCGTTAATTCACATCAAGGTCAAATTTCCTGGAAAAGGGAGACATAACAACAATTGAAAGTATAATTGAAGATCTCGTAATTGCATCAGAATCCGTCGACACTGAAGAGAACAAGAATGGGGCGTCAAGCATGCCAAAAACATTTGCAGTCTTAGTTGCAATAAAGAATATTCGAGCAATTTTGCATATAGCATGGATAATGCTACCAACTATACTGTTCATTACTATTGAATTGAGATTATAATTTTAATCGAAACACCGACCTGCATCAAACGCACTCTAGCAATTGTCGCGAATGTTCTAACTACTTATGCAATGACTGTTCTAAAAAACGAATTGTCGGAAAGGAATTTTCTTTGCATTACAACGGATGCATCCAATCACGGAAATATTAAGTCCGATATTTTATTCCCACAATCGGAGTACGTGTGAAGATGTTGGAGCTTTGTTCATGAAAAGGTGAGATAGTACAGATCATTTCCGAATTGATAAAACGTACTGCCGAGTAAAACTGAATCGCCGAAAAAGTTGTTGGATTCTGTAGCGGCATGCTGTCCGATTATTTTCGGCTCACGTGACCGTGGTGGAAGCAACAATGTTTTTAATATTTTGAAACCATGGAAACCACAAATTGTTAGTGTTGGCTACGCTGCACACATAGTTTTACGCACTGAATTCGGCCTGTGACCGACTGCCAATGGACTTGAAATGCGTGGTCGTGAAAATTTACTCGCATTTTTACATAAACACAGTTCGTGTTGAAAGGTCGAAATCAATTAAATCTGCGATTCTGAAAATGCAGAATATTTCAAACTGCTGGGTTATGCCAAGACGCGTTTTTTGGCTTTGGGACCTGCCATAGCCTCGATTTTAAAAATCTTCGAACTAGTAAAGGCATATTTTTTGGATCTCAAGATGTGTCCAAAAATAATCGAGGACTTTTTTCATTCGCCCTTTTCTAAACTTTGGCTGCTTTTCGTGAAAGACACTTAAATCCATGTTGACAGTCAAGATCAATACTCGTTTCGTGTGTTGACTTCTATAACTTCATTAAAACACAGCCAGAACTATTGCGAAAAATTTCCGGTCAGGCGAACATGACTTCAAGCACCCAGAATCGAGTCCGGGTGCAATGTCAATTGATATGTTCTCTAACGACGAGGCTGACTTAAGGCGCGTCTAAGGTAACGATAAGTTGGACGAACATAGTCGTGAAACTTTTACAAACGATACAAATTTCACATGTTGTCCAAGTCATCGCTACGGGCCCGATTTAGCTAAGTTAGCCAACTTGTAAAATTGTTACGTGTTTGCAAAAGTTGACTTCCAATATTGTCCACCTTATCGTTCATTGGAGACGTACCTCAACAAAATTTCCTTATTTTCATTTATTTCGATTTGATTTTTACATTAATCGTATTATTTTATACGCCAGTAAAACTTTACAAAAAAAAGGCCTAACCTCGGGTTTCAGAGTATTATTAACTATATAAATCCAAATTTGCAACCCTGGGGACCCTGTGCTAATTTTTTGGCGAGCTCTTTTTTTTACATTTTCAACAATATTTTTTTTTTAAAATAATTGTCTTGGATAAAAACTGTGTTTGGCATTTTGAAAGTAGACAGAATTTCCAATCCAATGATATCCTAACCAATTTTCTAGGTCAAATATTGACGAAATTACAGGTTTTTAAGAATAGGGTATTTTTCACCAAAAAATTGCGAATTTCAAGTAAATGTCGTTTCGGCAAACAACATAAGCTTAGAATTCGCCTTTTTTTGTGGAAAATACCCTATTTTTGAAAACCTGTATCTCCGTCAATTTGACTTACAAAAGTGGTTAGGATATCATTGGATTGGGAATTGTCTACTTTCAAAATGCAGATCATCGTTTTTTTCTAAGATATTTTTTTTAAATATTGTTGGAAATGTAAAAAAAGAGCACAAAAATGGCTCTTTTTCGCTCGCCAAAAAATTAGCACAGGGTCCCCAAGGTTGCAAATCTGGATTTATATAGCCAGTAATACTCTGAAACAGATAAGCGAAAGAACGCTAGTATTCCATTTATTCCGAGGTTAATGTCGATTTTGACAGTTCGCGCACAGCATCAGTGGTTTCCGGAAGAACAACTGATTTTGGACGACTTTCACGAAATTTATTAAGCTATTCGTTGCTATTTCAAGCTATTCATTGCTATTTAAGACTATACGGCTATTCATTGCTATTTCAAGCTATTCATAGCTATTTATAACTATTTCAAGCTACTCATTGCTATTTCAAACTATTCATAGCTATTTATAACTATTTTAAGCTACTCATTGCTATTTCAAGCTATTCATAACTATTTATAACTATTTTAAGCTATTCATAGCTATTTAAAACTATTTTAAGCTACTCATTGCTATTTCAAACTATTCATAGCTATTTATAACTATTTTAAGCTATTCATTGCTATTTCAAGCTATTCATAGCTATTTATAACTATTTTAAGCTACTCATTGCTATTTTAGGTGATGTTAATTTAATACTATAAGGCTATTCATTGCTATTTCAAACTATTCATAGCTATTTATAACTATTTTAAGCTACTCATTGCTATTTCAAGCTATTCATAGCTATTTATAACTATTTTAAGCTACTCATTGCTATTTCAAGCTATTCATAGCTATTTATAACTATTTTAAGCTACTCATTGCTATTTTAGGTGATGCTAATTTATTGATTTAATTTGCATTGCTATTTTAAGCTACTCATTGCTATTTAATACTATTCATAGCTTTCTTAAGCTATTCAAATCTGTTCGCTGATATTTTATTTTATTTATTTAATTAATTTTATTGCTATTTAAAACTATTCATTGCGATTTTAAGCTATTCATTGCTATTGTAAGCTATTCCTTGCTATTTTAAGCTATTCATATTTGACCGCTGATATTTTAATTTATTTATTTAATATTCATTGCTATTTTGGACTATTCATTGCTATTTTAAGCTATTCATTGCTATTTTATGCTACTCTTTGCTATTTTAAGCTACTAGTTGCTATTTTAACACTAGAAGGGTCAGGAATTTTGTATACCTAATAGGGTCACAGCCGTCAATTTGACGGCAAGGTGTTTATAGCTGAATTGGTACTCCCAGAAATATAAAAATCAATCAAGGATTGGGAATTTTGTCTAATTTCAAAATGCAGATCATCGTTTTTTTCTAAGGTTATTTTTTTTTTAAATATTGTTGGAAATGTAAAAAAAGAGCACAAAAATCGCTCTTTTTCGCTCGCCAAAAAAATAGCACAGGGTCACCAGGGTTACAAATCTGGATTTATATAGCCAGTAATACTCTAAAACAGTTAAGCGAAAGAACGGTAGTATTCCATTTATTCCCAGGTTAATGTCGTTTTTGACTGGCCTTACATGTATGTACTTTTTTATCCTTTTATCTGGAAGGGTCACATCCTTTAAATTCGGTAATACTAGTTGGTAGCATTAAGCATGGACATAGAGGAAGGATCTTTCAATAAATTGAAAACCTCAGTATAATGCAGTCTGTTGCCAGTTTAAAACAAAAACAAATTTCTGTTTTTTTTTTAACTAGTAATCAATTGATTGCCATTTCCTTGCTATTTCATTCCATGTATCAATGGAATAATAGATTTTGTCATCTAAAAGGTGTACGCGTCTATATTTCTTGGACTTCCCGGCTATAGCGTTTTCCCGGTTATAGCGCTTTTTTGGCTTATACCCCCAGAAGAGCGTTACAACAAAGTTTTACTGTAGTAGGTAGTTTTCGACCGATTGCCATAACTAGCAAGAATATACAAAAAAATTCATAAAAATCGGTCCAGCCGCTTCGGAAGAGTTTGGAAACGAACTTTTTGAGGAGAATTTTATATTTTACATTTTATATACTATACGGATTGTGATTTCCAGCAAAATAGTTGTCAAGTACATACCCCCGATTCTTAACCCTTTAGCTGCCACAGGCATTTGAAGATGCCTGAAAAAAATCATTTTCTATTACTTAAACTTAAACCAGGCGGCCAAGGCCCGACGTCGGGCTATCGTGCCACATTGATGATGATGATGATAAACTTAAACCTCAATATCTCGAAAGCTAGACTAGCCAAAATAGCGAAATAAGATGATTGTTACAGCCAACAAATTTACCTAAAAGTAAAATTTTTGTGATTTGACCCCAAAAACAATCTATTTTTTCTTTTCAATTTTTTCTAACTTCTGCCAAAGAGAGGTGCTTGTATGATTCTTTTAAAAATTGGCGCATAGTCTTACGATTATATCTTTCTTACATAATTTTATTCTAGCTCCATTATTTCTAACAGTTTTTATACGCTATTTGTGGAAAATTAGGGTTAATTTTAGCTCGAATTCAATACAATTCAATTCAGACTGCCCCTAGAGATATGCAATTTGGTAAAATACATATAATAAAATTATGTCGAAATCGAGCTAAAATTAAGGTATTAAAACTGTTAGAAATAATGGAGCTAGAATAAAATGGTGTAAGAAAGAAGAAAGATATGATCGTAAGACTATGCGCCAATTTTTAAAAGAATCATACAAGCGCCTCTCCTTGGCAGAAGTTGGAGAAAATTGAGATGGAAAAATAGATTGTAAAGAAATGGGGAATTTTCAAGCGCAAAAAAACATTTCATTCCAAATTTTTCGTAAATTTCTTGATCAAATCTATTAAGAAAGACGTTCATAAGTCTCTCATACTTAGTCCTAACTATTACAAAGGAAAAAAAATGGTTTGAATTTCCTTGAATCAAATCCCAGTTGATTAGGTGATGTTACAAAACGTGATGAAATTAGGCATACTTATTTCCCGAGCTTCACGGCTTTTCAAAGAAAACCTAAGAAATTTTTTATCGTTTATAGTACAAATTGAATTTTAATGACATTCTTACATCATAAATAGGAGAATTTTAAGAGAATTTCATATTTGCACCTTTTACCTCAAGAGAAGAATGGGGGAAAAAACTGTAGGTCTGGCCAGACCTATTGGGTATCACAAAGGACTATAAATTGAAAATCATCAAAAACATACTCAAAACTTCAACCGATTTTTTCAAATTTTTGCAAAATGCTTCTAAACATATTATTCTAGGATATCATGAAATATGAAGTCGCTGCGATTTATTCTTCTATACTTTTATGAGCAAAATATAGTGCCAAAGGTCTGTCCAGACCTTTGTGCCGACAGAAGGGTTAAGTTAATAAAAGTCCGTTAATAAATCAGTTAAGATTTGAATGTATTACAAGCAACTTAATTATTTATCAATGAAAAAAACATTATTTTCCATAAATATACCCTAATTATGTACGCATTCACAATCGTACCGGACCATTATTGCAAGATTTAAGCGTTTTCTAATTAACATAACAAGAACATGTTGGAAAATTTGGTGAAGAATATAATAGAATGTTCAATTTCCCCAGAAATTTTTAAATGCGCTATCTCAAAATCGTGTTTTGGCACGTAAGTATATTTTACGTAAGTATATTTTGAAAACTAAGCACTGTTTTCTTTCAAATGGAATGTCATGTTAAAGTTTTGTATGTATTATTATTATTTTGTTACCACTTCAACATTTACGGAGTGTTTGTACGAAATAACGGTCAGTCGTTGTTTCAATATGGTTACGCGGTGATTTTGTTTTGTAATTAGAAATATATGTATATAATTCAGTGAACCCCCGACATTCGCGAGGGATGCGTTCCACGAAATCGTCGCGAATGGTGAAGTCGCGAATGTTGAATTCGCGAATGTCGGGGTTCAATGTCCTTGGATAGTGAGAAATATGTTCCAAATATTCATAAAATATGAAAAATGTGACATGTTGGTGGGGAACATCAGAGTTTTTAAATAGTGGAAAATATGATTGCCACTAAAACACTGAAAGAAATTGAGGATAAAAAAAACTCTCCTGTAAAAAACTGCTCGTGAACAAGTGGTGCTCGTTTCTATCACTTAAAAAATTTTTTCAAATGTTCGCATGCGAACTAGACGAAATTGCGGATAAGCATAGTGAAGGTTGAAGAAGTGTCGCAAAATATGAATCGCGAATAAGCGAATTCGCGAATGTTGGGACGGCGAATAACGGGGGTTTACTGTACCCAAAAACGTAAACAATTCTAGAAAATGCCACAGTAACGATTACAGCACATTTTGGCGGGAGAAAAACAATAACGAAGACGATCTATTTATAGGTACATCAAACTACTACTATCCAACTACTATCTGAATTAAGGACGTCTGTGATGCTGGAATTACTACTTTCAAAAATCAAAGTGGGACATATCCTATATTTATGTGCTAATTTCGTCCCACTTTAAAAAAATTTGTGCTCGTCCTCCCTCCCTAGAATTAAGGTTTATAATTGGTTATGCTAGCATCACATGATGCTAGCACAACCATTAAGTAGTAAACAATCGAAACGAAACCCATCGCATAATTATGTGCTCTCCGCTTTTCCAATAAAAATATTTTGTGCTCCTCCCCCTTTCTTCAGAATCAAGGACGTTCTTTGGTTGTGCTAGCATCACACCATGGAAAAGCCAAAATCTGTAAATTTCACCCGATCGGAATGAAACCAATTGCATAATTAAGTGCTCTCCACTTTTCCAATAAAAAAATGTTTTGCTCCTCCCCCTTCCCCAGAATCAAGGACATTCTTTGGTTGTTTTTTTTTTATTGGAAAAGGGGAGAGCACATAATTAGCACATAATTATGCAATTGGTTTCATTCCGATCGGGTGAAATTTCCAGATTTTGGCTTTTCCATGGTGTGATGCTAGCACAACCAAAGAATGTCCTTGATTCTGGGGAAGGGGGAGGAGCACAAAATTTTTTTATTGGAAAAGTGGAGAGCACATAATTAGCACATAACTATAGGATATGTCCCACTTTGATTTTTGAAAGTGGTAATTGCAGCATCACAGACGTGAATTAAGGAGCCGTCTATCAGTTTTGGTTGACCCAGCACAAGAGAACTAGAGTCTTAAATTGGAAATGGACGATACAATTTTTATAATAAATTGACCCTTTATCTAAATTGAATACTGAGGAATGAAGATAATTTTAATTATTAAGATGCTGTCCCCAAGGAAACATCTTACAAAAAAACCGGCACTTATGTATTTCAAACCATATCTTAGTAACCCATATACATTCAGTATTAATTGATATTATGTGATGAATACAAAGTTATAGATAGACTCCACAATAGTGCAAAGTATAAGTACGCTATTCCTCGGAAAATGCGATGAATTTGATCATCTGCTACTATGACTTCATTTTGTATTCAACAACACTTTACTATTATTCTCCAATACGCCATAAAGAACCGCAAAAACACACATCTCTATATATGTACATCTTGCATAGCTCTTCTCTGGCTGCCGTTGAGAATCAAACATCAGGCAACCATTTTGCCAAAATGAATCTCTTTCAGCTGTAATTAATTCTAAGCCTGCAAATGCTTGAAATTGAAGGCAATACGTTCTTCGTACTTCTTGAATAACTGAATAACGAGAGGATGCTTTCCTCCATTGTAATGTCTGTTCAGGAAGACATTTTCACTGCTGTTCTCGACAATCAAATTGTTGAAATTTCAGGAGAAGAAACATTCTGCCGTCAGATACCATCCGCAGAAAACAGCCAGATCATTTCTCTTTCAATTTGATTCAACTCTAATTGCCCATTTTCTGGCCTATATTTTTCATTTGTGGTCACAAGAAGATTTTTAATTGAACCCTTTCGCTTCTTGTTTATTAATTTCGAAAATATGTTGCCACCCCTTCCGATGCATACTACAACTGAATTCAGCCCTTTATTTTAGTACAAGTATCATTTGAATGCTTGAATAGAAATTTAAGGAAGAATTATTCTTTTTGGGGATTTCATTTATGTGGCATTGCGAAAAATGAGAAATTTATGGCGTCATGAAACAGTGATGCCGACAGTAATGTTTCAATAGAGAGTTTTAGCATATCGTTTGAAATAAAACGACATAGTTTGACATTCCATAAAAAAAATCGCTTGCTTACCGTATACGAAACAATATTTCTTAACTTTGCATGTTCTAAGTAGGCATAGGTTTAAAATCACGACAAATTATTTCGCCAATTTCGACTGTTTCCAGAGCATCAAATATACGGAAATACACCCATGCCTACTTGGGACATGCAAAATTAAGATACATATATGTATGTATTGTTTCTTATACGGTAAGCAAGCGAATTGTTATATGGAATGTCAAATTATGTCGTTTTATTTCAAACGATATGCTAAAACTCTCTAATGTAGTATGTAACATTTATTAAAATCTATACATAAGAATTTTCATATTTGGGTTCAGATGATGCCCTATTATGGATATAAGTATACATTAAATAATTAATTAAAAGTGTATTATATTGCATTTACATACATACATACATGTATCTATTTTGGCAAAATATTCATCACGTAAAAACGCTATTACCACGTATACTAAATTTTTTGAATGTATTAAGAATATATTGTTGACGAATACATACAACATCGAACCTGCCAAATTTTCAGAATTATAGGCAATATCCCTACCCGTTTTCGTCCAAGAATGCACATGTAGCCACATTCAAAAAGATGCTAAAGGTTTGTGTTCGTAGAGAGAGAGAGAGAGAATCACACGATGGCCACTGAGCTATCATAGGGGGGGGGGGGGGGGTTCAAGTGCAAAATTAGGAGTTGAAATTTCCGGTCACAGAAATAATATTGTTAGCAAATTTTAATTTTAGAGTAGCCTGGCTTGTGGTTGGATTGGTGCAGAGGGTCATGGATTCCAGACTGACCGTGAACGAATTCATTTTATGGTGTTTTTCGAACTCCCGGATAATGATGTCGCTCAGATTGTAAACAAGAATCCATTTATGGGGATAAATAACATTGCTGGGCATGCTGTTGATCTCAACACCTCAACAAAACAGCAGTTTAGATCTTGGAAATTGGATGTCACTCACACATCTGCGGCCGTAGTTTACTGGTGGACTGCCTCGCATGTTATTTCCTTCTTTTTTTGCTAATTTTAGAGTAAATTTTTTAAAATGGAGATGAGGGTGATTTTCTTATGCATTCTGATTACATTCAACTAGCCTCCAATGTCTGCCTTTTAGAGCGTAGTTTGTCTATTTTCAATGCATTTTTTGTTTCTCGGACTGCATCGTTAGAATATTTATAAATCCTTTTTTAATTGAAATATGGTTAACGGTTTTAATAAGATTTCCTCTAAATTTATCAAAGTATTGACAGTGGCTAAATTTTATTGCTGGTATGATTCAGCTAGAAAATAAATTTTGATTTAATAACTTGAAAGACCCGCTCTATGGCTCACTTGGTTGAGTCGCACTCTACGATGCTAGTAATGTAGAGGTCCGGAGATCGAATCTCGGCGTGGTCCAAAATTTCCGTACATGTGAATGGAAATATATAGTGCTTACAACATTATATGGTATGGTAGTCTGGCTGGTCGAGCGGTTAGTGCGCGCACCTTCGGTGCACAGGCTCATGAGTTCGAATCTCACCGTGTTCCATTGTGTTTTTCGAACTCACGAGCTTGTGACAGACTATGATCTCACTCAGATGTTAAACGAGTACCCATTTATGGGGATAAATAACACTGCTGAGCGTGATGCTGATCTCATTACCTCATCAAAAAAAAAAAAAAAGCAGATAAGATCTTGGAAATAGGATGTCACTAACACATCCTGCGGCCTTAGTCCAATATTGGATTGTCGCGCCTGTTATTTATTTTTATTTTTACAACATTATATTTAAACACTCCGAAATGATATGCAATGTAATGTTGACTCGAAATTGCCTATAAACGGCTGAGTTAACGCACCATGGCCCCACAAGGGCTATACGGTACTGAGAAGAAAAAGTAGAACTTGAAAGACACTGAAATATGAGACTCTTTCTTTACAAGGTCCTTAACCCTGGAAGGTCATGCTTATTTTTAGTGCGGGAATGTCATGCTTCGTCGATTCGACGACGCTCAACTTTGACGCCTCATACGAATATTTATAAACTTTGACAGATTTTCAATCGTTAGTTTATTTAGAATGGAAAAACATCGATTTTGAGTAATTTTGTCAGGAAATTGATTTACAAATGAAATTTTCTTAATTCAATGGTATTTGGCCCGAAATATAAAACACTTAGGTTCATATTTATAAACGTGCCTTCAGTAATTCTTAAGTTAAGGCAAACTTCAAAATAATTGTTTACTTCAAAATTTGGGTTTATAAACCGCATTTCGACTAAAATCAATGAACGAGTTATGAAGACCGTTAAGGTAGATTTCAAGGAACACTTATAAATCTGGGCTGAGGAGACCTTAAGTTAAGAAAAGTTTCAAGGGAAACTAAACTTGATGTGTTGTGTTGCCTCCTTTTTTGGAGGCAACACAACACATCAAGTTTAATTCAATTCCGATCCCGGCAACACAAAAAACGTTTGGATAATTGATTGATTCACTTCAATTATTCAACATCAATTTCAAGGGAAGTTTAAAAATATGGGCCTAAATTTAAAAATGAGATAAATAAAAATTTAACGTTGATGTAATTAAAAAAAATCATAAAACACATATTCTAAACGTACTAGGAAATTGGGTTTAATGAATGAGAAGCTCATGTATATACAAGAGGCACAGCGATCCATTTTGGGGTCCCAATACGGGTTTTCTTTCACTTCACCTATTGCTGTTTTTACAGTGGATTGTAGAATTATTTACAGTAAATTTTGGAATATCTTTCCCCGAGTTCCCTTGATTAATTCTAATTCTATGTACGATGTCTAATTTTGACTTTGGAGCCGATATTTATGTCTTCGAAATGCAATTTTCCTAAAATGAGAATGAATTTTGAGCCATTCTGATTTGTCCTATTTTTGTCCTAGTAAATAGTTTTTCCATAATTTTTGAAAAAATAGGTCCCACATTTCAAAAATAAACATATTTGTTATGAGATAAGTGTATCAACACAGACTTATCATCGAATCGGCAACCAGCCATAAGGGAGTTCTAAAAGTTACACAAAGTTCATCCTTAGTCGTTTCGACGACGCCAGTGTCCAAAAATCCAACTTACCCTGCGTGTTTCGTCTAGCCGCAATGTACCCGGCACGGTAAGTGCTGTGCGAGAACTCAGCTCCAACTAATGAGAATTGTCATGTCACGAAAAATGGGATAAAATTGATGATGCGTTGTCGATTCGACGAAGCATGACCTTCCAGGGCTAACAAAGCAAAGCTGTATACCATTTGTCACCCTTTCAGATGAAAATAAGTTGAATTCCACTAACTTCCCGAATGGGACCTAACGGTTGAAATTGTGTACTCCAGCCATGAAATAAAACAGGAAATATGGGGTCCAAGCAGCCACAGTAGCACACTCACAAGTGAAATGTGTGTGCTGGTACGCAGCCTCCGTCAGTTACGAGAGGCCACTCGCTGTCATCTATTTGTATGCGCCTCCTGACTGCAAACTGTCCCGAGCTTGGCTTCTCCGGCAGCACTTGGCGTGGTGAGGAAGGCAATAAATTTTTTTGAAAATGTTGTATAGTGCAGCGATTTTTTTACTACATCGAAAAGGATTTTTTTACCATCTTCATCGACCAGGGGGGGACGACAGCCCCTCGCTGCCCCCCTGGCTACGCCCATGTTTGCTACCCATTATTTGCGGGTGTGTCGAAAACGAAACATATAATGAAAGTAATAATGTAGTGGTTGTACGACATGCAACGAATCGACAGCTATTTTAAACTAAAAATCAATGGCCATTTTACATAAAATTTTCAATCACAACATTTTTGACTATTTGCGAAAGCGACAAAAACACCTGTTTCGCAAATTTTTGAAATTCTCAAACAAAATTGCTAAATTTCAGAAAATGCTAATAGAGTTCATGAAATATCCCATGGATAAGTAAATTAGAACTGTTTTCATTGTACTGGTCAAGAATTATTACTCGTACAAGCGGGTAACGCAAAGTACTCAGAAGTTGCATTTACAAAAAATGTTGCGAAAACGACACATCCGCGCATTAACACCGTCATATTTGCATCAAGTACATTATGTGATTCTTGAAACTGGAAATTGTTATTTTCATAGTTGAGGTGGAAATCAATGTATGAGAAGCACTCTAACGACATTCCGATACAAGTAAAGTGTCGATACTTCTGTTTCGATACCAAAGAATTCTGGTATCGATACTTTTCTTTCTATTTTACTCGGTATCGAAACGATTCGATTCAAGTAACCAGATAACTACTTTTTGAATCTTTGGTATCTGCCCATACACCCAGACGCTTTCCGGCAATAAATTATACCGTAAATCGTATCATTATGGCAAAACATAAAGGTGAACGATTTTATACTTGATGTATGTATCATGAAAAACCGATCGGGGAGATGCAGTTCAGCATCTCCTCTCACGTTTGAATACTCCATTACTTTTGAAGGCTATATGTTAGTGTGCGGGCAGCTAATATATTCTATATCCTATTCCCAGTGATTCCCAATGTAAACTATGGCAGGCATCACAGACAATAAATATATTGTTTCCAAAGAATGAGGAAAATAAGGTTGTTTTTTTTTCGAAATAATATGGGCAATATGAAAACAAGATTTTTCAAATGAATGAATGCTTTTCTTGCATAACCTACTAACCTCCCGGGCGTAAATAATGAATATTAAGTATACTCTTGACTCGATAATCCGGATCAATTATTGCAAGGGGTAATCCGGACCATCGGAATATACGGATTAGCGCAATCACTTTTTTTCTGAGGAAAAACAGTCCAAATAAATAAATAAGAGGAACAAAAGCCGATAAATGTATTCTTTCTAGTCAGCATCATGTCATTTGACAAACCGTCCCGTAAAAAAGTACGGGACCAAATTTACCATTTCACCCTGAAAATCTCAAATATCCGTATAGCCCCATGTGGGGCCATGGTGCGTTAACTCAGCTGTTTATAGGCAATTTCGAGTCAACGTTACATTGCATATCATTTCGGAGTGTATATAATGTTGCAAGCACTATATATATCCTATCTGCACATGTACGGAATTTTTGGACCACGCCGAGATTCGATCTCCGGAACTCTAGATTACTAGCATCGTAGAGTGAGACTCAACCAAGTGAGCCACAGAGTATGGTATAAATAACCGGACTATAGAGTCAAAATTTCTGCGAAATCCGGACTGTAGAATACGTAGGGGAAACATTTAGTGGTCCGGATTAGCGTGATTTCCGGATTAAAGGAGATCCGGATTACGGAGTCAAGACTATAATAAAATATTCACTCCCATTTATTTTCATTATGTAAACCATTTTTCTCAAGAAAGTAGATAAGATTTGCCCTTGCAAATTTTGTGTCGCTGTAGTGCGGGTGTGTCGTTTTCGACACATGTCCTGGAAACGACCCCTGTGGTCATACGAAAAAAATAGTTACAAATTCTGAATCTAGGACCGAAGAGAACATGTTACACCAATTTTCATCAAATAATTCCCAGTGGATCAATACCCGCAAATAATAGGTTAATCTAAGGATACAGAGCAGCATGGGCGTAGCCAGGGGGGGGGGGGCAGGGAGGGGTGGTCGCCCCCCCCCCCCTGGTCGATGAAGATGGTAAAAAAATCCTTATCGATGTAGTAAAAAAAATCGCTGCACTATACAACATCTGGCGCAGCAGATGTCTTTCTTACCTCTCCAAATGCTGCCGGAGAAACCATGATTGGGACAGTTTGCAGTCAGGAGGCTGATAAAAATAGATGACAGCGAGTGGCCTCTCTGAGGCAGGCTGCGTACCAGCACACACATTTCACTTGTGAGTGTGCTACTATGGCTGCGTGGATCCCATATTTCCTGTTTCATTTCACGGCTTCTGAACTCGAGTACACAATTTCAACCGTTAGGTCCCTTCGGCAAGTTAGTGGAATTCAACTTATTTTCATCTGAAAGGGTGACAAATGGTATACAGCTATTGCTTTGTTAGCCCTGGAAGGTCATGCTTTGTCGAATCGACTACGCATCATCAAATTTATCCCATTTTTCGTGACAATTCTCATTATTTGGAGCTGAGTTTTCGTACAGCACTTACCGTGCCGATGTACTTGCCGGGTTCATTGCGGCTAGACGAAGTAAGCAGGGTAAGTTGGATTTTTGGAAATTGGCGTCGTCGAAACGACGAAGGATGAACTTTGTGTAGCTTTTAGAACTCCAGTATTTCTTATGGCTGGTTGTCGATTCGACGATAAGTCTGTGTCCATACAACTAGCTCGTAACAAATGTGCTTATTTTTGAAATGCGGGACCTATTTTTTCATTATTCAAATTATGGAAAAAATATTTACTAGGAAAAATCAGGAAAATGGCTAAAAATTCTTCCCCATTATAGGAAGATTGAATTTCGAACTCATAAAAATCGGCTCAAAATCCATGTTTTTCCATTCTAAATAAACTTACGATTGAAAATCTGTCAGATTTTGTAAATATTTTGAGAAAGGGTGATTTGTATGAAGCGTCAAAGTAGAGCGTCGTCGAATCGACGAAGCATGACCTTTCCGTACTAAAAATAAGCATGATGTTCCAGGGTTAAGGACCATGTAAAGAACGGGTCTCATATTTCAGTGTCTTTCAAGTTCTTCATTTTCTTCTCAGTACCATATAGGTGTATATAATGTTGCAGGCACTATAAATTTCCTATCCGCACATGTACGGAAATTTGGGACCACGCCGAGATTCGATCTCCGGATCTCTAGATTACTAGCATCGTAGAGTGCGATTCAACCAAGTGAGCCACAGAGCGGTCTTTCAAGCTATTAAATCATACCAGCAATAAAATTTAGCCACTGTTAATACTTTGATAAATTTAGAGGAAATCTTATTATTTCAATCAATAAAGGATTTATAAATATTCTAACGATGCTACTTTGCTAAGATGAAAATGACAGACGAAACAGTCCGAGATGCAAAAAATGCACTGAAAATAGACAAACTACGCTGTAAAAGGCAGATATTGGAGGCCAGTTGAATGTAATCAGAATTCAGAAGAAAATCATTCTCATATCCATTCTAAAAATTTGACTCTACAATTAGAAAAAAAGAAATAACAGTAAACTAGGGCCGCAGATGTGTGAGTGACATCCAATTTCCAAGATCTAAACTGCTGTTTTGTTAAGGTGTTGAGATCAACAGCACGCTCAGCAATGTTATTTATCCCCGTAAATGCTTGTTTACAATCTGAGCGACATCATAGTCCGTCACGTAGGTCGTGAGTTCAAAAAACACCATAAAATGAATACGTTCACGGTGAGTCTGGAATCCAATCAAACAACAAGCCAGGCGACTCTTAAATTTGCTAACAATATTTCTGCGACCGGAAATTGCAACACCTAAGAAAATCATGATGTTGAAAAAATTTTGGGCTTGCCCCCCCCCCCCCTGACCGAAATCCTGGCTACGCCCATGCAGAGCAGACCAAACCGCTCAGTGCTCCTTGCTGTCCGAGATAACAATTTTACTCGCAGATCACGAGTAAGCCTGTTTATCCTCAGACTTAAAGGATATGAGCTGAGCCAGGGTCGGGTTTACCCTCAATGGTGCCCCTGGGCAGTGATCAAATTACCGCCCTTCATCACTTGTTATACGTGGAAGTGAACCACTCGCATTCGAAGTGGATATATATGATGTTAAAATTTCAATGGAACTATATGCAGAAAATGCAACACGCAATTTTTTGGAAAATTTGTTGGTGAAGCCAAGTAAGAACTAGGGGGATTCGCTCGCCAACCCCGGGGCCGAGGCTAATTTCGGGCGCGGCCGAAATTTGGATACCCTTGGCTTGGACTAAAAGTTTTTTCGGGCGTACCTATGAATTGTATTTAATCTCCTCATTCTTTTTCTTTTATCTTGACAAAAGTTTTGGGCTTGGTTGAAATAAGTGGGCAAATGAAAATATTTACTCAGCAAATTTTATTGGGGTTGCGGGAGACTGACCCCACAGTACGATTTCATTCGTTTTGGACTTTTTTCTTGCTTTGGTAAAGACATTAATTCAAGGTTTTGTGAAATTGGTGCAAAACAAATTTCTTAGAAGAACCGAAATGGGGGTTGGTTTTCTTATGGCCACCCCATGACCCCATGCTCGGATTTGCTCAATTCTTAGATATGTTTTGTGTCATCAAGAGAAACACATTTGTGAAATTTGTTTGAAATTGGCGCACAAATAAAAAAGTTTTTCTTAAAAGAACCTAATTTGGGGTTGTTGGGTTTGTATGGCAGCCCCATGACCCCATGGTCCGATTTGATCAGTTCTTAGATATCTTTTGTGTCATCAAAAGAAACACATTTGTGTGAAATTTGGTTGGAATCAGTGCACAAATAAAAAAGTTTTTCTTAGAGGAACCTAATTTGGGGGGTTAGGTTTGTATGGCAGCCCCATGACCCAGTGATCCAATTTCGGTGATTCAAACATACAAACAGCCTGCAACAATAATAAGCACGAGTGCATAATTTCAGCTCCGTAGCTTTTATAGTGGCCGAGAAAAACGCGCTGCAACAGACGGACAGACGGACAGACAGACAGACAGACAGACATCGTCTAATCGACTCATCTCGTCATGCTGATCATATATGTATACTTTTTATATGGTCGGAGATGCTTGCTTCAATGCAAACTTCATGACAAAGTTAATATACCCTTTCACTCTATGGGCGAAGGGTATAAAAATGCATGTACTCGTATGTAAATTGCCTTTTATCAGTCTCGATTTTCTTCATATAATAAGTTTCCGCCACAAGTTCCAGCCAAAACCAGTGGGGAAGTGGTGAGTAGGTACCGGATCGATTTTGATATAATTTGAACAAATTTTACCAAATTGCCGATCTTTAGAAGCAGTTTGAATTGAATTGAAATCGAGCTAAAATTAACCCTAGTTTTCTGCACTTAAGGCATTAAAACTGTTAGAAATAATGAAGGTAGAATAAAATGATTTGAGAAAGAAATGATCGTCAGACTATGCGCCAATTTTTAAAACAATCGTACGATCACCTCACCTTGGCAAAAGTTGGAGAAAATTGAGATAGAAAAATATTTTGTTTTTGGGTCAAATCACAAAAAATTTACTTTGAAGTTCTGTAAAAACCAAACCTCTTATCCGATTTTAGTGCGGTTACTTTCATTTTTTAAGTAAATTTGTTGACTGAACTAATCATCTCATTTTGCTATTCTAGCTAGCTAGCTTTTGAGATCAAGAGACGCGAGAGCGTCTCGCCCGCCAAAGGAAAAAGAAAAACGAAAGCGAACAAGTCTATGATTACCGGAGACAACTTACTTTTTTGTTTGACCAGGCTACAGCCTTCCAGGCAACAGCCCCCAAAAAAATTTGTTTACCAAAATATTCCACATATCCTGTTCTAGTGCCTTTCCAAATAAAATCTTCGATCGGCATAATAACGGGTAAGATATATGCAATAAACGGTGAAATTTTCACCCTCACAGACTTAAGCGAGTAACCCAATTTCAGAATGAAGTCTACAGTTGCAGAAAGACTTGCTTCTACTGTCTCTCTTCGTGATGGGATTTTTATGAAATTTGGAACGAATGATCCTCTGGTGGTCCTTTTAAAGAATCAATGTCTTCCATTTAGATAAGTGGATGGAATAACGGTAAATTAATAGGTAAAGTTAACAAAAGATTTCCAATAATTGCGTCTATCGGCTCATCGCATTGACCATTTTTTTAAACACACTGCGGCATTGGGACATTTGGATATTGGGACACCGGGAGACTAGGATCTTGGGGTAGTGGGATATTAGGAAATTGGGACATTAGGGTCTTGGGACATTAGGACATTGGGGCATTAGGCACAATGGGGAAACAGGGACGTGGGGACATCGGCATATTAGGGCATTGGGACATCGGGATATTGGGGCATTGGGACAATGGGACATTGGCATATTGGGTCATTAGGACACTGGGAGACTGGGACATTAGGACACTGGGATATTAGGACATTGGGACATTATGACCTTGGGACAATCGGACATTGGGACATTGGGACACTGGTACATAGGGGCATTGGACCACTGAGACATCGGAATGTTGTGACATTGGGACATCGGGATATTCGCACATAGGGGCACTGGGATATAAGAACATGTGAACATTAGGGTCTTGGGTCATTAGGACATTGGGATATTAGGACATCAGCACATTAGGACATTGGGACATTAGGTACACTGGGGAAACTGGGACGTGGGAACATTGGGGCACTGGGACATCGGGATATTAGAACATTGGGACATTGTAACATTGGGATATTGGCACATTGGGATATTGGAACATTGGGATACTGGGACATTAGGGCACTGAAATACAGGGACATTGGGGCACTGGGATATTAGGAGATTAGGCTATTGGGACCTTGGGACACTTGGTATACGGCGACATTGGGACACTGGTACATTAGGCCATTGGGATATTATCACATTAGCATACTGGGACATTTAGGACATTGGGTTACTGGGATATTAGGAAATTGGGGCATTAGGACCTTGGGACATTAGGACAGTTAGACATTGGGATATTAGGACATTAGGTGGGAGACTGGGACATTGGAATATTCCGATACTGGGATATTGGGACACTAGGGTAGTGGGACATTCGGACATTAAACCATTGGGGCACTGTGATATTTGCACATTGGGACAATAGGACCTAAATTGGGACACTGGGACATCAGGATATTGGGACATTGGCACATTAGGATATTAGGACATTGGGACACTGGGATATTAGAACATTGGGACATGAGGACACTGTGACAATGGACCTTAGGGCATTAGGGCATTAGGACATTGGAACATTGGGACACTGTGACATTGGGACAATGTGACATTGGGACACTGGGTCAGGGGGGCATTAAGACAGATCAGTAACAGAACGTTAACAGAACGTAAATCGAGTAATAAAAGAAAGGTAACAGACCGTTTACAGAGCTTTAGCCGAATGATTAAAGAGAATTAAGAGAACATTAACAGAACGTTAACAGAGCATTAACGAAAAGATAATAGAGTGTTAAGAGAACGTTAATAGAGCATTAACAGAGTTAACAAAAAATTAACAGATTACTAACAGAATGTTAGCAGAGCCATAACACAAAGATAACACAAATCTATTTTGCACAAAATACATATTAATAAACTATACCCATTTCATCCCAAAATTATTTTTAAAAAAGCTCAGCAACAGCCATTTGTAGCGTATTTGCAATTGCGTTTGCAGTATCTATTTATTTTAAAGAAGACCCTGTAAATATAACTTATGATATTAAATTTATGGAATATGCTGAACAAAAACCTATTGAAACTTTTCCCAAAACAAAAATATTAGTTGGCTATTTAAGTATGCAAAAAAATAAGACATCTGACCAAAAACAACAAAGTTGTAAAAGTTACCCCGCCAAAGAAAAATTCATCTGCCGCAAAAAGAATACATATCACTCCAATCCGCTGCTCATATCTAATTTTGTTTGCTGGATGTACTTTTGTTTTGGGTGTAAATGCTGGAGAAGTTTAAATGTACAGGACTACTTCTTGAAGTAATTTGGAGGGAGCCGTCAAAGTGGCACTGAATAAAATGTTAAAGCTCCCACCAAATTACTTTAAGAAGTAGTCCTGTACCTTTAAACTTCTCCAGCATTTACACCCAAAACAAAAGTACATCCAGCAAACAAAATTAGATATGAGCAGCGGATTGGAGTGATATGTATTCTTTTTGCGGCAGATGAATTTTTCTTTGGCGGGGTAACTTTTACAACCTTGTTGTTTTTGGTCAGATATTAAAGTTTTAGTCGTACATGAAAATGATTTTTTCAAAAATTTTCAAATGCCTGTGGCAACTAAAGGGTTAAGCTAAGGGGGTATGTTTCATACAACTTTTTTGCTGGAAATCACATGAGGAATCACAATCCGGTGCGTTTATGCGGCAGTTTGCGGACACGCTGTAGACAACGGTTAGTGAACGAAAGCTTCTAAATAAATATTTAAAGTTGACAAATGAAAATTTAACTTCAAGGGGAGATCTGGGAAGATGAACATGCATAATTTGGAGTTGTCTGAACTTCATCACCCAGCTCTCTACAAATACTAATGCTTTAGTTTGTTAATGGTACAACTCCAAAAATTGTGATTTCCCGTTTTTTGGGCTCAAATTATACCACCACATGTGGCATTTTTGTATTTTACAAATTTTCCCACTCCAATCTTTAGTAAATTTCTTCCAAAATGTACTTGTGCCGATATCCAACCGCCTCCGGTTTTTCATAGATACCGGCATAAAAGAAATGTGCCCGTATCCAGAGGTGATGAAAATAAAAAATAACAGGCGTGGCACGGCAGGGAGGGGCGGTCGCCCCACCCCTGGCTGATGATTATGGTAAAAAAATCACTGCACTATACAATGCTTGAAGGCGTAAAAATGCGAGTTTGATTCCAAGCACTACGTAAAATTTTCTGCTGCTGAGACTGTAGTCTGGCAAACTAACCAGATGCCTTCTTTGCCGCTCCGCGGAATGCATGACCGTGATAGTTTCCAGCACGGACAAATGGACGACGGCAAGTGGCCACACGTAACTGACGGGGGCAGGGCCGGCTTTAGGATGGGACGAGCAGGGCGGTCGCCCCGAGCGCCAGGTTTAGGGGCGCCGAAACCCGAATTATTAATTAAATTTATTTTTACAAATTTTTTTGTTGCTTAAGACAATTTATTTTGTTTAACTGCTGATTAGTATGATGTAAGAATACTAATGCAGGCTATAGAACACGACCATCCAAGTATGAATGTATATACATAATACCATCAATTTAACGCGCCAAAAACCTCACGATTTCTCGGCCGATCGATTGGGCAATCGACTGCCCACAATCGATCTGCCGCCCGCACATATATACAATAGGCAATTTATCGGGTAATCTGAAATTGACAGTCTCACGGACCACAAGACACAACACAAAATAGCGAAAATTATTTCATTTTTGGCGATGGAAGACGGACATCCATTGCTACTTTTGATGGAGAATGACCGCCACAACCACAGCATGAAGAACGACCATAGGTTTATGTCAAACAATCAGCAACTGAGAACACATGATTGTCATGACAGCTTGAACGGAAAATTGCACTGGCTATACGTTCCACACGTCAAATCAAATCACGTCGCCCCCTACTCGCCACGCTCGCCCCCCCCCCCCCCCAATTACAGATTTTTCCATTTCCGAAGTTAGCATTTTTATATACAGGGTGTCCCGCAACTCTTGGTACATACGATAATGGGTAATAGTACACCCAGAGAAAAACATCCCATAACCTGTTAATGGGACTCCTATTATCTTTTCGCCTCGGCTATTTTAAACAAGTTAATAGTTTTATCCTGTTAGTTTAATGAGATTATAAGCCATTGAATTTCTAATAGGACGTACATTTTAGACTAATGGGATTATCTAATAAGATTGATTCAGATTTACAGTTAGTTGCCAATATTTTAAAACGTATGCTTATGCATTATGATTAGAGGTACGGATATTTCGCGAAAAAATGAAACTGAATATTGGAAATTTTGCAAAAATTCAATTCAAATGCAAAAATCAATCTGAGTTGGAAAAATATTTTCTATTAACTGATTTTTTGAAAGAAAATTAACTTTTTCGTGGAAAAAGTACAAACGGGTGGATTTCGCATTTATTTTTTAAAACAGCAATTTTTGCTGAATTCGCTATTTTGTAAATTTGAAATAGATGCGAATTCGGGACTTAATTATGATTTTCATTTTCATACTCCCGTGTATTTATATACAATTTTATATGTACATACAGTGATGGAAAAAAATATTGTTCACCTAAATTTTATTTCAAAAGACCGTGTATACCTACTATTTTAAAATGGCGCAAGATTTTGTTTAACTGGTTTATTAGTTCAATTCACACATGTAGTGATTTTTTTTATTTTTTTTATTTAATAATGGTCCATTTTTGAACACTGGATTCCAACTTGTTTTTACTAACGTTCAACCTTTTCCTATTTAAACCCATTTCTTCACTGAAATGAATAATCAACATCTCTCCTGTCGTGTTATTGAGGTAACGGTATTTTCAAAGGGGCATCCTATAAAATTTATATGAAATAACTATTGTCCTAATAAGAAAAAATTATTGTTTTAATAGGGTGCCCCATTATCCATATTATAGGATAAACTATAATTTCAATGGGAAAATCATAATAATTTAATGGGATGTCCTTTTATTGAGGCAATAGGATAACATGACTGCATTAATAGGATATCGTTTAACATTAATAGTATAATATCACTTTGATTTAATAGTTCGATCTAATTATTTTAATGATGTTCCATCCCATTGAATTAATGGTATCCTATTAACCCAATAATGGGATTTTCCCATTGACTAAATCCAATGGGATAAAATGGCTAATTCCTATTGGTTTAATGGGATTTTTTTTCTCAGTGTACAGCTCATTTGGGTACAATTAATGTTCTACATGACCCCTCTATCTTTAACCGTTATAAAGTTATAGCATTTTTTGTTAATGGTGTCAAAAACCTCGACCTGCAGAGCAAAATCACTATTTGCCACACTCCCAAATATTTGATCCGAGATTTGACTTTACTTTCTGAAACTCCACAAAATTCTACATAAAATAACTGTTTTGCCAATTAAATAATTTAAAACCCTACCCAGATACAACCATTCAAACTTTTAAGAAATTCAAAAATTGATTTTTCATTGAAAATTTAAATTGTAAAATCGTAACGGTACTTTGAACTTTGAAATGTGCAAAGTTGATAAAAGTTGCCTCATAATGTTAGCTTTCGAACGGCATATAAAAATTAGGGTCCTAGGCTTTGAAAAATTGCATATCTTACGTGTTTAAGAGAAAAAAACGTTGTTCCAAGAGAAAACCAAAGTAAATTTTTATTAAGTAAACAAGATTTTTTTTAGTAAAAAACGAAAAAAATACGATACCGAGGTTAATTTCGGGCGCGGCCGAAATTTTGATACCCTTCACTCTTCTCGGGCTAATAGTTTTTTTCCGGTGTACTTATGACTCATGTTTAATCCCCCCCATTCTTTCGCTTTCTCATAGTTTCGTTACATCGATAAAACATATTTGCGTGAGGTTTGGTTAGAATAACTGCACAAACGAAAAAAAAAAACTTTTTTTGGTGGAGGGGGATGGCCCCATAATACGAATATATGTATTTGTTTTTGCAATGTGTCTTTATAGAAAGTACAAAAATATGTAAAAACAAATATATTCGTACTATGGGCGCATCCCCCCTCCCACAAAAAAAAAGTTTTTTTTCCGTTTGTGCAGTTATTCTAACCAAACCTCACGCAAATATGTTTTATCGAGGTAACGAAAACGGTCAAAACGGAAGTGAAAGAATGGGGCGGATTAAACATAAGTCATAAGTACACCGGAAAAAAAATATTAGCCCGAGAAGAGTGAAGGGTATCAAAATTTCGGCCGCGCCCGAAATTAACGTCTGTGTGGTGTTTTTTTTTTCATTTTTTACTAAAAACAATCTTGTTTACTAAATAAAACTCGTATAAAAATTGTGGAAATGTTTACTTTGGTTTTCTCTTGGAACCACGTTTTTTTCTCTTTAACACGTAAGATGTGCAATTTTTCAAATCCTAAGACCCTAATTTTTATATGTCGTTCGAAAGCTAACATTATGAGGCAACTTTTATCAACTTTGCACATTTGTCAGTGCAAAGTACCGTTACGATTTTACAATTTGAATTTTCAATGAAAAATCTATTTTCGAATTTCTTAAAAGTTTGAATGGTTGTATCTGGGTAGGGTTATAAATTATTTAATTGGCAAAACAGTTATTTTATGTAGAATTTTGTGGAGTTTCAGAAAGTAAAGTCAAACCTCGGATGAAATATTCGGGAGTGTGGCAAATAGTGATTTTGCTCGGCAAGTCGAGGTTTCTAACACTATTAACAAAAAATGCTATAACTTTATAACGGTTAAAGATAGAGGGGTCATGTAGAACATTAATTGTACCCAAATGAGCTGTACTATCACCCATTATCGTATGTACCAAGAGTCGTGGGACACCCTGTATAGAAGGATGTATGATGCCACAAAAATTTAAGTGTGTTGTTTGAGGGATAATTTTGTTCTAATTTTGTGGTCTCCGAAGGTATATTAGAGCAAATATTTTTGTCTTTTCTCGCTCAATTAAATTTACTAAAACTACTTAAAAAATAGAAAAGTTTATAAACGTATTTGTAAAATTATTAACTTAATGAACGTTTAAATGTTGTGATTCAAAAATTAACCGGTGGTACCTACATTGCGTAACCTGTAGTAATGCAAAAAAGCCAGGTTTCCCGCACAACCATTTCTAACCACGGTCGAAATTACAAAATGAAATGGATTTATGTTTAGAAAAATATGGACTACTATACGTAAAATCGATACTGACTGAGTTCCGTACCATCAAATTCAACCATTGGCAAGTGCGTTTTCGCAGGGACCAGAGTATGTGAATCAGGAACGCAGTCTTTGGAACTGTCTATCTTTCCTTAATTTTCGTCTTCTTCGTCAATTCCGCAATTGAAGATAGCAGTGTACTCTTGAAAATATTACTAATTTGAAAAATTTTAACATCGAAAAAGATGAATGGAAAAGTGCAACCTACTTAAGTGGGATTTGCTATCGTCTTCCCAATCAACATAATGAATGTTTGTGAGCTAATATGTATGGTTCCTTATGTTTCTCCGCCGTGAGATTGCCTGTTTTTTTTTTGTTTTGAACGATTATAAAACTGGCAAAGTATTTTGTAGTTTGTTTTAAAAATTGAAAAATGAACACTACAATAGATCCTGCAATAGATCTACTCTTGCTTACACAAAACCAATTTTCCGTTATTTGACCCCTAACTCTGAAATTATTTATTTCTGCGAAAAACTCTCCAGGAATACTCGTATGTTAGAGAGCAGATAGTTCCGCGTCCAAAGAGACATAAATATTGTAGATCCCTTGAGCGGTATTATTACAATTTATAAATTAATTTGGTCATTTTTAACATAGTTCCATATTATGAATAAAATTTTGAGATTGAACGGTTTCCCATTTTTGGCCGCGAAAGTTGTATTTTTCTTGTACATTATGTATATTGGGGTGCTGAACCTCAATCCGTAACTTCCCACCAAAAAAATTTGTTGCAAAACAGGGTCAAAATTGCAAAAAATGCCAAAAAATTACTATCAATTGTAGATATACCGCTTAACGCATTTTAAAGATGAATGGCGCGTTGAACCCACAATTATGTTTTCTCTAACAATTTCATGGACAGGTTTTCGAAGAAATGTACACTTTCGGAGTTATAAGTAAAAAAAATGGGAAAATTCCGAAAAGTTTGGTTTTTTTTTCGCGGTTTTGACCCTGTTCCGCAACGGAAATTTTAGTGGGAAGCTCCGGATTCGAGCTCAGGATAAACACCATAACAAAAAAAAAACAAAAAAAAATTGTCTGCACCACACTTTGCAATCTGAGTACACCTACTGACTACACTAACTGTCCTTTGGTTAAATTTGGCGCTAAAATTAAAAAAAAAATGACGCTAATTTCGGGCGTGGCCGAAATTTGGATACCCTTCGCTCAGGGTAAAAGTTTTTTCATGCGTACCTACGACTTGTATTTAATCCCCCCCTTCTTTTCCTTCTGTCTTCACAAAAGTTCCGTTGCATCGAGAAAACAATATTTGTGATTTGTGTGGGGTTTGGTTGGAATAAGTGGGCAAATAAAAACATTTACACACCCAGAGAAAAACATCCCATAACCTGTTAATGGGACTCCTATTAACTTTTCGCCTCGGCTATTTTAAACAAGTTAATAGTTTTAACCTATTAGTTTAATGAGATTATAAACCATTGAATTTCTAATAGGACGTACATTTTAGACTAATGGGATTATCTAATAAGATTGATTCAGATTTACATTGTTAGTTGCCAATATTTTAAAACGTATGCTTATGCATTATGATTAGAGGTACGGATAATTCGCAAAAAAAATGAAATTTCTCATAAAAAATTTCTGAATATTGGAAATTTTGCAAAAATTCAATTCAAATGCAAAAATCAATCTGAGATGGAATATATTTTCTATTATCAGTCTTAACTGATTTTTTGAAAGAAAATTAACTTTTTCGTGGAAAAAGTACAAATGGGTGGATTTCGCATTTATTTTTTAAAACAGCAATTTTCACTGAAATTCGCAGCTATTTCGTAAATGTGAAATAGATACGAATTCGGGACTTAATTATGATTTTCATATTCATACTCCCGTGTATTTATATACAATTTTATATGTACAGTGATGGAAAAAAATATGTCCTGAGGTAACGGTATTTTCAAAGGGACATCCTATAAAATTTATAGGAAATAACTATTGTCCCAATAAGAAAAAAATATTGTTTTAATAGAATGCCCCATTATTATTATAGTATAAACTATAATTTCAATGGGAAAATCATATTAATTTAATGGGATGTCCTTTTATTGAGGCAATAGGATAACATGATTGCATTAATAGGATATCGTATAACATTAATAGTATAATATCACATTGATTTAATAGTTCGATCTAATTATTTTAATGATGTTCCATCCCATTGAATTAATGGTATCCTATTAACCCAATAATGGGATTTTCCCATTGACTAAATCTAATGGGATAAAATTACCAATTCCTATTGGTTTAATGGGATTTTTTTTCTCAGTGCACAGAAAATTTGTATTGAGGCACGAACGCGACGCACGTTCCTTGCGCAATCTTCCAGTGCTCGGATCAATTGCTCCCACATTTGTTTCATGCGAATTTAGTTTGGCACGCCAACCAAACTAAAAAATGTTTTGTACCACTGTACATTTTCATCGCTACACAGCAACAGCGACGAATCTGGAGGCAATTGGTCAATTGGAAGTTACAGTTGTAGCGGATCGGATGATGCATCGTGCCGGCTGCTGATTGGTCGAGATGTTTTAGAAAGTTGTCGAGACGAGTCGGAAGAGAGTGATAGTCGCGTCGTAGGGAGTGCATCGTGGAGTCGGGCTTGACTCATCGAGCGGTTCGCGTGGTGAACGAAGAGGAGCGAAATTCATTTTTTTTTTTAGGGAAGTCGGGTGAGAAGCTCTAGTTGCTCTAAACTGAAACCGGGTCTTTGTGACGTCGCGGATCGGGCGGAAAGTGAAAAAAAAGTGATTGATTTCCACGAAATTCGATTTTGGCTTTCCCGGTCGTCGTCATGTTCGCGGTTGTTATGCGAGTCGTCTTGTTGCGAAACGACTCCACCAGTGCCACCCCCATTTGAAAAGACAACGCGAAAATTATCGGCGAGAAGAAGGCGCCTCCATCAAATTTGCGAGAAAAGTCGGACAACCAACCACCAAGCCGCAGCAGACGAGCCGCCCGAGACATCGCGGTCCAGCCGTTGTAGCGAGAAGAACGAGCCAAAAGGGTCAAAACTGTGCTAGGTTCCGAATTGGTCACAGTAAGTAGAGTTCTTATAGTGATGGCGTAGCGCCAGCCGAGCCCGAGCTATCAGGCAGCGGAGCGCTCGAGCTATCAGGCAGCCGAGCCGCCGTAGCCATTAAGCAGCCGCCGCTGTCCAGCGACATAGTTAGCCGGGAGAAGCACGAGTGTGTGTGCGACAGACGTCCGCCCACGCGCGCGGCCGCCCCCTAACCGGGAAGCCCAACTCAGGGACCGTCATCACTGTTTGATCGTCTTGGGGCTCGTCGTTTTGTTTTTGCACGACATGGTTGCAAGTGCAATCATCTCTCCTTAGGTCGCCACCGAAATCATTCTTTTTATTTGCTGACAAATTTGGAAAGGAAAATTGAGCTTTCCGGAATTTTTGTGCGATCAGATTTAGAACGAAGGATCGGAAGACAGGTAAGTGGTAGTGGTGGTGGTCATCATGGCGGTAGGCCAATTGAGAAAAGCATAAAATATGTACACCGCAGGTCGCAGTAACCACAAAGCTGAAGGTGATGTATTTGGGTATTTTCGGTGTTTCTGCTGCTCTAATTATGAATTGGAGGTCTCGTGCATACATATATAAAGGTGTCTATACCTGCTAAATTTGTGACAATGACTTTTCTTTGCCAAAGGGCTTCGAGAATATTCCGTTAACCATTGAACCGTTAACCGTATAACCATTGAAAAATAACTAATAGAACTCTCACTCCATATAAAAAAGTCCCCATCCAGAAAGTACCTATGTGTGAAATTTGTTCACACGTATACTATAGGCATACTATAGGGTACACGAAATTATCAGATTTGTTCTCAAATTTCATTCATCTTAGTCCAGTCAAAATATGTATCCCAATTCAGGTATCCAAATAGAAAAAATAGATAAGGCAAATGTTTGTTGTTTTTGATTCAGTGGGCTGCCAGGAGTCTAAAACACATTTGTTAAAAACAAATTTGGACGGAGTCGTCCCAAAAAGGACGAAAAAGGATACTCCTTAATCCTTGACCGGAGGTCAGCATGCGGGGTATCATATCAAAGAGGACGTCGAGTACATTACATATCTGGTGTCCGTTTCCAGTTTCAAGGAACGGAACGGAATAAAACGACCTAAAATGGAAAATTATTGAATTATCGTGTTTCCCGTATATCTTTCCAAAGCCACAACCACGAGAATAGTTCAAGTTGTCACTACTTTTCTGACTTTTCAGAATCTTAAGATTCTACCATTAAATTTGCTAAGAAAACAATTTAACGGAAAGTTCTAAAACAGGACTTAAAAGGACACTAATTACACACCTTGATCGAACTTGGGAATGCGGGGTGTCATATCAAAGAGGACGTCGAGCACATTCCATATCCGGCGTTTGCTACTTATTTCAGAGACTCCCAAAGGCGAAATTTGGGTTCAAATGATAAATTTTCGAGTTTCCCGTATCTGTTTCTTTCCAAAGCCGTAATTTTCCATTTAAGCCTGAATTATTCCATTTAGTGTCCTTGAAACAGGAAACAAACACTGGATATGGCATGTACTCGACGTTTTCTTTGATATGACACCCCGCATGCCCATGTTGGTCAAGGTGTATAATTAGTGTCCTTTTATGTCCTTTTTCAAAGCTTTACGATAAATTTTTTCTTAGAATTGATTGGTACAATCTTACGGTATTATCAATTTTGAAAAGTGAGAAAAGTAGTGAAAACTTGAATTATTCTCCTATAGTTATGGCCTTGGAAAGATACACGGGAAACACGATAATTCGCTGATTTCCCATTTGAACTATTTATTCCGTTAAAAAGTCCTTGAAACAGGAAACAGACACCGGATATGTAATGTACTCGACGTCCCCTTTGATTTGATACCCTGCATGCTGACCTCCGGTCAAGGATTAGGGAGTATCCTTTTTTGTCCTTTTTGGAACCTTTCCGATACATTTTTTTTAGCAATATGCGTTTTAGCTTCCTGGGAGGCCGCTGATTCAAAAATAACAAAAATTAGCTTTACTCTATATTTTCTATTTGGATGCCTGAATTGGGATACATATTTTGACTGGACTAAGATGAATGAAATCTGAGAACGTGTTTTTCTCTTTAGAATAGGTACGTTTTATTGAGTTTATCCCGTGCAGGTTTGGGTAGAACTTCATATAAAAAAAATGGCACTTACCCAGGTAAAGTTCATCCGTGCAACTACCCTACACGGGCAGTGGCGTATTTAGAAAATTCTCAAAGGGGGGGCACAGACTACGGGGCTAACTTGTTACATAAAGTTTTGGTGTGGGGATACCCGGGAGCAGCTACATAGGAAAATATTGGCAAGACTGAGGGATCGTTGATCCTTGATCCTTGATTTAAGGCGAAACTCAAGGAGACCTTAAGTTTTCAATAGACTTGAAATACAATATTTCAAGGTATGTGGGGAGCTTCCCCTTAAATCAAGGATGCATTGACTCGTGAATATAACTGTTTTCTATGAAAAAGTATGGAAAATGACATTAATTTAATTTCGGCATTCTTGACTCTCATTAACTGCTTTTGGCTTTTCCTGAACCAAAATACGTTCAAAATTCTGCCAAAAAGTGGTTGTGCTTACTTTTGAATGAAACACAGATGAAAAGCTGATACAACAAATTTTGGCTGACATTGTGGTTTTGAATTCCATGACAAGTTTAAGCGAATTTGAATGCAAAATTAGGATTTACTGAAAAAGAGGCCTTTGAATGTTTATGTCAAAAATCTAGTAACAGATCCCGTTAAATCGTAACAAGTGCTGAATATTATTTTACAAGTACAATCAAGAATACTACACTAAGTTGACCAGACTCCAGAAGGCCCAATGCTGTGCACATTGCTGACCTTGGGAAACCAATAATTGTATTTCTCTCCTTCTTTCACGCCGATTGGGAGAAAGCATAATATGTCACGAGGCTACCACCATGACGCATGCCATTGATAAACGGCAGCCCTCCTTGTACCGTTTTATTTAAAAGCTTCGTAGGCCTATCTTTCTTTGCAATAGATAAACTGAAACCTCTTTGGGCAGTGGTTTTTAAGCAATGCGTAGTCGACCGCTTTCCTGGCACATCTACGGAGTGGAGTCCGAGAAGAGCCTCCAGAGAGATGGGGTTGTGGCTTATTTGCTGTACACATTGCTGACCTTGGGAAACCAATAATTGTATTTCTCCCCTTCTTTCACGCCGATTGGGAGAAAGCATAATATGTCACGAGGCTACCACCATGACGCATGCCATTGATAAACGGCAGCCCTCATTGTACCGTTTTATTTAAAAGCTTCGTAGGCCTATCTTTCTTTGCAATAGATAAACTGAAACCTCTTTGGGCAGTGGTTTTTAAGCAATGCGTAGTCGACCGCTTTCCTGGCACATCTACGGAGTGGAGTCCGAGAAGAGCCTCCAGAGAGATGGGGTTGTGGCTTATTTTGGTTGGTATTGGCTCTTATTGGATTTGATGGACATATTGTGGGGAAAAAAACTTTATTTGTAAACTCTTACAGAGTCCTTTAGTATGCATAAAGGATGGAGTACAGTGATTCTATTGTTTTCTGAAATATTAAATTGCATCTTCTCACGACTGTAATTTCTGCCATAGATGCCAAGTCTGCAACATATCAAAATTTTCGAGTTATGGGCAATTTTCGATTAGAAAACAAAAGAGCGATTTGGGCAGCTGTAACTTTCGAACGTTGATAGGGTGGACCTTGAAATTTGCGATTATCTCGCCAAATATTAACCATACATGAGTCAAACTTTACACCATAAATCTCATCTTTTGACGGTTCCAACTTCTGAACTTTTACAGCTAGTGCCTTGAAATTCATCAAATTTAGGTAGTGCGGTGCCCCACAAGTCTGCCAAATTCCAAATTTATTGGACAAATTTTATGGGCAATTTTCGATTAGTAAAGACAAAAGTGCGATTTAGGCAGCTGTAACTGTCGAATGCGGATAGGTAAAACCTTAAAATATAGAGGAAATGTGAGCACCAAGCAGCTCCACCCTGAGAAGTGTGTTACATTCCTGAACGATCGATCAGAGTTCCCTCGTTATCGAAAATGAACACAGAATTGTGGATTCGAAGCCGACTGCACTCGTATTACAATTTTTATTTTTTCGAGCGGTTTGTATAAATTTGCTAATCAATTTTATACTATTGAAGAGTAAAATTTTTATAAAGCATACTTATACTTGTATTATAGTTCAATTATACTTTTGATAAAGTTTTTATATGGAAATGTATATGAATATATTTTTTAATAAAAATTACACCACAATTTTTAGCCGTGTAGGAACTAGAAATGAGAAGGAATGGCTACGATGATGTTAACTTCGTGAAAATTGAAGCATTGAAGAAAGTACTGTTAAATAACGAATATTAATTAAACACGCGATTTATTATGTTATTAGCGATTTTATTGAGATTACTACAAATCGAGAAGTGTGTTGACACGGCGGAAGTTCAAACAGGAGAGAGATAGTAGAAGCCAGGAAGGCAACATATAAAAAACTAAAAATTGACAACTAGAGATAACGAGTGCATTCAATGCATATTTGTTACTTCATGCCAACACTCCTCCTTAACGAATATGCAAATCGTAATACATACATCATACATTAATTGATTTGGTAATTCATTTTACAGTTTAATTTAATTCAGTGTATCATGTAACTTTAAGTTCCAAATTCGTGCAGATTGTTTCAATCCATAAATACATTTATTCAATTTGCATACCTTAGTTTCAGCATCATCGACAACAAATCCTGGTGGCTGGCGCATGTAGATTTCTTCGCTTAGCTCTCCGTTGAGAAAAGCACACTTGGCATCATAGTGAAGTACATCCAAATTCTGACTTGCAGCAATCGACAGAAGAATACGAAACGTTGAATGTCGTGATACAGGAGCAAATACTTGGTCGTAGTCTACGCCATACTTTTGGCTAAAGCCTTGAGCTACAAGCCTTGCCTTAAACCGGTTTGTCCTTCCTTCAGAGTCAGTTTTAATCTTGAACACCCACTTACATCCGACTAAATTTTTATCGGGCGGCAAATCAACTAAGTCCCAAGTCTTATTATCAACCAAGGAAGTGTACTCCTCCTGCATAGCTGCAATCCATTCATCCTTATGATGGCACGAAATAGCTTCATTATACGTTAAAGGTTCACCATTGGTAACGATACCGATTTCTTCAATTAAGTATTTCGGTGGAACCGCCTTTGTTGAACGTTTAGATCGTCTGACAACTGGCTCTTCTTCCGACTGTGAATCACTCAAGCTCGACTGTGTCTCACTATTCGAAGAAGGTTGTGGTTGACTAATCGAACTCGACTGCGCAGCTTCCAAATCGTCCTCTATTTTACCAATTGGTTCCGGATCAGATTCAAGCTCAAAATCGACAAAAGACTCCGTACACTGCCGGGCGGGAATCTTTGATTTCGATTCACGCTTGTCAGTCAAGAATTTCACATCTCTGGATATCACAATTTTGCGTCGGTTTAATACAAAACATCGGTAGGCCTTGGACTCTGAATCGAATCCCATGAATACAGCTTCCTCCGCCTTCACGTCTAGCTTTCGACGATTATTATCATTAACTCGAACAAAACACTTCGCTCCAAAACGACGCAAATTTGAATAATATGGTTTCCTTCCATTCCAGTGTTCAAATGGTGTTCGATTGACAGCTTTCCATGGCAATAAGTTTTGTAGCATATTCGCCATTGTAATAGCTTCGCCCCAATATCGATACTCCAAACCAGCGTCCAAGAGCATACACCTCGCCATTTCGATCAGCGTACGATTTTTACGTTCAGCAACTCCATTTTGTTGCGGACAATTTGGAGCAGTACGTTGAATTTGGATGCCGTTGGATTTTAAATATTGGACAAATCGACTATCAACGTATTCTCCACCACGATCAGAGCGAAGGCATTTAATATTAGTTTTAAATTCATTTTTAACGGATTCGTGGAACTGTTTAAAGCACTCAAAAGCTTCAGATTTTTCTTTTAACAAAAAAATTGTGCAATACCGAGTAAAATCGTCAATCAAAGTCAAAATATACCTTTTTCCCGATGGTGTAACAGTCTGTAAAGGTCCACATATGTCCGAATGGATTAAATCTAAAACACCTTTTGATTGACGGAGCGACTTTTTAGGGAAAGGGGCCCGAGTAATTTTCCCTTTTATACACACTTCGCACTGATTGCTGCAATCGCAACTTATTATGTTCATCCCGTCTACAAAATTGTTCGCCGGAATACCGCGCACGACATTAATGTCACGATGACCTAACACACGATGCCAATCATGAACGCATAAACTTTGACTACTCCGGGTCAAATTGGCTTGATTCACGTCCGCGACACGCATGCGGTATAAATTGTCACATAGGTCACCAAGTGCTATAACATTTTTATTGTCAGAAGACCGAATTTCACAAATTGTTTTATTGAAATTTATGCGGAAGCCTTTGTTTGTGAGGCATTTCACGGATAAAAGGTTACCACCGATTTCAGGGACATACAACACATTGTTAATTGTTATATTATTAACCCGACCGTCCAAAGTGATAAACTTCACAATAATTGTCCCTCTACCCGATGCAACAATTGTCTGCCCGTTCGCAACAGAAACGTTCTCCGTATGTGATGCATCGAATTCACAAAAATTGTTTCGAAAACTACATATGTGACAGGTCGCGCCCGAGTCTAAAATCCAACCATTTACAGTTGAACCAATCGTGAACAAAAATGTATCTGATGCGTTATTTTCAACAATATTCGCAGCGATACCAGACACATTTTTCTTCGCCTTCCACGACGCATACTTTTTGCAGCTACTGCGAATGTGCCCTTTCTTTTTACAAAAGAAACAGGTAATTGCCTTATTGCTAGACACTGTCAATGCACTGCTATCTCCTGACATCGGCCCGCCACCGTCACGATACTTTCGCCGTCGATATTCCTCTAATATCTTGGAGCAAACAAGTGATGGTGTGAGCTTATTTTCTTCACGAGCTTCAAGTGCTGTAATTAGCCCGTCGTAACTACTGGGCAATGAACCCAACAATGTCGCACTTTTGAAGAAATCTGGCTTCAACTCTTCGCCTAACGCCATGAACTTCTGAAACAGCTCATTCATTCGCGATAAATGAACTTCCATGTCAGTGGCTTCCGTTGCTCGCTGCTGCATTATTTCACGAAGTACCCGCACCTTTGTACCCGGTGAGTCACGTTCATGAAATTCTTTAAGCGCGTTCCACGCCGACTTCGCATTAATCGAATCTCTAATGAGATGGATTTGATCGTCCTCAACGAGCAACGATATTGTTGAAAACGCCTTTTCATCCGCTCTATCCCATTCCGCAAAATTTGCTGCAGGTCTTTCCTCAGCAATAGAAATCCAAACACATTCTCGCCTCAATAGCATTTCAACTCTAAATCTCCAGTTGAAATAGTTAAACCCATTTAGTCGCGGAATTTGATATTTGGCAATTTCAGCCATTGCACCGGCACGCGGTCCCAAATACAAACACACGCGAAAACAAAAGAGAGAAAACAAAATCGCTATTCCGAATTATATTACAAGTATCGCGACAAGGCACTGGGCCCATAACCTTTGTTAAATAACGAATATTAATTAAACACGCGATTTATTATGTTATTAGCGATTTTATTGAGATTACTACAAATCGAGAAGTGTGTTGACACGGCGGAAGTTCAAACAGGAGAGAGATAGTAGAAGCCAGGAAGGCAACATATAAAAAACTAAAAATTGACAACTAGAGATAACGAGTGCATTCAATGCATATTTGTTACTTCATGCCAACAAGTACCCCAGGCAGGGCACCACAGACACCGAACCGTAGGAATTCAAAAATGTATGCTAAAAATGCTTTCCCACCAAAACACTTAAATTTTTAGCATTTTAACAGAAAGAGAAGCATCTGGTTTAAAGACCTTTACAGCAGCCCAACACGAATTTACGGCCAAATTAAAATACACAAGCCCGATCGAAAAATCAGACCGATTGTTTCAAATATGTATTTATCAATTCAGCGGCTTCCAAGACATCGATACCGCAACAACATCTCCTCAACTTATATCAACATAAGACGGGGTCACTTCACACATGACGAGACTTTCAATAGCAGTTCTTGTTTCGGAACAGATTCATGTCGATATTGGGCAACGTTTCATGACCACCTCGTTGCCTCGACATAATCATAGCTTGTACTTATTCTCTTGTTCTTGTAACCACGCGTCTATGAAAATAAACTCAACCCGAAAAACGGAAAGGGTTCATCAACGAGGAGATCTGGCGAATTGAGAAGATGATGTGATGTGATAATGTTTCGAAAAAGATTTACAAAGTTTAGTACTAGAAACGCTCAAAATAAAAAGGGAACATTTGGTACTGCAATTCTTAGTATAGTGTGAAAAAAGTTTGATGATGGTGCTCACAGGGGGGGCACGTGCCCCCTGTGCCCCCCCTGTAAATACGCCACTGTACACGGGATAGAGCTCAAATGTAGATGGCGGACGCATAGGGGAAATTTGAGGGAATTTGTCTTTTCAAACCAAATGTGAGAGTTTTTCTCATCACGAGAAAAGATTTTGCAAAGAAATAATCATCTTTTGTGATAAAATCCACCACATCTAAAAAATAAGACGACGAAGGTGATTCAAAGATGGGCAAAAACTGTCAAATGTCAGCTGTTTGGTCTTAACCGGGATGTTACCCGCGATCGTTTTTTTCGAGTCAGATTTACCCGCGATGCGAAAAAAACGTCGCTAATGTTGATTACACGATGATAGCCGAATCATTTCTTGTCAAATTTTTCAAATAAAAACTACTGGATGTAAAGTGGTAAATACTGTTTACTTCGAATCTATTTTTCTCAGATGTAGGCAAATGCATTTGAATTGGTGTGCAAGTGCGTTTTTTTGTCATTTTATGTCATAAAGTGCATGTTTTAGTTTAGAGTACACGTCGTGAACGGTCGGCTGTAATTTTTGCTCAATTTTCATTCAACCGACACGAGCGGACCCGACAAATTGTTTACAAATTTCGCGAATGTGAATTGAACAAAATTTAGTGAAACGCGCAGTTTTTTTTACAGTTGTTTATTCGCCAGTGTCACGCAGTGTATTTGTAAGGTCCGGCAAGTGTATATTTATACATTTTATGTTATAAATTAGTATGTGAAATCCAGTGTCCACTTCGTGACCAGTCGGCTGTCATTCAAAACACATTGGGTTTGTCTAAACGTGAATAAAAACAAAAAACCGGTTTTTATAGCTTGCTCCTCGCGAATCTCTTCTTGTTGTTCTTGTTCGCGTGTAGACAGGCCCATTGCTTTGAAATGCTCTCAACCTGCAACGAGAGAATAAAATTCTCGCACACATATTCAACGGAGAGATAAACATCTATACTCATACAAACATTTTTTTCGGAAAGAGGTACAAATACAAACACATTCTTTGGAAATCAGAGATTTTCTTTTGCACTTTTCTATACGCGATTGCCTACTTGTAATATTGTCGTCACGCTCTTGCAATTTTTTTGTTAGAAAAATAGCTAGTATGGAGTGAGCCCTCTATGTATTTATCCTCATTGCTATCGGTAAATACTACGACGACCAGTGACGACGTGGCAGCCCAACCAGGTTAGGGCTTCGAATATCGCTGTAACCTCCGCTTGGAGGACACTATAAAAATTGGGAAGGCGGTAAGACAAATTGATATTCAATTCATCCGAGTGAATTCCCATACCAACTCCCGCATCCGGTTTTTTCTTACCTGCGTGTGATATGCTAGAACATGATGCAGTAGTTGATTTCGAAACCTAGGCCAGTTTGTCTTCCTGCGATTTGGAGTGAGCGGGACCCAGTGGCTACTCGCCCATATGTGCACATGTGCACGTGCACCCCCTGATAAAACAACCATATCAACAAATAATGTGCTAAATAAAACACTTCACAAAAAAGAACAAACCGCCTGACGCAACCTACTCTAAGAAGCGTACGTACATTATGCACATACGATATACCCAAGGCATGCATTGAATCTATATCTCGACCAGCGACCAACACCCACAGTGTTGGTGCACAGTCATATGAACGGGTGCACTCGCTCCAAAATCAGATATGCGACGGGTTCTCGGAGCGAGGGGATAGTGCAAAATTTACACTAGAATTTGTGCACAAATATAAGTCGTGCACAGCCTGCACAGCACACCACTTGGTGATGAACCGAATGTATGAATTTTGGGTGAGTATTTTCAATGAAAGAATATAGGTATAAGAATGATTAGAGATTTTATGTTTATCTTTAGAAATTTTTTGACAAGAACTTTTCTAAGGACGACAAATTCACGCTCAATATTCTGGGATTGGGTTTGCCTTGTCTGAACTGAAAAGCATTTTGTGGAAAAATTATGTTGGTGTGCTGCTGATTCGTAACATTTTTTTCTTGGCTGTTATGTGAAAATCGCAGTAATTCTTTAGTTATAAAATCTAGATTTTTGTTCGCTGTTACAAGGAGATGCAGGAAAACAGGATGGAAACAGGCTTGAGGAAGTAGTCATTTTCGCAAAAAAATTAGAATGTACGTATGTATGGACTAGGCTTTGACATTAAAATAAAATAATTTTAATTCAAAGTAGGTAGTCTTAAGTATACGATAAAATAGATTTTGAGGCTTTGATATCGTATTTAGTTTTCTTTTTTGTGAACCCCCAGTATTATTGTATACGAGCCGCCACTGGCGGGACCACACCCAAGCGCGCAGCAAGCCTGAATTGCAGATACCGATGATCAGAGAAGGAGGCCTCCGCCGACACTCTCCAGTCGTTGATTAAATGCATAACATCCTCCGATGCAAGAGTGACATCCAGCACCTCTTGTCTGTTCTTTGTGACAAAAGTAGGCTCACTACCAACATTGCAAATAAGGAGATTAGTTACCAGAAGATATTCGAGAAGTAATTCACCTCGGTCGTGTGTGTCCGAGCTGCACCAGATCACATGATGCACATTATAGTCGCATCCAAGGATTACACTAGTGCCCGGCTTCCATTAAATTCGGCGAAGGTAGAGTGCCATCATGGGGCATATTTACCGAAGCTACCCACAGTATCTTACCCTGTAGATCCAGCCAAACAAAGACAAAATCCCTGTCACTAAACTTAGGAAACAAAAAAGCATTGATGGTTCTTTTTACTGTCGCTTAACGACTAGCTTATCCTTGGGAAGGCCAGCGATGACACCAAGTGCCCACGCGGGTGACTCCTTTTACTTCTCTGTCCTTTGCGACACCTCAATGGCTGAGACGTGATCGTGGACACGAAAGGCACTTCTCATCACTCGCGAATCGCGATGGGGCGATAATGTTCGCAGCCTCCGGATTACTGGGAGCCGGCTTAACCAAAGCCCTAGACCTGGAGAGAGTTAGACATCCGGAAGTTCTTAACGAGACTTCCTTTGTGTGGCGATCTCCCGATGCACGAGTCCTCTTGTCAGAGCTACTCGTGTTTGCACCGATGGGTACCGCTTTAGGGGAGGAAGCCCTCAACGGGCCCTCCTGGCTACCAGCTACCAATACTATTTCTTGACGAGACATTTTGACAGTTGGTAGCCTTGCCGGGATCGCTAATAGTGTTCATCGAAAGGGAAGCAAAACTGAATGTGCAGGTCGAGTTGGCGACACTACTACCCAGCTTACCTGGCGTCGCGGTCCGCGACCCGAATCCACAATCGCACAGCGACAAACTCCTCGATCCTGTGAAGTCCACGTTTTTAGATATACTCCTGCACACTTATCGGTCCGGATGATACGTGAAAAACGCGCTGAAATAACTGACGCCGGCACCGAAACCGTAACACATGCACACACTTGCAAAAAGGTACGATATGCGCCACGATCACTGTTCACGAGTGGGGGTGCACGGGCCACTCTTTACTTTCGCAGCCTCTAGTGCTGCTGCTAAACACTCCCGTGGGACACTGGTGCATGTCACTATGGGGCTTAATGACCCAATAATTTAAACCGAGCAACGCGCTTAAATTACTAACATCGGCACCGAAAGCGTAACACATTCACACACTCGCAAAAAGGTACGCGACAAGTTCTTAGATATTCACGAAAATCAGGTGCCGGCGACGACTACGACGTGTCGGCTAGCCGTTCCGAGTACCGTTACCGACTACCTGATGCTTGTCAGAAAAACTATTTTTCCACCCGCGATTTTCAGCACTATTTTCAAGTTTCTTCAATAGACACAATATGGAAAACCCTTGATATTGTTTTATTAGTTGTTTATCACTACCGTAATAATTTCAAACTACGTATTTTCCTTTTGCGACGGACGTACGTGCGAACTCACGACTACACCACGACGCGACGATTCTTTCTTTCTCTTGTAAGAAATACAAATAATGTATACAGGGTGTCCGGAAACTGCCGCATAAACGCACCGGATTATGATTCCTCAGTTGATTTCCAGCAAAAAAGTTGTACGGAACATACTCCCTCAGCTTAACCCTTTAGCTGCCACAGGCATTTAAAGATTTTTGCAAAAATCATTTTCTTGCGCGACTTAAAGCCTAATATCTCCAAAGCTAAACCAGCTAAAATAGTGAAATAAAATGATTATTACAGCCAACAAATTTACCTATAAAATAAAACTAACCACACTAAAATTGGATAAGAGGTTTGGTTTTTACAGAGCTTCAAAGTCAAATTTGCGTGTTTTGACCCAAAAACAATCTTTTTTTCCATCTCAATTTTCTCCAACTTCTACCAAGGTGAGGTGCTTGTACGATTCTTTTAAAAATTGGCGCATAGTCTTACGATCATATCTTTCTTATATCATTTTATTCTAGCTCCATTATTTGTAACAGTTTTAGTACCTTAAGTGCAGAAAACTAGGGTTAATTTTGGCTCGATTTCGACATATTTTGAATAGATTTTTCCAATTGCAGATCTTTTAGGGGCAGTGTGAATTGAATTGTATTGAATTCGAGCTAAAATTAACCCTAGTTTTTTACACTTGACGTATAAAAACTGTTAGAAGTAATGGAGCTAGATTAAAATGATGTAAGAAAGATATGATCGTAAGACTATGCGCCAATTTTTAAAGGAATCGTAGAAGCACCTCACCTTGGTAGAAGTTAGAGAAAATTGAGATGGAAAAAAATATTGTTTTTGGGTCAAATCACGCAAATTTGACTTTGAAGCTCTGTTAAAACCAAACCTCTTATCCGATTTCAGTGTGGTTAGTTTTATTTTATAGGTAAATTTGTTGGCTGTAATCAGTGGCGCAACCAGGATTTTGTCCTGGAGGGGGCTAAAGCCATCTTGCCCCCGAGTAATAGTGCTATTTTCCAATAATGATGTCAACGCTCTACGGTGGTGTTTTAAACTCCCATTGCAATAATTAAATAAGCGTGACGCTTATTCTCGATTTATTTTTTTCGTAGTTTAGGTCATCTTTTGTTGCAAAAATCGCCTCGCCTCTGGTGAGCCTGCTGCAGCTTGTACAGATTATGGAGACTGGCGAAGACTAATGCTTCAAGAAGAATTCAAATTTTTATAAAATCTGCATCGAAATTCATATCGCTCTATATTTCACTTTGCAATTTTGCCTCTCCCAGTTTCTATGCTTGGGAGGGGCTTTAGCCCCCTTAGCCCCTCCCGTGGTTGCGCCACTGGCTGTAATAATCGTTTTAGTTCACTATTCTAGCTGGTCTAGCTTTAGAGATATTAGGCTTTAAGTCGTGCAAGAAAATGATTTTTTCAAAAATCTTTAAATGCCTGTGGCAGCTAAAGGGTTAAGCTGAGGGGGTATGTTCCGTACAACTTTTTTGCTGGAAATCACATAAGGAATCACAATCCGGTGCGTTTATGCGGCAGTTTCCGGACACCCTGTATACATATATTAACAATTTACATGCACTTGCATATACGTTTTTCCACTTGTACATAGTTTTCTATAAATATGTATGTATAGAAGGCCGATATGGCATTGACTTGTAAAAATGTAAATTAAAATTTTTATTAGTCAGAAAACTTGGAAAAGGAAAAACGTATAATGTAAGTATTTTCTTATGAGCAATATTTTTCTTTCAGATTTAAATAAATTACTATTTCTTTATATATTTATTATATACAGTCAAACTTCTCTATAACGAACTTCCGTATAACGAATTTCTCTATATAACGAATTTACTTTGTAAACTCTGCTTTTTCAAAAGTTTTCTGAAGAATTTATTCTCCATATAACGAATTTCTTTATAACGAATTTTTCTCTATAACGAATGTTTTCCCAGTTCCAACTTGCGATTTTCAGGTATTTTCAACTTCTATATAACGATTTTTTCCAATCGATTCCCCCGATGATTTTGTAACTAAGGGGAATACCCCAGTAATATAGGAATCGAACAGAGTGGAATAGAACTACAGACACTTTACGGATTCCCCGACTATGCATGCCAATAGTCCAACAATTTTACGTTGAAGCAACGCAATTTTGAATGGGAATGGACGGTATTTGACTCATTCTGAACTTTACAGAACTCCTGAGGTCTTCTGATATTTGAAACGATTAATTTGATCTTTCGGTTTTTGGAGTCACGTTTCTCTCAAAACAAAATAGTTATTTTTTTCGGGTTGGGGTGTAGGTAATAGAGCATTTTGTTGCTGTTGCAGTGCGAAAAGAAAATTTGATAAATATTAAAATTTGCAGTTACAGTGGATGAAAAATTACAGCAAGGACTGGGTTTTTTGATTTTTCTTTAATTACACATAACTGCAAAAAACGCGACTAATTTTTTTAATGTGTTTCCCACAACGGACACTAAATGCGCTATCATCGGTTACCGGGTTATCTTTGTGGTTTTGGAGACCCTACAAATGAACAAAAATATAAAGCTATTCTCTATAACGAATTTTCTCTATAACGAAGAAATTGATCGGTCCCTTGGTGATTCGTTATAGAGAAGTTTGACTGTAGATGTATCGATATATATATATATATATATATAGAATTATATTTATTTTAAGATTATAATTATTTTATCTAAAGATATTCTATTAGTAAATACTGAACTTCAAGGAGGTTATCATTGAAAGTTCAGAAGCGATGGCTGATCCCCAAGGAGGTTATCCTGGGTGAGGTCCGAGGTTGGGTTACAACCTCGTAGGAAGTGCACTTCCTAGCCGTTTCGAGGTCGTGAGGAGGTTATCCTCATAGTGGTTGAGAGGAGGTTATCATCTCAATCCAGACCATTGTTCGACAGTTTTCCGGGTAGGAAAACTGGCTTTTTTTGGATTTAAATATCTTTTGATGAATAAATCTTAAATATTATATTTTTTTATATTATTGCTCAGGTGTTGTTTTCTATTATTTTTCAGATTGACCGGAAGAATACAAATTGAAGAAGAATTGAAATTAAAAAAATAATAATAAATAATATTCTTGGTGAATAAATATTATTTTCTTACACTCTCTCCTTGCTTTTATCTGTTATCCTACGTGCCTAATATTGATAGGCTTCAAGTACTTTTTGCGATTTTGAAAATCGAGATTTCCAACGGTGTGATATTATGAGCATTTCTAACTTTCATCCTTTTTATGTCCAGATTTTCCAAGATTCACACTAAGGCCCGTATTTATGAACATACTTTAACTCAAGGAGACCTTGAGTCAAGGATGCCAAAATTCAAAAAATTAAATGTCATTTTTCATACTTTTTCATAGAAATCATTTATATTCAGGAGTCAATGCATCCTTGATTTAACTCATTGCCGGACACAACGCCAAAATTTGACACGATTTGTATGTCAATTGCTCAAAATTGGACGTCATAGACGTTCTGTCCGGGAAAGGGTTAAGGCGAAACTCAAGGAGACCTTAAGTTTTCAATAAACTTATATAATATTTCAAAGTAGGTGGGTAGCTACCTTGACTTCAAGTGATGTTGACTATAGAAATTTTAAGGTCTCCTTGAGTTTCTCCTTATACATATAAAGGATGCATTGAATCGTGAATATAAGTGATTTCTATGAAAAAGTATGGAAAATTACATTTAAGTTTTTTAATTTCGGCATCCTTGACTCAAGGTATGTTTATAAATACGGGCCTAAGTGTTTTGAAAAGTTTTGTTTCTATGGATTTACATTATTAAGTAAAATTTCCAAAAGATATCATTTTTTAGCGGAAGTTACGCACTTTTGTGCCTCCCCAGCGGCATGCATACTTAGAAATATTTTTCTTACGGATCGGTGAAAAAAATGGCTTATTTGACCCATGCCAACAAATTCTTCATGAATACATCACCAAACCAAAGAATATAACGAATTAACCAATCATCCACCGGTTTTGTGTTAGGATTAGGGTTAACATTGCTTCGGCTTTCTATAATTACATTCGATTGAACCAAACGTCTAAAGTTGTCGTTGCTACGACAATCACAATGCCTTTGAAGCATTAGTGATTATGATTACTAATACTAAAAAACTACATGTAGGAATTACATATTGAGCGCTTATATACCAGCTCTTAATTTAAACTATCTTAAAGCATTTTTGGAGATAGTACCTTTTCCATAGGGTGTATATACCGTCCTAGTCTAGTTCCTGTATTAATTTTCTTCTTCTTCTTTTTATTCGAATTGGTTGTGGAATATGCAGTTGTTTAGAAATGGTTTATCTGACATTTCGATTATTTGGACAATATTATGATTGGAATTTGTTCATCTCGTCTCTCTAACCAGGAATTTCATATAAACTTTGTAGCGAAACGAAAATCCAAAACGATATCATTCCAGTAACAGGACGACTTCGCTCTTCCTGGATAAATTTCAGAGACAGTCGCTGGTCTAGGCATTATGGATTGGCAAGCTCCTCGCCATCTGTTGCGAACGGGACTAAATTTAGTTTCGATTAGTTAGTGCAGCCCGTATATGCCGTCCAAAAATAATTTAAATTTGTCTAAAACTCTTTATCTTTGCTTCGGTATATAAGCGGTCATTGACAAATCTTTCCTTTACGGATAATATGTAAGCCCTTCGAATGGAACATTTTACTTAATTTTCTAAATCGTTAAACCCTAAAATGACGCGTTCGTAAATACTGAAAATTTCATTAACATGTGAGATATTAGAGAGTTTTAGCATGTCGTTCAAATATAACGACATAGTTTGACATTTCTATACAAAAATTCACTTGTCGACAACACGTACATCAGTAAACCACAATTTTGCATGTTCCAAGTAGGCATGGGTGTACCAATATTTCCGTATATTTTATATTCTGTAAACAGTCGAAATTCAGGATATTATTTGTCGTGATTATAGCCCATGCCTACTTCGGACATGCAAAATTGTTTTGCATATTGTCGGTAAGCGATATTTTTGTATGGAAATATAAAACTATGTCGTTATATTACAACGTCAATGTAAAACTCTTTATTGAGGGTCACTTCCAGTAGCTTCGCAGCCCCGTGCGTCACATTCCCAGCGCATGGCTCTGTTTGAACCTAATGTAAATATATTTTCCATGCCCCGCATCCCCCAATAACATTTTCGGAGTAAATATTTTTATTTGCCCACTTACTCCAACCAAACCCCACACAAATATTGTTTTGTCGACGCAACGGAAATTTTGTGAAGACAGAAGGAAAAGAATGGGGGGATTAAATATAAGTCGTAGGTACGCCCGAACAAACTTTTAGCCCGAGGGGAGCGAAGGGTATCCAAATTTCGGCCACACCCGAAATTAGCCTCGGTCTCGTTTCCCTTTTAATGGGATTTGCCTTTATAGGTGAACGTTTTTTATGTTATACTAACATAGTATCAGTAAGCCCACATTGAGGCTTAAAGATTTGTGTTCATAGAGACGTAGACGACTCATGTGACGATTTCTCAACGATCGTAGTTCAGGAACCAATTCTGAGGCCTATTTGCATACGAGTACATAACGGGTGGGCCAATTACAAGTTCGTTTTTAAAAATGCAATAAAATGAACAAAATTAAATTTTTTTCCATGGTTTTTATGTTATTATGTTCAGAGTGGACGAAAACGGATTGATTTCGCCGTACGTTTTCAGAAATCACCGAAAAGTGTTCACAGTGGACTATTTGTAATTTCATATGACAACCGACAATAATATTTTGCATATAAATCATTCTAATCTTACAAATGTGCTGGTGTAGTCATCGATAGTAATTTGCAACATATTTCGTCACTTCAAACTCACCGTCCATTCTCTTATCATGGAGAAATTAAGAACATTGGCAAACACACGAAACTGAACAATTTTTTTCGGGTGTCATTTAAAATATCGGAGTGAGCCGAAATGTGCTGAATAGGGGAATTTGGATTTCAGACCTGGGTGCTTATACGTTTTCATTTGAAAAAAAAATCAAGGTTTCATAGAAAACACGCAAATTAGCGTATATTATCAATGTGTCAATTTGTATGGGAATTGAAATGTTTTCGGGTTGTTTTCATACGAAAACATGAAAATAGCCCCAAATTATATGATTTCGTTCACTGTGAACATATTACAACTCTATTACCTAAACACACATATGAATATTATTCGAACTAGTTAAGGGTCTGTACAGAGTCCATCGTAGGATTCAATTTCTAATCACATAATTTTATTTTATTGAATTGTGTAATTTTGAAAGGGGGCTTAATGCGGAATTAGCAAACACAAATTAATCAATTATATTCGGAAATTTAATTTTTTCATAAATTACTAACGATAAACTAATTAAAAAAACTTCAAAACTTCTCTATATAAATGCGCAAAAAAACGGACATATAATAATTTTGCCAAACCATTTAATATCTATCCAAAATTTCACAAGTCTTTAAAATAAACAAGCCAATTTAATGACAATTAAGGCCTTCAAACATTAATGGCATAACTATGTTTTCAAACCAACCGTCGCGCTTTTTCTATCGTCCCCTTAAATTACATAAAATTTTAATTAACTCTTTTTGATGTGAAATTTAAATATACATTAATTTACAAGGGAAGTGGATAAAGTGGAAGTTGTATGGGTACAGATTGCATTGAAAAGTTCAATCTAACAACATCTGTACGAGCCCAGGGATGATCTCCAGCTGAGCACATAGTTTTGAATAGTTCAGACTCGACAGTGTTGTCCTCAACGTCCTATGAATCCTATGTGAGTCATGCAACTCCCGTGAACTCTGAGTTCTCCCAATAGCTTTGGTTGGTGTTTCCTCTTTTCATAGTTGAACACAGGCATATCCCCAGAAACTATCATCAAGTAAAACTTTCCTCCAAAAACCATCACATCACACAATCCTCCACAAGAATGTCTATCCGGTACACAATAAGCTACAAAACCAATTTACTAACTAGGGAATGGCTTCATAGAGCGTCAGCAACCCATGCATTAGAACAAGTGTTTTTACGATTTCTTCAGTCCAAGGCGAGTGCCCGTTTTAGGGACCGACAGTTAACATCTATTAAAACGAACCCGTTTTGATTAAGCGAAATCCGTTCCTACTTCTGACATTTGAAGAAATTGCTGTTTCATCATCATTGTGGAACTTTGTAAAAAGTACATCTTTGAAATTAATATTTCTTCATTTAGCGGAACTTGCATATAAATTCAATGACACTTGTAAAATTGGAGACAAGTGGATTTAGTTCAGTCGACGGAAGTGTAAGTCATAAAAAAGAATAGCGAGAAAAGATACACATATCTGCAAATGTAAAACCCAAGAATTTATATGCGGCTAGGATGAAATTTTGCTCCTTATAGAATTTAAGTTGTATCCGAGAAGGTCTACGGATTTGAATGGTGCCGCTGCTATCGCTTTGCTCATAGAATGAGTTGATTTATGTTTTCTTAATTAGAATATACATCATGTCACGTAGTTAACAACGAAATATGTGGAAGCGATGTGTTTGCCCACATGGATGAACATTATAGGCGGAGCTTTTGGTCGTCACTAAATGACATCCCTTGGCTGCCCAGCCCTGCTACAAAGGCCACTTTCACATAACTCACGACCTTTTATGGAGTGAAGCGGAAGCAAAACAAAAAGCATGTCGTCTATTCATTCCATTCCCATGGTGTAGTGTTGTCTGTGTGTAGTGTCTGATTCTGATATACTCGCCACTACAGTTGTATAAGCAGACAGGACACGATGCTTTCAGGAATGGGACTGTTTTTTATCATTTAAATAGAAAATTTAGTTAAACACAATTTGTTTGTGGAATATTCGACAGAACAAATTCTCACACGGCATATTATAAAAAACACAGTAGAACAAAGTTAAAAAGTGTCGTCGATTGGAAAATTAAGCAAATATTTGCTTGCTATCCTTCTACTTCTCCATTTGGTTATTAAAACACAAATTATGTTGAAAAACTCCAAGATTAGTCGTGTTTTCCGGAATCCAATGATACAATACGAATCGATACATTCCGTAGGGCGTAGCCGAATCACTTTTTGCGATTTTGCAAACTTTTTTTCGCAACAGCAGTTGGTTCAGACTTGCACCAACCATATAAGGCAGTCCAATACCCAGCGCCCGCTTCAGAAGTAGATACTTTGCGTACTGATTCAAATTGGACTCGCTCCTACTGAATTTGTATCAAAAATTGATGATACACCAATAATAATGCTAGGCGAATCTCCTAAGTAATATCTTTCGCTCTATGAGTGAAAGGGTATATTAACTTTGTGAAGTTTGTAATGCATTGGAGGAAGCATTTTCGCCCATATAAAATATGTATGTATATGATCAGTATGACGAGGGGATATCGCCCAATCGACTGGCGATATCCATCAGTCGGTCTTCTGTCCGTCTATTGCAACGCGTTTTCCTCGGCCGTTATAAAAGGTAATGAGCTGAAATTTTGTTCACATGCTTATTTCTATTGCATGCAAACCAAAAAATATTTTGTTAATATGAAGAAATCTTAATTTTTTTTTTTTAATATTTAAAATAATTTCGTACAATGCGTCTCGTTTTATTAGAATTCCCAAGTAACAATTTCAGCCCTATAATACTTCGTAAAATACTCTCTTCTAACAATAATAGGGGCACTTTACAGGGTATAACCAATGAATAACAGTCCAATAATGGCATTTGGCGCCGTTTTTTGATCCAATTGAACCTTATTGTAGCACTGAATTACACTTTGAAAAAGACATACATCATATGTGTTATGTCATCATTTTCTGTCATTTTCTCGCGTTTGCAAAAAAAATAGAAAACGAGACCGAGGCTAATTTCGGGCGCGGCCGAAATTTGGATACCCTTCGCTCTCCTTGGGGCTAAACGTTTTTCGGGCGTACTACGAGTTGTATTTAACCCCCCAACCCATTCTTTTCCTTCTGTCTTCACAATAAGGTCCGTTGCGTCGACAAAACAATATTTGTGTGTGGTTTGGTTGCAATAAGTGGGCAAATAAAAATATTTCAAGGTTTTGTGAAATTGGTGTAAAAAATGTTCTTTAGAAGAATTGAAATGGGGGGTTGGGTTTGAATGGCAGTCCCATGACCCCATGGTCCGATTTGATTCATTATTAGATATGTTTTGTGTCATCAATAGAAATCCGTTCGAGTGAAATTTGGCTAATTTGGGGGGGGGGGGGGGGGGGGGGTTTGTGTGGCAGCCCCATGACCCCATGGTCCGATTTGATCCAATGTCACATATATTGTGTGTCATGAAAAGAAATACATTTGTGTGGAATTTGGTAGAAATCGGTGCACAAATAAAAAAGTTTTTCTTAGAAGAACCTAATTTGGAGGGTTAGGTTTGTATGGCAGCCCCATGACCCCATTGTCCGATTTGATCCATTCTTACATGGGTTTTGTGTTGTCAATAGAAACACATTTGTGTTAAATTTGGATGAAATTGGTGCACAAATAAAAAGTTTTTCTCAGAAGAACCTAATTTGGGGGCTGGGTTTGTTTGGCAGCCCCATGACCCCATGGTCCGATTTGATCCATTCTCTCATATGCTGTGTGCCATTAATATAAATACATTTGTGTGGAATTTGGTTGAAATCAGTGCACAAATAAAAAAGTTTTTCTTAGAAGAACCTAATTTGGGGGGTTAGGTTTGTATGGCAGCCCCATGACCCCATGCTCCGATTTAATCTATTCTTATATAGGTTTCGTGCTATCAATAGAAACACATTTGTGTGAAATTTGGTTGAAATCAGTGCACAAATAAAAAAGTTTTTCTCAGAAGAACCTAAAGTGGGGGGTTAGGTTTGTATGGCAGCCCCATGACCCCATGGTCCGATTTTACCGATTCATACATACAAACTGCCTGAAGCAAAAAGAAGCATTTATGCAAAATTTCAGCTTCATAGCTTTCAAATTGGCCGAGTAAAACGCGTAGCAACAGACGGACAGACGGACAGACACACAGACGGACAGACAGACAGACGGACATCGCCCAATCGACTCCCCATGTTATGCTGATCATATATGTATACTCTTTATATGGTCGCAGATGCTTCCTTCAATGCGTTACAAACTTCATGACGAAGTTAATATACCCTTCGTTGACTCTACGAGCGAAGGGTATAAGAAAATTCCCGCAGCCAGTGTCGAACCAGCGACTGTCGTACGTAAGTCCGACGCCTTAACCACTCGGCCAACCTCACATATAGCCAGCATTGCTCGTAAACACTAGAAGTGGTTCGTTGCTTCTATCGAAATGCTCAACACTTCTCCGCAATGCACCTTCTTCTTTATATGTCAATCAGTTGAAGCTAATTAAATTCACACGTTCATCAATAAAATGCAGCCAGTTTCTGGGCTGAGATTATCTTAATTGATTCATAAGTTAAGATTGAAGGAGGAAATTTTGGTTTCATGCAATATTTCAATGAATTCAATTCAAGAAACGTGGTGTTCCAGAGCACTTCATAAGTGTCAATTCTTCAAAAAATCACAAAGTTCATCCTTCTATAAAACTACGCTGAGCAATTTATTGGATGATCACACGAATCTCACACTATAAAAATGAAATCGACAGTGCTATAGAAGACTATATGCATGTGTGTGTGTTGATTTCAGTCATGTGTGTTTATGTCATTCAATAAAGACTACAAAGAAGTATTTAATGGAGCATCTTTTTAGGTTAACGTTTAGAGAAGTGTTATCGAAGTCTTATTGGATGTAGCCGAGAATTGATTATATAAGAACTTTTTAAGCTTTCCGAAAAGTGTTTTAAGGAGTTTTTATCAGATCAAAATACTTATATAAGCGATGTCACACGATAAACTGATTTTGTGTTACTATATGAATGTTACAGGATGAAGTGCTTCTTTAAAGCATACGAATTGTTACTTGGGTTGAAATTAATTTTATTTATTATTATATTTTTTAGATACTCTTTATATTTATTAAACATTTTTCTCATGCAAGACAAATAACCATTGTGTTAGCTGGATTCGAACTCGATCCCATGGGCGTAGCCAGGACTTCGGTCCGAAGGGATGGGGGGCAAGCCCGACATTTGTTTTCACATCATGATTTTCTCAGAAGTTGAAATTGTCGGTCACGAAAATATTGTTAGGCAAATTTTAGAATAGTGTGGTGTAGTGGTTACTGCGCGCACCTTCGGTGCACAGAGTCATGGGTTCGAGACTCACCGTGAATGAATTTATTTTATGGTTATAATTAGAAGATTTTTTATAAAAAACGATAAAAAAATTTTAACCGCAAAATCCGAGATAATAGGTATTAAAATAAATTATTACACCTTTATGATTTTGCTTTCTTTACATAGTTTATTATAATCTTTTATTTTTATAATAAACTATAATGGGTTCGGATGCATTTCGACGTTTGTCATCCTCAGCGAGTACAAATGTTACTAATAGTCTAGTACAAATAGCTCAAAACCCAAACATCCAAAAGAAAAAGAAATTTTTGATGCCAAATTGTTGAATACACTGCCCAATATACGCAATAAAAAGTAACACCAATTTGCGCCATGGGTTAAGGGGGGAGGGGGTCCCAAAGGGGTGAAAATTTACTTTTTTACAAATAACTGGAAAACTATGAATCTGACCTTAAAATCTTCTGAGGACGAAACAAACTACTCAAAATTGCCTTTGTAAGGATATATAACACTCTAGATGTTTTTTTCGGAAAATTATACCCTAGACCCAAAAGTATTATAGAGAATTTACATTTTTTGAGTTTTACATTTCGGACTGTTACTCTTGATAGAAAGAACCTAGGGTGACGAAATCTTGTTCATTCTATTACAAACAAAATTAATTTGGTTTGTCCCGAAAATTGAGGTGCTTCGACCATTGACGCCTCCCTCACTCCTCCTAACATTTTTCAAAAAGGCATGCCTGTAGCTTCTTTCCAAATTGAGCCAGGCAGATAAAATTTGGTGAGGTGCCTCGTCTAAGCCCCATTATGCTCCTCACCAAAAATTGTTACCATCCGATCAAAACTAAGGGTACTCCCCATACAAAGTAAACCAAAATTCTAAAACAAATCACATTTTTTCATTTCTAAATGAAAAAAATAAAATTTATTTCTTAGAACGTTATTATAACAGTTAATTGTAGTCTTGTAAATGTATATTCAAAAGTTTGTACCAGAGCGTGCCTTACAAGTACGAAAAATGTGGTTTGAAGGTTGCTAGTACACGTTACTCGATTTATTCGGAACTAGCCTTTGAACTAGTACCAATGACTTTCAAACACAATTTGTTGATACTTGTAGTGTACGCTTTGATGCAAAATTTTGAACATACATTCAGAGGACTACAATTAACTGTTATAATGTCGTTCCAAGAGATAAATTTTATTTTTCCATTTTAGATCGAATTTAGAAATGAAAAAATGTGAAATTTGTTAGAATTTTCGTTTACTTTGTATGGGGGGTACCCTTAGTTTTGATCGGATGGTAATAATTTTTGGTGGGGAGCATAATGGAGCTTAGACTAGGCACCCCACCAAATTTGATCTGCCTGGCTCAGTTTAAAAAGAAGCTACAGGCATGCCTTTTTGAAAAATGTTAAGATGAGTGAGGGGGGCGTCAATGGTCGGAACACTCCAATTTTTGGTACGAATCAAATAAATTTTGTTATCAATATATGGACAAGATCTTATGACAGTAGGTATATTCTATCAAGAGTTACAGTGCGAAATGTAAAAATCGAAAAAGCCAAATTCACTATAATACTTTTGGGTCTAGGGTATAATTTTCTGAGAAAATGTCTAGAGTGTTACATATCATTACAAAGGTAATTTTATGTTGTTTGTTTTGTCCTTAGCTCATTTTAAGGTCAGACTCATAGTTTTCCAGATATTTGCAAGAAACTGAATTTTCACCCCTTTGCCACCCCCTCCCCCCTTAACCCATGGCGCAAATTAGTGTAACTTTTTACTGCGTATATTAGGCAGTGTATTCAACAATTTGGCATCAAAAATTTCTTTTCTTTTTGGATGTTTAGGTTTGGGGCTATTTTGAACCAATTGTACTGGACTATAAATTCAAAAAATTAAAATGAAATTACATATAGTGTAGTTCCCAGGTGATTTCAGATTGCAAAGTGTGGTGGAGAATATTTTTTTTTTGCTTCTTATGTTTTTTGGGGTGCTGAGCTCGAATCCGGAGCTTCCCACCAAAATTTCGTTGCGGAACAGGGTCAAAACCGCGAAAAAATCCAAAATTTTCGGAGTTTTCCCGTTTTTTTGTTTGTTCCTGTAGACCGAGAATTCGATTCGTCCATAGTTTTTTCTATGTATGCATACATCAAGGAACGGTATCGATGAGTTCTTTTCTGCTTCCATGGTGAAATTTATTGTTGGAAATTGGTCGTTTAATTTGGCTAATATCTCTTGTGTTTGGTTCTTTTTTACCACTGCTCCCCGTTCCTAGCTAATTTATTTATGAGTCATTTCGAAATAAAATTAAGAGATGAGGACATTCTTCCACGAATATAGTTTCGATACGTAGATGACATACTAGCAGTGGTAAAAAAGAACCAAACACAAGAGATATTAGCCAAATTAAACGACCAATTTCCAACAATAAATTTTACCATGGATGCAGAAAAGAACTCATCGATACCGTTCCATGATGTATGCATACATAGAAAAAACGATGGACGAATCGAATTCTCGGTCTACAGGAAACCATCAAGCACACCAAATTTTATACCAAACGATTCACATTGTCCAATGTCACACAAAAGAGCCGCGTTCCACAGCATGGTGTTTCGACTATGTAGACTTCCACTAAACATCCAGCACTACATGGAAGAACTCCGATACATAAAATATGTGGCCCTGATCAATGGATACTCAGACAATATGGTGGAAAACCTGGTTAATTTACATTCGACGAAAATTGCAAGAAGAAACAAGACAAAACTAATACCAGATAAATTAAACAGAAAACGAGTATCTTTGCCATATATTCCTCACATCACCAACAAAATCAAAACTGTCATGAACAAACATAACATGCATATTGTCTTTTCCGGTAACAGCAAAATACAGTCTCAATTATCAAACATAAAAGATAAAACAGACAAACTACAAAAATCAGGAATATATGAAATATCATGCGGCGACTGCGACCAAAAATACATCGGACAAACGAAACGTAGCATTAACACCCGCTTCAAGGAACACATAGCACACATCAACAAAAATCAAGCCTCAAAATCAGCCGTTGCCTTGCATGCACTGGAATGTAACCACCGAAGCTGGAGCCACGAAAATGTGAACATCAAAAGAACAGTAACCAACCCAGCAAAACTAGATGCATATGAGAGCATTTACATGCATTTAAACCAAGCAACATCAATGAATACATTGGAAGTACCCATTAGATCACCACTATTTAAACTAATTAAAAAGTAATTAACATCATACAGTAAATTTCCGATTGTTCCATATGTTAACATTTTTCGAATTTAACAATTTTTTCATTTACTAAGGACACACAACATTAACGTAACTTTTACCGCAACATTTAGATTGCACATTTGATCAATATGTACATATATGTAATTTCATTTTAATTTTTTGAATTTAGTAACATTTGTACTCGCTGAGGATGACAAACGTCGAAATGCATCCGAACCCATTATAGTTTATTATAAAAATAAAAGATTATAATAAACTATGTAAAGAAAGCAAAATCATAAAGGTGTAATAATTTATTTTAATAACTATTATTTTATGGTGTTTTTCAAGCTCACGACCCATGTGACGGACTATGATCTCAATCGGGATAAATAACATTGCTGAACATGCTGTTGATCTCAACACCTCAACAAAAAAAAACAGCTATGATCTTGGGAACTGGATGTCACTTGCACATTTGTGACCTTGGTCCAAATATGGGACAGAGAGATGGAGAGAGATTGATTTTCTACACAATTTAACGAAAAATGACCCTACGCGTGTTTAGTCATTCACTGGTGGTTCTGATTACAAACTTGTTCTAGAATGAAAGGCTAGCGCCTTTCATTCTGTTCCACCTTTAATTAGACCAATCCAAAAATAGATTTACTATTTACCCAGTTTGTATAAAAGTACTCCAAGGCAAATCTACAGGATTTTTTCGCTTTCAGATTTCTGATGGCCTTTGAGCAAAAAGAAACTCAGGCAAACGTAAGGATGGCTTGGCATTATATATGAACTGAATTATTAGCTGTAAATCTACTGTTACTGTTTTTTAAATCAAGAAAAAACAACTTATATGAAATGATTCCATTGTTTCCCCTGACATTAGAGCCCACGCAAGCTTTCCTATGAGTATTGAACAAGTATACTTTTGCAGCTTTTCCGGGACACCCTGTTAACTTGGTCCTACTAACTTCAAAAATATTTGTGGCAAACACTATTACCGTTCTATGCATTTCCACCAAATTTCATGTACATTGTTTCATCAAGTTGAAAGATATATATTGAAGAAATGCTTAAGAGGCTTCCCTTGTATTGTAAAAGGCCCTTACTAAATACTTACTTGGCTATATTTTCGGTTTGGATACAGTTATTCGAATGAAAATTCGTAGACATATTTCCTGTGTAATTTTCTAAAAACCCTTAGCAGAATTTTCATATTTGGAAACCTAAGAGGGGCTACACACGAACAAATTTGAATTTTACAAATTTACTGTTATTTACTTTTCCTTAGCAAAAGTCAACAGTCTTAATATTTAACGTATATAAGGCCATACTGACCAATCTTTGTGCAAAGTTTCATATCGATCCCTATAACGGTTTAGAAAAACGGAGCTCGAAAAGGAAGTTTAACTTTAAACGCCAATAACTTTTTTACCGTTACTTGAAACTGGAAAATTGTAACTGATATGAAATTTACTCGTCTAGATCTTTGATTTAAATACCCACACGTTAATCTCCGATAAAAACTAAAAAAGTCGACTTTTTTCAAACGTTCGGGACACCCTGTTATCTTCTTCCTACCAACTTCTAATGTATTTGTGCCAAAGACTGTTACCATTCTACACATTCATACCGAATTTCATGACAATCGGTTCAGCCGTTCGCGAGTTATTTAGTGAACAGACGGACGGACGGACAAAATCGATTTTATAAGGGTTTTTTGAAAAAATTCTGAAAAACCCTAAGAATGTGACAATCCATTACCAATTCTCTTCATTTTCTCCAACGGAGCATTATGCTTGTAATTTGTTTTATGTTTAGAAAGACCAAAAAGTTGATGGTTGCGTGTCTGTCGATTAGGGATGTTAATTGAAATTTCAGGAGAGTTAATGTAACCGTTAACCCTTCAATTCCCATGAGAAGCCCATTGAATCCCAAGCAGCACAAAATAACCTTGGTTAGATTCACAACCCGATTTTTGGTTATATTTTAGTTTACTAATCAACAATATGGGTTATAGTTACAAAATTGACCATTATGTTGGAGTCTGAACTTAAAAATTTGCTGCAAAATTAACTAGATGGTTTCATTTGGGACAATTTGTTCTCCTCAAAACCTTAATGTTGTCTTTGTAACATTATTGTTTAAAATTTGACTCAATTGTTGTTCTTTGGAAAATTTTGTTATAAAATAACGTTATTGTTACAAATACAACATGGTTTAATACATAACACAATTGTTAGAATTTGAACCGAAAGTATCTTTTTTATATTTGCAATTATATTGGGTACAAAGCTTCCCAGCGCTAAACGGAAACAAATAGCATAAAGGGATTATGTTATTAGAATTTTTGGCATATGAAAAAAAGAAAAATAAAACATCGCATGATCGAGAATCAATCTTGCGACCGCCATGCATTGCGCGTGAAGTACTTCAGATTTAGAGAACATGAGAAGTATTTCCTTTATGGCGCAATGGCAATGATGACAGACTAGCACGCAAGAGAACCAGGTTCGATTCCAGCTTGAGGCAAATAGATAAAAAGGTAATTTCATTGGATAAAAAGTTAAAAAATATTATAATATCTCTGAGATAAGTGTCTAAGATAAATAAAATTGACCATTCTGAAAAATAAAAAGTATTAAAATTTTAATGTTTTAGCATACGAAATTGTAGTTATATTCAAAACAATTTTACAACAATAATGTCTGAAAGACAACGATATTACAACAATAATGTTACGTTTATAGCCAGGCAAAAACCTCTTTTTTACGGTTTGGCAAACGTTTTTAAAACGTTTTTACAACCATTTTCCTAACAATAATGTCATATAACCATGGTTGTATTTCGGTTATATAACCGTTTAACAACTCGTTTGTGCTACTTGGGATATTTTGCAAGTTTCTGTTATATTTAGTTATATGTACTTATAATTACAGTAAACAAAAAAAAAGGTCAATAGTTTTTTTATAAAGTGGGTGTCACCTACAGGTGACACTGGGAAATACAATAACTTCTCATGTGTAAATAGGAAAATGAAACAAAACAATTTTTTTCGACTTTTTTAATTCAATAACTCAATCAATACAATACATTATATTTTATCCGTTGTGAAATTTATACCAGCATTTAACATCGAGGCCAATGTTGCATTTGTCGCACATTTTCCGTGTGCGCTGGTGACATAATCCGCATCGCTGCTGGGTACAGCTCGGACTTCAGTCGGCACTCAGCTTTGAATCGGGACTCCACAAGAAAATTCGCTAACTGGAGGATTGCCATATTTGTGGAGATACGCGGTAGCCACAGATCGACGAAAATCGCAATATGTCAAATTGCTTGCTTGTCTTTTTATAAGCCAAGCATTCTGACAGGCAGCGTCTAACCCAAATGCAAAAAGGGGGAACCACTATTTTTTTCGACGCAGCCCGACTCTCATGGAATCAACATTTACATCGAACCTGTCAACTCCACACATGTACTTATTGTACATTTTGATCAGAGATGGGCAATCAGCTTGTATATTTGTCCGCTTTCTTGTTTATCATCCCAATCCGATCAACTTTTGAAATTGGATCCAACTGATGACAATTGGATGCCACAGTCACGATGCTATTGTCGTGCCACTTAGCCACAATCATATCTTTTTTCATATCTTGATTTTTTTTAAATATAGCTCTCCTCTTGCATTTTTTTTTCATTTTCTTTGAATCTGCCCGTTTGCAATTTTGTAGACGATTTTCACGAATGGTTCCAGTACTTCCAACGTCATACTCTCTAAGAACTTTTATCAAAGGTAGACTCGAAAAAAAATTGTCAAAATAGAAATTGAAGGGACCCAATTCCTTCGGTAGCCTTGAATGCAGCACCAATATAACGGCTGCGCCAAGGCCGTATGTGGCCTGCATATTCATGGTGGCTCCTTGATATAACTCGCAATTTACTAGGTATCCGTGTCATGTAGCTGCAGACCAAAGCTTGTAGCCGAATCGCTTTCCATGCACATGCTGCTTTGTGTCGTGTCTACCAAAATAGGGAACTATTGTTTCGTCTATGGCAATATTTGATGACCCAGCCCTTTTAAAATTTGCCGAAAAGTTCTCATTCAGAATCGTGAAATATTCGCGAACCTTAGAACATTTATCGCCAGACTGTAAAAGAAACGAACTATAGCAGAGGTGTAGATATTGTTGGATTTCGAAAAATCGGTTTCTCCTCATGCTGGATGCTACAAGCTCGTTATGAGTATCCGACTTGACTTCCCAGTACATCCTCATGTATTTAGGCTTCAAGTAGCCCGTTGACAGTAGAATTGCCAGGTATACTCTCATCTCGTCCGTTGATACATTTAAATTGTGGTATCTTTGTAACGCGTACAAATTACTCTTTTCTACAATAAACTAAACCAAGCTGTCGGTATAAAGTAGCTCAAGACACTCCACGGACGAAATATCTTCTTCAAAGTTCATAAGTTCTCCGTGACAGTCGCCTTTACCACAAGAAATGAAATTGGTCGTGTTTGACGAAGTTTCAACTGCGTTCTCTTTCTTTTTTCTTTTCGGAGCAGAAACTTCCGATTCGTTCTGTTCGTAGTCGTTTCCGGGAAGCGAAGAGTTCTTATGGATCTCTACTTGTGAACGAAGCATACGGCTAGGAAGTTGGAAAAAAAACGCCTCGTTTTCATTTCCGCTATCTTCATTAGTAACTTCTCCATCTTCGGGTGGAAACAAAATAATGTCACCAGGAACTTCTCCTTTCTCTAATTCCTCAAGTATTTCGTCCAAAGTCAACCTCTAAGTCGTAAATTCAACCAACCGATACGAGTCAAAAAATAATAGTTGATGTTCGAATAATGCCCAGTGTCACCTCCAGGTGACACCTAAAATTTACCGTTATCTCACGCACACGGTATTAATTTTTTTTACAGAAAAACTAGTAAACACTGTTATACTGTCTTTGATATCACTAATCAAGAAATGAAATGTAACTTACGGTTTGGGCATGATAATTGCAATTTTCGTCACAGACAACACAACAGCAACTGAAACTTCCAATGGCACTCGAAACAACGCGCACAGTGGAGTATTTGTATCAAAAAGCTGGCCAAAATTATTTAGTACCATTTTTCATGTGGAAATGCATTGAAATACGATTTAGATACTTTTATTTTTTATTTATTATAAAAAAAGTATAAAATTAAATATCAAAATTAATTAAATCAATAAAAAAAATTAAATTAAATAAAAAAAAATTAAAATTAAATTGAAAAAAAATTTAAAATGTATTATTTTTACCTTTTAATTTTTTCAATTTAATTTTAATTTTTTTTTTAATTTAATTTTATTTTATTTTTAATTTAATTTAATTTTTTTTTTAATTTAATTAATTTATTTTTTTATTTAATTTTGATATTTAATTTTATACTTTATTATACATAATAAATTTTCTTAAAAATTAGTCATCGGAATCTGAGTCCGCATCGTCCTGTTCTCCGTCACTTTCCTCTTCTTCGTCCTCTCCTTCATTATCGTCCACTTCTTCTCCATCATCATCATTTTCGCCGCTAGTTTCGTTTGGTTCATTCTGCATTTCGGGAAGGAAAAGGCCTATTGTTTCGGGAGAAAATGGCTTACTTTTCTTCCGTGGCTGTGGTCTACTGCTGCTTAATAATGGATCGGAAGTCAGCAACAGTCTGTTCAAAACGTCTCTATTACAAGCAACTCTACAAAATTTTCGAGAGAAGCTTTGCCTGTACCGCCTAAAATGCTTGTTTCTTGCTTCGGCTGCCTCTTCCGATAACTGTCCGATTGGCACAAGAAAATGGGAAATAACAGCAGCACCGTGGATTAAGATTTTGTGAAGTGTGGGTGACATTGGATGCCATCCGTATAATTCTACGTAAAGTTTCGCTGTGTCATATGCATAAACTTCAAACTTTTCTGCATCAATTGAAAACCCACTTGAAAGTGCTTCTAATATCACTTTCATCCTGTATATTAAATTTTCATTGATGCCGGTAATCCTCGATGATGCCTCAGGGTCGGAAAAAAATCTTCTTGCCGTGTTTCCGTCATTCGTATTTCCAAATCCTGCCTTTGGAATGTCTACTAAAAGACCCATTTCTTCCCGAAAGGCATGCTGAATTTGGTCCTTTCTTTCTTTTAGTACGGTTTTCTCTTCTTCCGATCTGACTTGCCACTTTTTTATTGGTAATTTATATGATAAATGCAGCAAAGATTCGAAAAATCGAATCCTAGCATGGAGAACCGAAAGACCGAAACGCAGATTTTCGGGATTAATTGCTGCTTCCTTCCTCAAATTATTAAAATCCTTGGACGTCAATCCACAAATGTAGCATCTCATTGTTGACGTTGTACTAGTTGCTGCGTTGCACACCTTGGCGTCGACCATTGTGGGTAATAAAATGTACGATACTCGAAGGATCCCATTTGATGTTTGTATCTCCGTTTCATTCAAACTTTTGGCTTGGCCTTCTATATAGTCCATTTCTTCCTTGGTGACATCCTTTGATTCGTGAACAAATCGAATTCTTATGGGTCGGCAATATCTGGGAGACGATGGTACCGGGTTCTGCCATAGAATTTTGTTTCCGCCATTGTTCCCAACTTGTAGCCGTAACGGTACAAGGGAACTTTGGAAAATGTTGGAATCGCTGTCGGTGCTATTAACGAACTTCTGCTTAAACTGCGACTGCTGCGATCCGTCGCAGCCCCATTTTGTGACCAGCTGCAAGGCGTTTCGTTCGTCTTCGCTGCAAGTTTTCATCACATCCTCCAAATACTTGCACAATCGCGTAGAAGTGATATCCAGTAAGTCTTGTAATTTTACTTCGGCACACGTCTCGGTAACACTTATTGACGCTTCCCTTGGATAACACTCGTTTTTGGCATTTTTGATAACCGAATAGCAGGGATAAATAGTCCTGTTCGAACTATGTAGTATTTCCCATTGCTTTCGTGTAAAATCGCCTTCGACAAAGATGGCCAAAGCTTCAGATGGTGAGTGCTTTTTTATCTCTTGCTTGCTTGCGATAACGAGCGCCTTTTGCATTTTCACGGCCCTTGTGGGTGTTGCGGTAATATCCTTCATGATTCTCGCGACTTCCGGTTTTCCCTCGGCACGGTGACTCATTTGAGCTGCGTACGTTAATACATCGGCCGGTATTTGCTCTCGTAAATCCTTGGTCTTCCTTCGCTTGGTCCTGTCGCTCGCTTCGCCAAAATTTTTATTCGGTCGCCCCGGTCTCTCGGCATTCCAAACGGGGAACCTAACAACATTGTTAAGCCACTTTTCGTTTTTCCTCAGGAAACGCTCCTCGATGTAATTCGCAGCTGCCCATTTCTGTTTAAAATTCGACTTGAAGCGTCCGAGTAGGTTTTTTAATACATGTACCTCTCCAACTGGACATTTAGTCAAATCAATTATTTTTTTCTCTAAGAATAACGTTCTTTCGAGAAAATTCTTACTCGGGCTTTCCTGCATTATTTTGAATAATGCGAAATTGGAAATTTCCTTAAATGCGGGTTCCATATTTTGGGTTGAAGCTCTTGAATTTCAGTCAGTTGTTTTGTATTCTTCAATTTGTTCTAATTTAACCTTTTCCATTAATTTAAAGCGTTTTTATCCCACTTTTGTTTATATTGCTATGACACCTTTTAAATCTCTACCATTTAAGTGTAATTTAGCAGGTAGAATCTGCTAAATGTTTTATTACTTTTATGTTTTTTTTTTTAACCAAACCTGCGAGACTTGCAAAAAGATCGTTAATTACACATAATACCTGAAACTTTAAACACGTGGTAAAAGTGAAGGGGGAAAAAAGTGGAATACATTTTCATATGGCAATATTAAGGAGGCATTAAATTAAATTACCATGAAGGTCTGATTGCCGGAGACCACAGGGAACCTAAACAAAAACACTATTCATAATTTTTTTCACGAAAAAATATCACATTTTTGCCCTTACTATTTAATTATATGAAAAAAAGAAGTATTTTCGTAACTAAAAGGATGATGAAATATTTTTTTGGGTAAAGTACACACCCCAATGTTTGATTATATAAAACAATTTTTTTGCTGATTGTATCGGAAACCAACTGAAAAAAAACATGAAATTCAAGCAAAAATATGACTTTGCGAGAAAAAATACAATACAAATTGCAATTTTTCTGAGTTCTAACCCTTCGCAAAAGGGGTAGAGAGGAATGCGGCGCAAGAGGGCTTAGGATATCATTCAGCCATTAGTCTTGTACTAGAAAAATACAATTTTAACGGGATTTGCTAAACTTAAGATTTTCGACTTTTGGCCAGCTTTTTGGTATAAATACTCCACTGTGCAACGGTACAAATTTGGCAGATGGGATGGAGCAAGTACATTGTTAAAAATATATAGCACACTCTAAAGCGCACACTGTTGAATTTTGAAGTCATAATTAAAAAAAAATGTTTAGAAGAACTTTACAAATATCGTTGAAGATATGTCACCCACATGTGACACTGGGAATTGACGAGAATGTTATATAAAAACTAGGGGGCTTCGCTCGCCAGCCCCCGGGGCCAAGGCTAATTTCGGGCGCGGCCGAAGGGTATCTAAACCCTTCGCTTGGTATTTAATCCCCCTCCTCATTCTTTTTCTTCCGTCTTGGCAAAAGTTTTGGGCTTGGTTGAAATAAGTGGGCAAATAAAAATATTTACTCGGTAAATTTTATTGGGGTTGCCGGAGCATGACCCCACAGTACGATTTCATTCGTTTTGAACTTTTTAGTTGCTTTGATAAAGACACATTAATTTAAGGTTTTGTGAAATTGGTGTGAAAAAATGTTTCTTAGAAGAATTGGTGCACAAATAAAAAAGTTTTTTCTTAGAAGAACCTAATTTGGAGGGTTGGATTTGTATGGCAGCCACATGACCCCATGGTCCGATTTTATCCATTCGTACATATATGTTTTGTGTCAACAATAGAAATACATTTGTGTGAAATTTGGTTGAAAATGGTGCACAAATAAAAAAGTTTTTCTTAGAAGAACTTAAATTGGGGAGCTACGTTTGTATGGCAGCCCCATGACCCAGTGATCCAATTTGGGTGAATCAAACATACAAACAACCTGCAACAATAAGAAGCACGTGTGCAAAATTTCAGCTTGCTAGCTTCAATACCCGCCGACAGGCACGTAGCCAGGGGAGGGGTCCATGGGGTCCGGACCCCTCCCGAAATGTTTTCGATGGGCTTCGAAATTTCAGTGATGATAACATGGAAACTATAATAATGCGCACTTATTTACAGGTCAGGACATCAGTACAAAAATTCACCGAATTGCATATTATTTTTAAATTAAACCAGTTGTTGTGAAAATGGGATAATTATTTATTTATGCCATAATTTGATTCCTATCCATGCAGCCAAATTTTTTTTCTGGAGAAATATAGAGGCTTTTATTTTCGAATTTGAAAGTGTGCACAGAAGCCGAATGTTTTTACATAAAATCGAAAAATCGAACAAATTTGAAAATTTCGGATTTTATAAAAATACATACAAATAAGTAATCCATCGCTGTTTTTCATTATTTAAATTTGTTTGAATCATTGCCAAAACGTTCGGTAGCTTGAAATACGTTTTGTAAGGGATGTTGACTATAACACACGTTAGAAGTGATAGCTCCAAAAAAGTCAACATGAGTTCGAAATTAGGAATGGGCTTATTTGAGTCACTTCGCAGTTAACGTTAGATTTTGTTGTCCTAATTGGCTTTGCCAATAAATGGCCCCGTTTTGGAAAGTAACTTCTTCTCTGCACAGTTAATTTATTTTAGATAGATATGCTAACGTTGTTCTTTCGTCGGTGATCAATTTTCATTAACGTTAACAACCTACGTTGAATTCCATTTTGCTGAAACTATTAACTTTCGAGAAATGCTTCAAGTTTTTCTCACTCAGGATGATGATAATTTGCGGAAAAAATAAGTATGTATCTACTTTCTTTGCTTATTTAACCAGTAACTCTATTCTCAAGACTGGAATTTAAGCTATGTCTTGCCTTGTGCCAATACATAAAAATGGTGACAAAGCTGAGACTGAAAATTATCAACGAACTATCCCTCGCCAGTCCTTAAAAATATTTGACCTGGAGGTTGACCCTCTAGCTCAACCACTAAAAAATAAAATAAAATATGCTTTTTCACAGCTAAATCTACTACTACAAATCTTATAGTACAATTGCACCTTAAAGTCTCTCAAGAATTAGTCGAACTTTACCAAAGCGATAAATATATTCAAATCTAGTTAAACTGAAAAACTTTGACATTGGTGGCCCTCATTAATAGAAATATGCCAACTCTAAACCCTCCAGGGCCAATATTTAGCGATAAAAACGCAATTTTGTGTTTTTAAATGGAAATTTTTGAAAATGGACCAGAGTCCTAGCTATCACCGTTTTTGAGATACAGTCGCCTAAAGCTGACACATGACTACACTACACACGGTAGTCATCAACGCACCATGCTCCACTAGGAGTTACGGTAATCGAGAGAGAGAGAGATATATCGAATAATTTTTTTAGCGATGTATTTTTTCTGTATCACCAAAATTACAGTAAAACAGTTCTTTACTAGCAACACCAAAAAATGATTTACAATAAAATTTTCGAAATCGAAATTTGGACCCCTCCCGAAACAAATTCTTGGCTACGTTCCTGCCCGCCGAGTAAAACGCGTCGCAACAGACAGACAGACAGACAGACGGACATGCTCCAATCGACTCCCCAAGTCATGCTGATCATATATGTATACATGGGCGTAGCCAGGATTTCGATCAGGGGGGGGGGGGCAAGCCCAAAATTTTTTTAACATCATGATTTTCTTAGGAATTAATATTTCTGGTCGCAGCCTGGCTTGTGGTTGGATTGGTACACAGGGTCATGGATTCCAGACTCACCGTTCATGGTGTTTTTCAAACTCACTATGATGTCGCTCAGATTGTAAAAAAGTATCCATTTATGGGAATAAATAACATTGCTGGGCGTGCTGTTGATCTCAACACCTCAACAAAACAGCAGTTTAGATCTTGGAAATTGGTGGGTGTATTAACTTTGTCATTAAGTGTGTAACGCTTTTAAGGAAGCATCTCCGATCATATAAAAAGTATAAGTATATGATCAGCACGACTTGGGGAGTCGATTGTCTGTCTGTCTGTTGCGACGCGTTTTACTCAAATACAAATGCTTCTTTTCGCGGCAGGCAGTTTGTATGTTTGAATCGGTAAAATCGGACAATGGGGTCATAGGGCTGCCATACAAACCCAATTCCCCAAATTAGGTTCTTCTAAGAAAAACTTTTTTATTTGTGCACCACTTTCAACCAAATTTGACACAAATGTGTTTCTCTCGATGAGACAAAACATTTCTAAGAATGGACCAAATCAGACTTTGGGGTCATGGGGCTACCTTACAAACCCTCCTAAATTAGGTTCTTCTAAGCATTTTCTTTATTTGTGTACCAATTTCAACCAAATCTCACACGAATGTATTTCTGTTAATGACACAAAACATATGCGAGAATGGATCAAATCGGCACATGGGGTAATGAGGCTGCTACTCAAACCCAACATCCCATTTTTGTTCTTTTAAAAAAAATTGTTTACACCAATTTCACAACAAATGCTCCCGCATCCCCCAATAAAATTTTCAGACTAAATATTTTTATTTGCCCACTTATTCCAACCAAACCCCACACAAATAATATATTGTTTTGTGTTTTTTTTTTGCTAATTTTAGAGTCAAATTTAAAAAATGGAAATGAGAATGATTTCCTTCTGCATTCTGATTACATTCGACTGGCCTCTAATATCTGCCTTTTAGAGCGTAATTCGTCTATTTTCAGTGCAATTTTTGTATCTCAGACTGCATATTCCACTTTCGAAATCAGTTTGTTTCGTCTGTCACTTTCATCTTAGCAAAGTAGCATCGTCAGTATATTTATAAACCCTTTATTGATTGAAGTATGGTTAACGGTTTTAATAAGATTTCCTCTAAATTTATCAAAGTATTAACAGTGGCTAAATTTTGTTGCTGGTATGATTCAGCTAGAAAATAAATTTTTATTAAATAACTTGAAAGACACTGAAATATGAGACCCATTCTTTACAAGGTGCCTAACAAAGCAAAGCTGTATACCATTTGTCACCTTTTCAGATGAAAATAAGTTGAATGCCACTAACTTGCCGAAGGGACCTAACGGTTTAAATTGTATACTCCAGCTCAGAAGCCATGAAATGAAACAGGAAATATGGGATCCACGCAGCCACAGAAGCAAACTCACAAGTGAAATGTGTGTGCTAGTACGCAGCCTCCGTCAGTTACGAGAGGCCACTCGCTGTCATCTATTTGTATGCGCCTCCTGACTGCAAACTGTCCCGATCATGGCTTCTCCGGTAGCACTTGGAGTGGTGAAAAGCTTTTTTGAAAATGTTGTATAGTGCAGGGATTTTTTTACTACGTCGATAAGGATTTTTTAACCATCTTCATCGACCAGGGGGGGGGGCGACCGCCTCTCCCTGCCCCCATCTGGCTACGCCCATGCTTGCATATGTTTTGTGTTATCTATAGAAACACATTTGGGTGAAATTTGGTTGAAATTGGTGCACAAATAAAAAAGTTTTTCTTAGAAGAACTCAAATTGGGGAGCTAGGTTTGTATGGCAGCCCCATGACCCAGTGATCCAATTTGGGTGAATCAAACATACAAACAGCCTGCAACAATAAGAAGCACGTGTGCAAAATTTCAGCTTGCTAGCTTCAATACCCGCCGAGCAAAACGCGTCGCAACAGTCAGACAGACAGACAGAGACGGACATGCTCCAATCGACTCCCTAAGTCCTGCTGATCATATATGTATACTTTTTATATGGTCGGAGATGCTTCCTTTAATGCGTTACAAACTTCATGACAAAGTTAATATACCCTTTCACTCTATGAGCGAAGGGTATAAAAATGACAATGTCTCAATTTGGGTTCGTGCACAAAAATAAAAGAAACGAGACTAATTTCGGGCGCGGCCAAAATTTGGATACCCTTCGCTCCCCTCTGACTAAAAGTTTTTTCGGGCGCACCTACGACTTGTATTTACCGTCCCCCATTCGTTTCCTTCTGTCTTCACAAAACTTCCGTTGCGTTGACAAAACAATATTTGTGTGGGGTTTGGTTGGAATAAGTGGGATAATAAAAATATTTACTCAGAAAATTTTATTGGGGGATGCGGGAGCATGGCCCCCCAGTACGGTTCTATTTGTTTTTACCCTTTTAGTTGCTTTGATAAAGACACATTAATTCAAGTTTTTGTGTGGTGTAAAAAATGTTACTTAGAAGAACCAAAATGGGGGTTCGGTTTGTATGGCAGCCCCATGACCCCATGGTCTGATTTGATCCATTCTTACATATGTTTTGTGTCATCAATAGAAACACATTTGTGTGAAATTTGGTTGAAATAAAAAAGTTTTTCTAAGAAGAATCTAATTTTAGGGGTTAGGTTTGTATGGCAGCCGCATTACCCTATGGTGCGATTTCATCAATTCTTACACTTAACCGAAATTTGCAGTTACACTTACACAGTTTTATATAAAATTATGTGAAAAATCATGGGGCTTTAAAATATTTTGCAGAAATGCAGTTTTAGGCCAGTCATTTAACGATTTTAGGTCGCAAAAAATTGCTCGGCTCTGTTGTTTTGGGATATTGTTAGGATAGATACCAGAAGTGTACCACCAAGCTTGCAACTTCGAAAAACCTGTGCTAGCCCCGTAACCCTCAAAAAACCCCAAAACTTTCGGACTTTTTTCATATTTTTGTTTGTAATTTCTAAAAGGTGCTTCCTACAAGTAAGTCGACCACTGCACTTTTAAATCTAAGAAAATCTTCTTTAATTTGAATGTAACTCCAGCTTTGTAGGTGCATAGGATCCCAAGATACAGCACTTGAAAAATGTGCTTTTTTTGTAAAAAAAAAAGTCCGAAATTGTATTTTAGGAGGTTTGTATGACAGCCCTATGACGTAATGTTCCGATTCCATCCATTCCTAGATATGTTTTGAGGCTTTACTAGGAACACATTTGCGTGAGGTTAAGATTGGTTGATAAAGAAAAAAGTTTTTCTTAGAAGAACCTAATTTCCAGAGGTTGGTTTGTATGACAGCCCGATAATGTAGTGTTCCGATTTCATCCGTTCCTAGATATTTTTTTAGGCTTAACCAGCAACATACTTGGTGAAGTTTGGTTAATATTGGTACGTAAAGAAAAAAGTTTTTCTTAGATGAACCTAATTTTCAGGGGCAGCCCTATGACCCCATGGTCTGATTTCATTCGTTCCGACATATATACAGCTAAGGAACTGGTTTATAACTTCATGTCACATGACTTTCTCTGTAAAATGCGCATTTAAGCCGATATTCCGCTCGGAACATGACTGAAATTACAATTTCGAACTTTTTTTTAAAAAACAATGTTTAAAGTGTTGTATCTTGGGATCCTTTGCGCCTACAAAGCTGAAGTTACACTCAAATTAAAGAAGATTTTCTTAGCTTTAACAGTGCAGTGGACAACTTACTTGTAGGAAGCACCTTTTAGAAATTACAAACAAAAATATGAAAAAAGTCCGAAAATTTTGAGGTTTTTTGAGGGTCACGGGGTTAGCACAGGTTTTTCGAAGTTGCAAACTTGGTGGTACACTTCTGGTATCTATCCTAACAATATCCAAAAAAACCAGAGACGAGCAATTTTTTGCGACCTAACGCCTTATTTTTCGGTTTATTGACTGGCCTATTTTGGCACTAAAGCATTTTGCAGTTATGCGTTCTCGACTATATTTCCTATTCGATTCGAATATTCTGTATCTACATTGATTAGTCTTATTTTCGACTTTTATAGGGAAAGAATATATACATATAAGGATATCAATAATAACTTGTATGTAGGTACATAGCACTTTCATAACACTTAAAACCAAAGCCCCCTCTATACGTATTAGAAGCCGGGAAGCACCGAGAGAAACTGGGGAAATCAGCCTATGTTTGCTTTGGTAATCGAGAGAACAAGAACTCCTCGTTCCGTAATTATTTAATTGTATGATGAGCATCCTTGTCAGAATTAGCATCCGACACTTTTATCATACACATACTAATAATAATAATCGGATTCGAATGCAATATAAACAAGTCTGATAATCCTACGACCATTTCACAGATCCTTAAAACCGTCTAAAAAGGAATTTAATTATTACGCCATATTTGCTTACGCCTTTGTGTGCGATGTATATTCATGTCAAGTACTCGTACTTACTCAAGGAATACGACTGTATATTCGATTTATTAAGATAGAATAACGAAGCAAAACACATAAGATGAACGCAAAACACATTGTGCTACCAATGAAACCATTTCATCGAAAGGAGTGTTTGTTTGGCTTAGTTAGAAGTGAATGCAGCATCATTCTACGAGTATTTTATTGCCATTGCCACTTTCAAGTAGAATTCGAGACTAAGTTTAATGTGAAGAAGAATAACGTCAGCGATAGTCCATAGCCAAACAAATCGGTATCGACAGGCTTTTTTATCAAATGCAATCTTGTCTGCACTTAGAGATGTGTTGCCACCCGTTATTTAATGTTTATCATTATCACACTCATGGAGAAGTAAAAATTTGCTTCTCTGCACATAAATATTTACAGGATGCTGCAGAATAACTTGCTTTAAGGTCTTAATAGAACCCATGGTGAATCAGATTTTTTTTTAATCACGAATTTTCTTTGAATTAAGTTCTGTAAATCAAATAATGTAAGTGACTTCCGCCATTCTTCATACCCCTGCAAACCATGTCATCGTGACATGCCACACTACATATCCTGATGACTCTCGGGGTAACTATGTTTAGCTGAGCTTGTTCTGGCTTCGGGACTAACCCTGCAAACCATGTCTAGCTGACATACTATACTACATACTGCTGACTCGCGGGGTGACTGTATTGCTGACCCCCCCCCCCCCCCGCAGGGGTTCTAGGTCCTTGTGACATCAGTCAAAAAAGCTGTGTAGTGGGACAGAGATCTTTGGTGAGTTGTGACACCACGTACCTCAACAGTGCAGGGAGGCCCCTGGTACGGTTGATACGCCATGGCGTGGATCTGTAGAAAGACCATTCGGGCGATAACGTTCCCGAGTTCCCTAGTTATGTACGGGTAGCTCTTGGCATGGCCGACCTCCTCCCATGACTTACGGGAGGAAGTGATTAAAGACCGAGCACGATAAATGGTGTTCCCTCGTGGGGGGAGGGGTTTTTACCATCCGGTTAATCGAGTGAGCTTTGGAGTTGGCGGCTTCGCATAACCCGAGCCTCGGAAGGGGCTAGTTAGGGAGAACGGTCTTGGTGGAAGATGTTTGTGGCCCGAAGCGCAATTGAGCCAATTGGTGTCGAACGATGACAATCATGACAACTCAACCCAACCACCAGCGGAGCGCCGAAACATGCCGCCGGTAACGATTATCGACACTCCAAGGAACATTATCGAAGCCGAATTAAAAAGCATCAATATTACAGAGTACTTCTTAAATTTCACTAGTATTGGCACTAAAGTCTATTCCCTGACAAATTCCGAATATGTCAAATTTCTCGAAAAACTCAATTAGAACAATGTGAAATATTTCACACACGACCCTATGGCGGGGAAAACTTTTAAAATAGTATTGTCCGGACTGCACTCCATTCCAATTGAAGAATTAGAATTAGAGTTGCAAAAGAGTAATATACATTGTATGTCCATAAAACAATTGCCAATTGGAACTCAGCGGTATGACCAACAATGGACATACCTACTGACGCTCAAACGAGGACAAATTAAGTTGAAGGAACTTCAGAGTCGAGTGAAACACGTATATCACACAGCAGTCCAGTTTAATTACTTTCGGAAAAAACGCAACAACGGCCCAGTAAGATGCTACAACTGCCAAACATTAGGACACGCGATTAGTGGCTGTCATCTTCGCACAGTTTGCAACTTGTGTGCAGGTGCACACAAAACTACAGAATGCCCGCAGAGGGAACTGACAAATGCCAAACGCAAGTGTGCTAACTGCTCAGGAGAGCATGCTGCGAGCTATTCTAATTGCCCGGTAAGATTGAACTATATTGGTCTCCTTAATCGTTTGAATGCTAGACGCGCAAATAAGCCAATTGTGATAGAATTTCGAGTAGAATTTCAAAATTCTAAACAATTTCCCACGCTTCCAAATACAACAACAACAGTAGAAAGTACTATCCCAAATTTGAGTCAAAGTTTCGCTAACGTCACTAAAACTATCCCACTATCTTCTTCATCACCGGAATTATTCAATCCTACCGAATTGTTATATCTGACTAATGATATGTTAAGTAGTTTAAGATTGTGCAAAACTAAAGAACTTAGTGGCTACAGGGCCGGCTCTACTATATGTGCAGACTGTGCACTTGAACAGGGCGCCAACCGGAAGGGGCGCCATATTATCGAATTCATTATGCCTTTAAGATCAAGATTTCCTTTTATGACAACTGCATGATGATCACATCAATTCTCTTCTCTGTTGTATAGCATTTACCTATTTATACATATTTATATTGATTGATACATGTCCTCCACGTATTGTATCGATTAAACGAACTTGAACTTATTCAATTATTATCTAAGGGTGTGTTTTCCCAAAGATCCGCTGCTATCGCGACTCTAGAGAAAAGAGAGAGACTTGTTTTCATCCGTTCGAGTTCAAAAATGCATATCCGTACTTGTGCATCACTGCAAACATGCTCCAAATCCATACACTTCATATGCGAGGTGGGCGCCCTATGGGCGCTATATTTCATAGATTGTATGCTTGGCAGAAGTGATGAGTTGTGCATTGCAGCAATTGTGCACATAAGAAATTGTTGTAGCGTACACCCCTATATTCTGCAAAAGAGGGGAATAGCTGCTTTGCATGCTCGTTGTAGGTGAGATGTGAGTATTCACTTGATGACTCATTCTCGTAGTCTCAGCTCGTCCTCGTAGCCGTAGTACATACATGATTCAATTGTATGAGAGTGGGCGATAGAGGAGTTTTGTTGGATGTATAATAGCTTCTAGGAAGATATTTTACCATGTAAAATTTTCTATGCAATCGATATTAATCGCAGGATAGACCTCGAGAGTGAAATGCTTGTCCGCTACGATTTTCTCAATGAAAATGTATGCTTACGGTCGTGGAATATGTGGCAAATGCTGTGGAATTCCATACGCTACAATCCAAAAATTGTTTTAATTTTTAATTAATGGCATAAATTTTTCTCAGTAATTTTATGTATTTTTTCCCCATTTTTTTCATCTAATGACCGGGGAATCGAAAAATACTTAAAATGGCCGAGAAAAATTATGGGACCATTTTCGGATGTAGCTTATGGAATTCCCCAGCATTTCCCACATATTCCAGTAAGTAAGCATACATTTTCATTGAGAAAATCGAAGCGGACAAAAATTTCACTCTCGGGTCCTATTCTGCGCTTTAGATTTGAATTACATTTGCCCTGCGGTACGGTCAGTTCATTTTCGGTGGCAACGGTTTTTATCGTATTCTGCGTTTTAAAGTGAAAAGTCAATCATGTTAGGTAGGAATTTAAAAATAAAGTTGTCAGGAGTGGATAATATAAACAATAATTTTGCAAAACATATTTAGGCCTCGTCTATTTTCTTAAAAATGACTTTTCTATCGAAATCTGATATCATACACCGTTCAATTCATCTGCCGGCCACAGTATCGTTGCATAATTTGACGATCGATTGAATACGGGCTATAAGAATTACTATTTTACCACAAAATCTAGTAATCAGTCGCAGTGACAGCAATCTTCCATACAAATTCAAAGTGTCAGTCATACAGCCACAAAATTCGAATGGAAAATGACTATGACATGTTACTATACATTCCATTCCTGATTAATATATAGAAGGGCGGCTTTTTAGTATATGAACTAGGGATGTTGCAGATATCCGCATCCGCACCGCAACTGCGGATAATCCGCATCAAATTCTACATCTGCATCCGCATCCGCATCCTCATGTTGACATCCTCATCCGCATCCGCAATCCGCATTATTGTATGCGGATATGATGCGGATATCAATAAAAAACAAATTTCCCATCTAGTGAATCACCCGGTCCAAGAGTGCATTATTGTTGTTCCTGCCAGGTGAACGTAAACGTAACCAAAGGGAAGGCTTTCCACTATTACACTGCATTTTAAATTCGAAGAAAGTATAATGACTTTGTCTAGCACTCAAAAAGATTGCAAATTTTTCTAAGCTGGCCCTTTCTTGTACTTTTATTTCTAAAGGTCCATCCAGACTGACCGCTAGATTGTTACACGTGCAATCAACGGGCAGTTGTCATTGCATCCAAACTGATCGCCATTTGGATGTGCGTCCAGTTTTGTTGTTCAATATGGCAACTCAACCAACTGCTTCTCAAATTCAAAGTGACAACTTTTGTTCGTTCTTTTGTGTGAAATTGAATAATTCTTGAATGGCTGTGTAATAATTCAAACGCGCAGAGTTCGATTTTGATAATTAAATTAAAAAAAAATATCAAAATGAAATTTTGGTTATGTCATTTTCCGTCTCCATTTGGTTGCTAGTGTAGATGTATCTGATTTTCGGTATTAGTGAAATTAGTTAAATTTAATTTTATATTTTTTTCTAACTAATCCGCATCCGCATTTGCAAATTTTATGACATCCGCATCCGCATTGGCATCCGCATCCGCAAATTTACATTTTCAATGATCCGCATCCGCATCCGTATCCGCTAAACCACATCCGTTACATCCCTAATATGAACAGGGCGCCATAATACCTAGGACCGGCGCTGAGTGGCTAAGTATCTTTATAATGGCAATGACAAATAATACTACTGATTGTTTAAATATTATTCTATGGAATGCCCAAAGCTTAGGTCCATTAGCCAAACGTATTGAACTCTTTGCCTATTTGAACGAAAATTGTATAAGCGTAGCGTTAATTACGGAGACATGTTAAAAAACGATATACGTCATTAAAAACAAGAACAATGCAATGCAATTTTGACTCTTAATTTGACGTTTAAGAGTCTACATTGCCGCCTTAATATCTAGACGGCGTTGCTAGCACGGTATATATACCCTATGGAAAAGGTAGTATCTCCAAAAATGTTTTAAGATAGTTTAAATTAACAGTCAGTACATAAGCGCTCAGAGTTAACCGCGATAGCGAAAAAACGCAACTAATAATTTGCACGTCAGGTTAAGAGGAGAAGGGGTGAAATTCCGTTTTTTGCAAATATCTGGAAAACTATGAGTCTGACCGCAAAATTTCCTGAGGAGACTTAACAAAATTTGGATTGAAGGAAGCATCTCCGACCATATAAAAAGTATACATACACTGCCCGACAAATGCTTAGGTTCACTCATATTTCCTTCCATGAAGCGGTAAAATAAAACCTTACCAGTTCAAGAAATGTTATTTTTGGAAGTATTAAATATCACAAACAAAATGAATGAACTGAATCCCCACAGGACATTTTCCTTAAATTACAGTAATTGATTTAATTCAAAGAGTCAATTTCCAGTGCGACAATTGCTTAGGTTCAGGGACGATTTTACCGTTTTACATAATGTTTTTGCTGAAAAATATTTCAGAAAAGTATGAAAGAGGTTAAATACGAAAAAACAGGAGCATTGTTTTGTAATTTAATAGTGTGTATTTTCGCCATTTTTATTTATAATTTCATAAAGCCTTCGAGGCAGGTAATCGTATAAAGAATGCAGCACAGATATCGGTATTTTAAACCAAGCTGTCTTAATTCCATGAATTAACTCTTCTTTAGAGTCGTATTGTTTACCACTACTGTAAACCTCCCGAACAAGCCACCCCCAAATGTTTAATGCCAGGGGAGATAGGCACCCAGTCTAACAAAGCCACATTTTTCTCCTCAATAAGCGATTTAACCACCCTCGCTGTATGAATTGGGGCAAGATCATACTGCAATATCCAAGGATCGCCTCCGTACATGACATTTATCATAGGGATTTCCTCTTCTAAGAGCTGTTTATAAGATGAACTGGTTTGGTAACCTCGTAGAATGACCAAGTCGATAGTTCCATGATATGATATGGCTCCCCATACAATAACGGAACCTATTCGGAAGTGATGGCGTGACAGGTACATAGGGTCCTTCCTATATAATCATGATAGTAGGAGAACCCATCTGGACCGTCCAAATAAAACCGTTTTCCATCCGTAAATATTACCTGCCTCCATTGTGATGTCCAGTTCATGAATCTTGAGGCGAATTCCAGGCGCTGTAGGCGATGTTGCGGGGTTTAGGCTATTTTTTTCTTTAACCGTAAACGTTTTAAGCAAGATGAAGATCTAAGAACTCGTTGCATGGTCCTTACACTTGCTGATAACACCAAAATCTCCCCAAGCTTACGCGCAGTAAAGGGCGAGTTCGAGGCTTCTCTTAAGAGACTTCGCCATGATGCACTGGAAATCGCTTTTTTTCTGCCTCCTGCGTATCGTCGGCCATAATTTCCACTATCTCGTATAAAATTATTAACAAGGTTAAAGCTCCGCTGAATCCGTATTGCAATTTGTCGGTTTGAATATCCTTCTTGCTTTAGTATGGAAATTGTCGCCTTTTCCTCGGCAGAAAATTGATTTCCTTTTGACATTATCCACTATACGACTCACAGAGTATAACGCGAAAAAAAATGTTTCCACAAACACTTCTCACCAGGGCGAGATAACTCTTTAAAGTAAGTGAACCTATACAATTGTCGCAGTGGAAATTGCGATTTTCATTTTAAAAAATTCCGTTAGCTATGCGAGTTGCTTAATAGAAATGTAATATTTATTAAAATAACCGTTAGTTGAGAGAGCATTATTTAAAAATTATTTCCGATCAGAGTACATAGAAATTATATAATTTTAAAGGAAAATATCCATGAACCTAAGCATTTGTCGCGCAGTGTATATAATCAAAGCATCACTTGGGGAGTAGAATGGGCGATGTCCGTCTGTCTGTCCTTCTGTTGCGACGCGTTTTACTCGGCCAATTTAAAAGCTATGAAGCTGAAATTTTGCACAAATGCTTCTTTTTGCTGCAGGCAGTTTGAATCACTAAAATCGGACAATGGGGTCATGGGGTCATGGGGCTGCCATACAAACCCAACACCCCGAATTAGGTTCTTCTAAGAAAAACGTTTTTATTTGTCCTCCAATTTCAACCAAATTTCACACAAATGTGTTAATTGATGACACAAAACATATGTAAGAATGGATCAAATCGGACCATGGGGTGATGGGGCTGCCATACAAAGCCAACCCTCCAATCAGGTTTTTCTGAGAAAAACTTTTCTATTTGTGCACCAATTCCAACCAAACCTCAGAAAAATGTGTTTCTTTGCGTGTCACAAAACATATGTGATAATAGATGGAATCGGACACTGGGAGCCAAATGTATTTCTATTGATTCCACGAAACATTTATGTAAAAATCGATGGAATCAGACCATCGGGTTAAGGTGCATCTAAATGGATGCTCGTTCAAAAACTGGCATCACGAACCGCCATTTGGTTGCTACTTAATATCTACACTAGCTACCAAATGGAGACAGAAAATTACATAACCAAAATTTCATTTTCGAGATTTTTTAAAATTTAATTATTAAAATCGGACCCTACACGGCCATTCGAGGATTATTCAATTTCACACAAAAGAACGAACAAAAGTTGCAAAATTGTCACTTTGAATTTGACAAGCGGTTGTCAAAGTGGTTGAGTTGCCATATTGAATATCAAAACTGGACGCACACCCAAATGGCGGTCAGTTTGGATGCAATGACAACTGTCAGTTTGTTGCACGTGCAACGTGCATTTATATCTACGTGTATTTATCGAAACTACAAATAATATGTGAAAACAAATATATTTGTAATATGGGGCCATGACCCCTCCCACCAAAAAAGTATTCTAAAAAAATTTTTTTTTTTTGTTTGAGCAGTTATTCTGATCAAACCTCGCACAAATATGTTTTATCGAGGCAACGAAACTTACGTGAAAACGGAAGGAAAAAAAGGGAGGTGGATTAAAAACAAGTCATAGGTACGCCGGAAAAAATATTAGTCGAGAACAGTGAAAGTTATCCAAATTTCTGCCGCCAGCGAAATTAGCCTCGGTCTCGTTTTGGACTAATATTTTACTAAACTACTCGTTCTATTTTGCCTAATTATAATAGCTACTAAACCTGTTAACTAGCCTTCATGCCTCTGTGAATGACCATTTCATTTCATATCATTTCTAATAAAAAACACCAATTTCCATTCCACATTATTTATTTGAAATCAACTTCGCAAACCTTTATGGCTTGCCACCAAATATGTATGACAAAAATCAATACAAAAGGCAAAAGTCCTAGACTTATTAGGGATTTTTTGTAACTAATCCAGCCGGTCCACTTCCTAGCCTGATTTTATTACAAGTCCTCAAAGGCTCAAAACCTAGTTCCTCTTTGGGTATTCCGAATTGAATTAGTTTGGCCTCGTACGCTGCAAGTAAATCATCGTGGGCTTTCGTCACTCGTGCCAGCTCGTAGTTCAAATTCTCGATTTTATCATTTTTTCTCTGCAGTAATTCCTCTATATTTGCATCCAATGTACTTGATTTGATTCCTGACAAAGCCAGTGCTTCACTCAAAGCTGCTTCACGGTGCTCGGCTTCTTGACTTAGAATATTGACCTTACGTTCTAAAAGGACGCTTCGGACGCCACATCTATGCTGAAGCTCAAACATAGTATCTTCGAACTGGGTTTTCATTTGTTCACGCTGCTCCGTTAAAGTTTCCGTTTTCATTCGGAGAGTTTCTGTCTCCCACTTCAGTCCATGCAATTCCTTCATGGCGCTTGCATACTTTACTTTTAATCTGGCCAATTGATCGCGATCTTTTGTGTAATATTCGAGTTTTTTCCGTAGTTCAGCAACTTCCGTTTGAGCCTGCTTAAGGGGTTCTATTAATTTCCTGTTTTCAACTTTCGTTTCAAGGGCTAGGCGTTCATTGCGTGTGGACTGCTTCCGAAGTTCTTCCATCTGTTCTTTGAGGCTACTGATCAGGGCTAAATTATTCAATGTTATGTCATTGTAGTAGGTTTTCATGTCGTCGAATGCTTTGTCGTGTGTCGTAGTAAGTTTTGCTATTTGAGCATTTTTTCGTTCTTCAACTTCAAACATCTCCATGCGATGCCTTATTTCTGCTTCATCCTTGTATTTTTGTAGCTTATTCTCATAGAGTTCAAGCAATTCTCTGCAATCTCGATCGAATTTTTCTCGTTCGTGGCTGGAAGAAAAAGAAATAAATCAACGTATAGAATAATGTAGTAACTTAATTTCAATTCCAGGATGAAACAAAGAGTTTTTTCAGTCTTTTCTATGTTTTGATCCCTGAACAATTCCTCCGCCCTCTGGTGTCAATTTCTTGAAAAATAAATGTTCTTCACCTTTAAATGCTTTAAGCATTTTCCAGTCCTTGCATAATTTTAAAATTGTTACATGCCAAAACTTATATAACACTCCTTGTTCCACTTGATTTTTCAAAATCTTCCCCTTCTCTTCTTCTACTTCCCAAACTCCCCCCCCCCCCCTACTAAATGAAAAAAAAATCTATCATAGATTTTTTCCGATTCACTTTTTCGCAATTTGTTTTCAGTTTACATGTTCTAAAAACGACACAGTAACATTTCCATATCAATTTATTACAAGCCGTTCTGGATTAACTTCAATCTACCCCAGGATTTGTCGGTAGTCTCTACCGGCTATTACTTAAGCTCTAAACCTTAACAAACCTCTCATCATTCGTTGTTGTTCCGGTTACCTAGATTGAGTCTTCTCCTTCTGATCGTTTGCGTCAGTCCAACGTTGTCAACACCAGTCGTGTCATCTATGCGGAATTTCAGGCAAACGGGTTTGCCATAGACCTATGGTAGATTCTACATAGTATAATTTGCACAAATTTTGCTTCGAACTTTTACCGTTATGGCTAGCAGTATTTCTTGAGAATCTTGTCGAAAACCATGACAACCTCTGTAAGACAGTGATTATCTAGCTTCTGACATACTGTAACCAGAAACTTAAATCATATTCTGAGACTACACTTACGGACAAAAGTATCAACTCAACCTATAATCGCGTAAATTTGTACGTGTTTTTTTTTAAAGTACGGTAGTTATCCATAAAAACCGATGTCGTTGAAAAGCTCACGCCCCTTGTGATGAACTATGATCTCACTCAGATGTTAAACTAGTACCCATTTATGGGCATAAATATCATTGCTGAGCGTGTTATTGATCTCCACACCTCAACAAAACAAGCAGTCAGGATCATGGGAATTGGATATCACTAACACATCTGCGGCCTTAGTCCACTGTTGGACTGTCGCGCATGTTCTTTTTTATCTTAGAGCTAAATTTTCGGAAAGGACAGTCGAGAATGATTTTCTGCGCCATTTAACGAAAATATATGTATATTCAGTACTATTTTTGGCTTTTGGATTGCATATTCCACTTGCGAGATCAATGTCCGTTTTAAATTCTGGCTTTGCTTGTTTCTACAGGGTCGCATCTCCTGCCGAAACATACAGATAAGCCTCTCACAGCATCCATAGAAAGAAACATTATCCGACAGTCGGCTGGAGACATTTAGGGATACATGCTTTTCCTATTCCTTGAAAAAGGAGCCCAAGCTCTTAAGCTGTTTTTCCTGTTCCAAATAGGAGCCCAAGCCCAACTGAGTGTCCGATCTCTTTAGCTGCTGAACCCAGCCGCTACTCTACGCTTCTACAATAACATCAGGAGTCCTAGCTAACCACCCCCAAAATGAAATCTCACAGTAAAGTTTATAACGAAGTTGGGCAGGATTGCATCCTATTTCCGATGGTAGTATTTTGCTCATTCGACTTTATTTGCCGGGACGCCGTGGAACTTATATGAAGAAGTTTGGGCATTTAAGTACTCTCGCACAAAATCAACGATCTGAGCGTTATAGCTCTGGATATCGAGAAAGAGTTAAACGCAGTCGGGTTAAAGAAAAAAATTAACAAAACCAAAGTGCCTAGTCTGAATAGAAATTCAACTCCCCCATAAATATTAATTTATCTGTTTAGACAATATTGTTGCAGTTGATGGCGGTATCAAGAGCATTCCACAACCAAGTGCTTTCGATTTTGCAAACCAGATTATGAAAACCAAAGCTGTTGTAAGGGAGCAGTACTTGGAAAGCTGTAACCACAAAAAAGCAGCAAACAATCGTCAAAACTTAAGATCTTAGTTAAGCTAGCTAGCTAGATGGCGGACGCATAGTGGAAATATGAGGGAATTTGTTTTTTTCAAACCAAATGCGAGAGTTTTTCACATCATAAGAAAAGATTTTTGGAGTCAGGTTTAACCCCGATATGAAAAAAACGCGGCTTATGTTGATTACTTTGTAAGGTAGAAGAACGGCTTGTAATAAATTGATATGGAAATGTTAGGTACTGTGTCGTTTTTAGAACGTGTAAACTGCAAACAAATTCCGAAAGAGTGAATCGGAAAAAAATCGATCATAGATCATTTTTTGTCAGGGTTGTCGACAAGATTCTCAAGAAATACTTCTACCCCATAACGGTAAAAGTTCGAAGCAAAATGTGTGCATCTTCCTCTAACAAATTATACTATGTAGAATCTACCATAGGTCTATGGCAAACTCGTTTGCCTGAAAATCCGCATAAATGATACGACTTGTGTTGACAACGTTGGACTGACGCAAACGATCAGAAGGAGAAGACTCAATCTAGGTAACCGGTACAACAACGAATGATGAGAGAGAGAGAGTAATAGCCGATAGAGACTACCGACAAATCCTGCGGTAGGTTTAAATTAATCCAGTTAAAACCCGAATCGTATGTCACTAAATTCAAAATACATCGAAATACTTGCATAATTAAAATCGTAGTACAATACGGTACAATTGCTAATCGAGTCAAGGATTTAATAAATCCATTCGGAAGTGTGAATCCCCTCTAAGCCTTGAATCAAGGCGACCTTACAATTATTTTTTGACTTGAGAGTTTGTATTCGTATACAGTATTTTGACAACGAAAGATAGGTTCAAGGAAACCTTTCATCATGGAAGGTACTATCACGCGACGTTTACAAATGTGGACCTAAAAGGGGATTCAGACTATGGACAAGATTTACTAAATCCTAGATTTAGTTAACAGTTGCAGCGCGTATGTAGTAAAAAAACTGTTCCGCCATCATTCTTACTCTTAAGCGCAATTCACCTCAGTTCAGCAAGGCCTTCTAGACAGTTTGTTTGAAATCCCAAAATTAAAGCTCAGTATTGAACTTCCCGAGCCACATATTATTCAGTATTCACCACCGGCAAAAAATATACAGGAGTCCGTTCCATTTATACGATCTGAGTGAAAATAGTTACTAACATCCACTTTCCGTTATTCCAAAACTGCAATAGCCACAAATAGCTATATCTCCGAGTCAACTTTTGACGTTTCAAATTTCAAATGGTCCACTGTCGTTGATAGCTATTTCTACTCGCACTCTCGAGATGATCTATCGATAGCTATGGAAAATGTCCGTTGGCAAGTTCAAGTATATGAGGTTATGTCGGGTGGGTTGTTGATGTTATCATCAAATGTTGCGATTATTAATAACTATTTAGGCAATGTTTGCTTTTTAATCGACACTAAAGTTAATAAGCTAAGTGTGCATATTGATTTCGATGAATGTAAACACTAATCATCAATGCCATCGAGTTATAAATTGTTTTTTGTAAACATATTTTTGAACTCAACGGCTGTTTTGACATTTCCATATTATGTTCTCCTGAGAGCCCTCTCACAACGCTCATAACTACGACAATAGTCATGCGATGACTACGACTATAGTTAATTCCGGAACGCACTCCAGATAGCGTATGGAAACCTGCCGGATTAAAAAATGACGTAAGAGATTTAAAATTAATGCAAACATTCGTTTTCGACTAAAACACTCAACACATTTTAGAAAACTCCGCTCTTGAAAATGGTATGCCAAAAAATGGTGGAGACGATAAACATAAATTAGACGGGTCTTTTCGTGTACGAGCTTCTTCAGTGGTTTCACCCCACTTGGGTGGCTAATTTTCATAAATGCATTATTTCGCGAGTTGTTATAGAGAATAATATTCTATCCAGAGTGGAGGAGAACGGATTAATTTCGCCGTACGTTTTCAGAAATCACCGAAAAGTGTTCATTGTTTTTAATTTCATACGACAACCGACAATAATATTTTGTCTATAAATCGTTCTAAGTTTAAAAATGTGCTGGTGCAGTCATTTACATATGACATATTTACATATAACATATTTCGTCACTTCAAACTGACCGTCCATTCTCTTATCATGGAGAAATTAAGAACATTGGCAAACACACGAAACTGAACAATTTTTTTCGGGTGTCAGTTAAAATATTGGAGTGAGCCGAAATGTGCTGAATAGGGGAATTTAGGTTTGAGACCTGGGTGCTTACACGTTTTCATTTGAAAAAAATCAAGGTTTCATGAGAATTGAAATGTTGTTGGGCTGTTTTCATACGAAAACATGAAAGTAGCCCCAAATTATATGATTTCGTTCACTGTGAACATATTATAAGGTTATAATTTGTTGCAAATGACTATCGATGACTACGCCAACACATTTTTATACTTTAAACGATTTATAGGAAAAATATTATTGTCGGTTGTCAAATGAAATTACAAATAGTGTCCGGAAACTTGTCAGGGAGGACTGATATTGTGCCTCTGGCAATGTATACTGTGTCTTATCTTATCTTATCACTTATATTGCTTAAATTCAAACTAAATTTGCCCACTCAATGCTTGATGAATCAATGAATCTATTCGCGAGAGATCGGGCGAATTGAATTGCTGCCAAATGTGGATTGGTGTTTTCTAAAATTCCAGAAAAAATTGTGTTGAAAATGGTGCCTTTGGGCTAGAAATTTCCCAAAGGAGCATAGAAGGTTTTTTAACGCTTTTATGTTCTGACTGTTTATGCACTACTTCTTTCTAATTTCTTATAATTTCTCCGGAGGTTCAATATTTAATTAGTGGACGTGATATATGATTGTGGACAACACCCGCCTGAAGGAGTGAAGCACGTAGTTGGAGGAGTTCAAAGTACCGACCTTGGACCGATCTTTGGTACATTACGCTTCCAGCTTTCGCTCGCAAAAACAATTTTACTTTTTCTGTCGCCACTAGCGACACTTTTTGCACCATCCGTATAACGAACATAGCGGAAAATATCAGAAACACAAAAATTATCCTTAGAATGGATAGCAAATCAAGCCATTGCGGCATATCGCATTTGTTTGCAATAATAAAGTTACGTGCTATAGTTTTGTCCTTTTAGTTCAGTAATAACGTGTCGATTTAGTACCAATCCGTGAAAAAAGTGAAGTTTTTTTCTCACTCTTTCTTTATGTATTATGGGGCGTTGATTCCGAATATGAACTTTGTACCCTAAAATAAGTGCCGGAACATTACAAAAATAAGCAAAATTACCCAGATTTCAGGTTTTTTGCCCATAAAAAGTAGACAGTGCATTTCCCGAAAAAATGTTTTACTACACCGAGAAAAATAACGTCCCTTAAAATTAACTCGATATCCTTTTGAAATCGAGTTACATTCCTATTAAATATAATCCTTTCCTTTTAAATATATATCGCTTCAATTCAAATTCATTCTTTTTAAATTAATGGGAAATCCTTTAAATCCACATTTTCAATAGGAAATCATTTTAAATTAATGGGAAATCCTTTAAATCCAAATTTTCAATAGGAAACCTTTTTAAATTAATGGGAAATCCTTTAAATCCAAATTTTCAATAGGATTTTTTTTTTGTTTACACTCGCAGTTGGTCGGCAGTGTGGTAGAGCGATGTCACAATGTATAGTGTACATTATAAACGTCGTCCCGTATAGTCTGTGTGGTGTAGTAGGTAGGCGCGTTAGTCGTCAAATCATAGGATCGCGGGATCGAATCCCACTGTAGGCAGGTAATTTATTATGCATTTTAGAGCGTAAAGAGGTAAATGAAATGTCGCCAACATCTATAGCGAGGTCAGTTATACAAAACTCATTTATGAGTAATTTTCACAGGGAAAGAACACCCTGTGAAAATTACTCCTTTTGGTGTAATTTAAAGTATTCTTTTGAGTTCATGCATTTAAAACAAAGAGTCCATCCTTTTAAATTAAAAGGAAATCTTTTCGATTTATGGTTGTGGCCTGATTAAATTGACACTGTATCACTTTAATTTAAAGTGATTATAGATAGACTTTCAAAAGGAATACCTTATTAGTTCGAAGGGAAATCTGTTTGAATTAAAAAGTCTATGAAATAAAGGGATTATACAATGATTCAAAGGGAAACAAATATGAAGCAAAATCATATTTGAATCTCTTTGAATCATATTCGTATTTTTTGAATTTACAGGATTTTTTTTCTCAGTGTACAAAAATAGAATAGACATCATTCCCTAGAAAATTGCCGTATATCATTTTTTTCTCAGACCCTCAGTTTGGGAGCTAGAGCTCGTAAAAGTACAGGCAATTTTTATCTTAACAAAAAAAAGTATCTAAGTTTATCTATGATGATTTATTTCACTTTACTACATCATTAACATCATTGCTTGTTGCAACTCGTTTCCCCTATCCGCCGGCCAACCAAACACGTTTTTGCTGCCTAAAGCAGATATAGAACAACTACTGGGCCTGTCTACACGCCGAACAAGAACAAGGTGAAAACCGTTTTTTTAGAAGAGATTCGGGAAGAGCAATGCAAGGATCTCGGTTTTGATCTCACAGCCTACATGCATATAGCCAATCTATAGATACATGTATACCAATTATGTTGTGTGGATGTTTTCTATGTGAAATTTCTGATTTTTAAATTAGCTTTATCTGGATAACTGTTAGGAATTCGACCTATGCATGTAAGATGAACTTTATAGGAAATTGTATAAGCTTTCATTCTTGTTCAGACATTTTTTTCGTAGAGTTCGCGGTTTCGGAGATATAGCGGGGATAGAGCTAATAAGCACAATAATGAGATATTTGAACCCGCTCTCCGAACGTTAGCACACTCCCCGTGACCGCGTGCTTTTAGTATGTTTTCCTCCGAATCAACCATTATGGATCCATGAAATAAAAACCCGTCCCCCCTGCCGTTTTTTACAATGTTTGTCTTTATCCTTGAAAATAGAGAAAATTGAATTCGGAAGCTCGGTTTTAACTCCTAAGCTTTTGACTGATTGAAGACCGGACAACGGGGCGTATATTAAATGAGAGCCAATTAAATATCGTACAAAGTGGTCGTGAAACAGTTTTCCGAAAAACAATCGCGAGAGACACCAGAGCCAAAAAAATAAACAAAATAACGATTTTTTAACAATTTTCGGATTTCAATAACCTGTATCGGGGGAACCGTTAGGAATTCAGCATTTGTGTGTTCGAATAAGTTTTTGGAAATTTAATAGGCTTTAGTACTGCCATACAAATACTCTCAGGACGACTCATCGCTTCCGAGATATTTCCAAGATTAAGTCGACAACCTGCAAAAATGAATCCTTTAGCCCCCCTCCCCACGTTAGCGCCCACCTCATGACCGCGAGCTTGTAGTATGTCTTACTCCGAACCGCCGATTATGGATCCATGAAATAAAAAACCGTCCCCCTTCGCCGTGTCTTTATCCTTGAAAATAGAGAAAATTGAATTCGGAAGCTCGGTTTTAACTCCTAAGCTTTTGACTGATTGAAGACCGGACAACGGGGCGTATATTAAATGAGAGCCAATTAAACATCGTACAAATTGGTAGTGAAACAGTTTTCCGAAAAACAATCGCGAGAGACACCAGAGCCAAAAAAATAAACAAAATAACGATTTTTTAACAATTTTCGGATTTCAATCACCTGTATCGGGGGAACCGTTAGGAATTCGGAATTTGAGTGTTCAAATAAGTTTTTGGAAATTTAATAGGCTTTAGTACTGCCATACAAATACTCTCAGGACGATTCACCGCTTCCGAGATATTTCCAAGATTAAGTCGACAACCTGCAAAAATGAATCCTTTAGCCCCCCCTCCCCACGTTAGCGCACACCTCATGACCGCGAGCTTGTAGTATGCCTTACTCCGAACCGCCCATTATGGATCCATGAAATAAAAAACCGCCCCCCCCCCTGCCGTTTTTTCACAATGGTTGCCTTCATTCTGATGAGTATAGAATATTACTTCGTTGAGACTCTCTTAACTCTCGAATGATAGGAGACAAGCCAAGAAGAAGTATATCAAATTAAGGAAAATTTACCACTTACTAACTTTACCCTACAAAAGTTTTTTGAAAAACAAATCGGAGAGACACCAGAGTCAATAGAATGCAAAAAAATTTTTTTTTTTACTTTTTTTGAACAATATCGGAAGAACCGTTAGGAGTTTTGCATATGTAAGTATGGGCAAATAAAAAGGATATTTAGAAAGCTTTAATGCTTACTCACAACTTTTTTCTGTGCGACTCACCGTTTTCGAGATATAGCCCAAAACACCAAAAATTGTACAAAATTGCACCTTTAACCCCCTCTCCCCGCGTTAGCGCACCCCTCAGCTCCGAGTAAAATTAGTACCTTTACCTCCTAACTACTCCTGATAAAATACCGAAGAAAAAAATCGTCACCCCCTTCGATGTTCTCTACACCCCCTTTTTAGGCTTTCATTGCTTGGTCTATATAAGAAACCTGAGCGACTTTTCTATCGATTAAGTCTTTGGGCGCAAATAGCCTAAATTTAGCAATGCTCTAGCTTCCAAACTACATGTCAGACAAAAAGCTGATATACAGCAATTTTGTAGGAAATAATTCAATTCAGTTTTATTGCAAACAAATTCATATACAGCATAATATCTTATATTACAGAGATTTAATTTTGCATTTCTTCACTAAAGCTTTGAGCTTGTGCGAGAAGAAAATTTATATTAAGTAATAAAAGTATTCCTAAGTGATAACTTTAAAATTAATATAAAGATAAAAAATTACACAAAAATAACAAAATAATTCATGAAGTACAGTTAGCTTGAGTAAGAGATAAAATTATACAAAAAATGATACAACACATTACATATTACAAAGAGTTAATATTGCAATGATGATGAAATATTTGAAAAAATAGACTTAGAGGTAGGTTAAGTAGCCAAAATTTAGTTAGTGTTTTGAAACGTTGTACATTCAATAATTCTAATCTTATGTGGTTCGGAAGAGTATTAAAAAAATATGGGCCTGTGTATGAACGGTATCTTTGTTTACCTAATTTTTGTAGTAGCTCATTTTTCCGGGAAATAAACCGTTTTCTTTTTATACGCCAAAAAACAAGAAATTATGCACTTTTTGCTTATTTTTTTTTATGTTCTGGCACTTTTTTAGGGTGCAAAGTTGATATTCGGAATCAGCGCCCCAAAATACATATAACAAAATTGAGAAATAAACTTCTGGATTTTTTTCCTGACGAAAATACAATATTATTGGGCTATTTATTTCAAAATCAAGAAGCCCTTCCCTTTGACGAGAATTAGGAAATTAGGGTAAGCAAATCCTTAATTCTGATGAAAAGGAGAGTAACTAAATGTTCTACTGGAATTATCACACCATTCTCCCATAAGTTTCTTTTTAAATAAGAGCTTAACTATAGCACATAACTTTGATACAACAGACGTAAGATTGCTTCTCTCAAAATCACTCTCCTATAAGGATTGACAAGCACTCAATTTTTATCGCCTCTTTTTATTTTTACCTTACAGCTAGTCATAAGGTACACACGAATTCGCATTCGACTTATCGAATTTTATTAATTCTTTTTCGAGAATTCACTTTTCGACCGCCTTGAGTCCTTGCAAGCTTCAACTTTTGATCCCTCTTCCGCAAATAATGATTTTCCCTTAGACATATTAAAGCTAATATTTTACTCAAACAACAACAAAAAATTGGGGATCCTACGTCCTCAAATGTGGAAGATCAACACAAAAGAAATTTCATGTGCTATCCTGTTGACTAATTTTAAATGGCTATTTTGTGTGTTCTTTATAAAACAATATTATTATATTGAATATTGAAAACACAATTCTTTTTGTATTAATTAACTTACAATTGAATAGTCTATTAACTATAGTTGTAAATCAGCCGAAACTATACATGCGAAGGGGTGTACTAATCAAATGACAAACTGTGTAAGATACCAGTGACTGTCGCCTGGCGCCTTACAAAGTGTCAGCTCTGAACTTTTGATTTTCATTGATCGGTACTAAACTAGGAATCGATGATTTCGCAATCAGCAGATAACTTTGAAATCTTGAAAACTTTGAAAACTTCAGAATAAAAGAAAAACTGTCATTGGCTCAAAACCTTTCAAAATTATCTTTTTTTTGCTCGTTTCGAATTTTATATTAGTCGACTGTCTAATAAATTGATTTCTTGTATTTCCTAATTGAAAGAATCCTTATCCCAAATGAAAAAATCCTTATTCCAAATGAAAAAATCCATATCCCAAATGAAAAAATCCTTATCCCAAAAGAAAAAAATCTTTATCCCAAATGAAAAATCTTTCTGTGTGAATTAAAATAAAATGAATTAACCCTTCTGTCGGCACATAGGTCTGGCCAGACCTTTGGCACTATATTTTGGTCAAAAAAGTATAGAAGATGAAATCGCAGCGACTTCATATTTCATGATATCCTAGAATGATATGTTTAGAAGCATTTTGCAAAAATTTAAAAAAATCGGTTGAAGTTTTGAGCATGTTTTTGATGATTTTCAATTCATAGTGCTTTTTGATACCCAATAGGTCTGGCCAGACCTATAGTTTTTCCCCCCATTTTCGTCTTGAGGTAAAAAGTGAAAATATTAAATTCTCTTAAAAATCTCCTATTTATAATGTAGTAAAGTCATTAAAATTCAATTTGTACGATAAACGATAAGATTTTCTGAGATTTTGCTTTAAAAAGCCGTGAAGCTCGCAAATTGGGTACGCCTAATTTTATCCCGTCTTATAACATCACCTAATCAACTGAGATGTGATTCTAGGAAAATCAAAAGAGTTTTATTTCCTTGTTTATAGTATGAACTAAGTATAAGTGACTTACGATGGTGTTTATTAATAGATTTAATTGAGATATTTACGGAAAATTTAGAATTTAATGATTTTTGGGGTTGAAAATTCCCTATTCCTTTCTATCTATTTTCCCAAATCTGCAGACTAATATCGTGGTAAAATCTACCAACAAAGTGCCAAATATTTCCCCAAAGATATTGGAATTGGAAAATTTTATCAAACTTTTTGTGCGGATACGCAATGAAAAAAGAGAAGCAAAAATAGAAGAAAAAAAGGGAGAAACATGTTTGTACTAATACCACCTCAAAATATGTCTTCTTAAAAACGCCTCTAGTATATCTCCAAAAACGATTTTAATGCTTTTATTGTTTAAAAATGGCTGTAAAGAATGGGTAGAATGATTATACCGATAAAAATTTCACTTTTTCTAAAAATTAAAATTTTTTTTCTTAGTAGGTCCAGCCAGACCTATTGGGTATAGAATATGCATATTGTAGTAGGTGCCGACAGAAGGGTTAAGGGGTGTTTTAAGTTGTTTCTTGCATTGAATTATGAGGTGTGGTTGATGTTATTGAGGATATGAATACGATTGGCTTCGTGGGGTTGGCTAATACAATTGCCATGGTTGGACATTTATGCAATTTTCTACTCGTACGTAAAGTTCCTTGTGTGTGGCTGGCTTTTGATATTCATCACATACGCATACAGATCGTCATAAAATTTGGTAGGAATGTAGAATGGTAACAGTCTTTGGCACGAAATACTTAGAAGTTGGTAGTGTAAAGGCAACAAGGTGTCCCGGAGATTTGAAAATTTCTTCACTAAATAAGTCGCGAACGGCTGAACCGATCGTAATGAAATTTGGTAGGAATGTGTAGAATGGTAACAGTCTTTGGCACGAAATAGTTAGAAGTTAGTAGGGCAAAGATAACAGGGTGCCCCGAAAATTTGAATTCGAAGTTGACTTTTTTAGTTTTTATCGTACATGGACGCATGGGTAGTCAAATTAAAGAACTCGAGTACATTTCATTTCAGTTGCTTTTTTTCAGTTTAAAGTAACTGTAACGAATTATGGGGGTTTGAAGCTAATATTTATTTTTCAGTTCTTTTTTTCTAAACCGTTATAGGCTCCGATATGCAGCGCCCGCTCTAAGTGGGGGCAAGCCGGGCGGTCGCCCGGGGCGCCAAATTTTAGGGGCGGCTTTTTGGCCAGCACTCGAACAAAAAAAAATTGATAAAAGTCAGAAGCAAAAATTAAATATAAATTTCCATTTAGTGGAAACGAAACCTACAGATGAAATAAAAAGTTGAAAGTTGTGTTTTGTAGATGTAAAGTCCTTGCGAGGCTTTGAAGAGACCACAATTGATACAAGGTGCTGCATTTAGAATTGTAAAATCCTGAATACGAGTTGCGTAAATTGTACGTGAGTGATGCTAGAACCTGCCCTACTTCCGAAGTGGGTCAATTCGCTCAGTTATGCGGTAAGACAGAAATTGGAGATTCATGTGCTAATTTCGTCCTCCAATTGATTATTTAGTCCTCTTCTTTTTACCAGCATTAAGGATTATATTTGAACCTTCTATGCATGATCCCACGTTCTTACCACAGGGGATGGCCACCTAAGTTTTAAATAGAGGACAAAATTATAGAACGTAATTATATTATTGAGTTTGTATGCGATACGTCACAATTTAATATCTGGATGTAAGGTCTAAAACTTTCTCTTAGTCTATTGCATCGGAGAAGAGCATGTCCCCTAAAAAAATATTGAACCTCCGGATATTAAATGATATTGATATTGATATTAAATGAGAAATATTGAGTCGTATAAACACTAAACACATAAAAGCGATTAAAACAAACTCTCCTGTGAAAAATTTCATACCCATGCAGGATGTTCGAGAACTTCTATAAACCTTTAGCGGCAATGTGACTTCAATTCGCCCGATCTCCATAAGTGGATGGATCACCTTAGTTGGTTACCAATTGCATTGGTTCAGCATTTAAAGTTCAAACTTCGAACAAAGTTGTTTGCGTTTCAGCAAGATAAGTGATGGAATCACAGTACACATTACCAGAGCCGCAGTAGTAGTACTTGCATTTTTCGGACATCCAAATCAGGACTTGGCTTGGTTCCTCCGATTTTCCTAGCTCTGACCTCCTTCTTTATAAAAATTCTCAGTATGAGCGTAGGCTGAATTTCCTAAAGGCAAAAACATTTTTTCAATATCATGCCTCTAGCCCGATTTTTTTAGCGGGTCGAGGGTATGTAATTAAACTATATGACAACAGAAATAATTTTAGAAAAAGGGTTCAAAATGTGAGAAAGGTAAATCCAAAACGACTTTTGTCCTTTTAAAGATAAATGGCGTATGCATGGGTTTTACTCCTGAATACAACACCATAACCTTTGTCACAAATTTTATCCCTTTCAGACGAAATGTTTTTAAATCCATTAGCTTCTAGGCCTGCTCGGTACCGAGATTTCAGTACCGGGTTTCGGTTTTTTCCAATACCCGGTACCACAAGCGGTTTCCCTGACTCAGGTTTTTTTTTTCAGTACCGACGGTTTTTTTTTAACCATAAGCCGGTTTTTTGAGTACCGGGTTAAAAACCGGTACCAAAAAACCTGAAAAACCGGTTCATGGTTGAAATGAATCGTTCTTTTTAACTCGGTACCAAAAAACCGGGATATCGGTACTTTAGAATATCGGGTCCGGTACCAAGTGAACACCGGTTTTGTACCGGGATCCCGGTTTTTGGAACAGGCCCAAACTTCACAACAAACATTTCGTGTGACGTATTATTTATTCTAACGGTAAAACATGGCGCGGCGGGCAGCAAAAACTCAATATACATTTAGGTTTGGTTGGTCAAAAATAGGTGGTTAGGATCCTCACAAAGAGAAATTAGGATGTCACTTATGGAATAATTTAAGTTTCGATAGTCTAGGTCGCAGGTACGATATGGATATTATGATGTTAACGACACCTTCATGTGGGTGTTTCAGTTTCGGATATCAAATGCCTAAAACTGTTTCATTAGAATTGTCCGGATAATAGACTTTTAGAATCCCTATCTCGGAATAACCGAGATCACCAGACTGAAATATTTCTTAAAATTGCGATGAAGACCAGGCGCCAACTGAACATTGACAATACGCAGATTTGTAGTACGGAGATTTTTATACGTAGAGCATCATTTTTTATGAGGTAGTCCAGCAGTAGGACAAAAATGTATCCTTGATCATCCGCCAGGGGGAGGGTGAAACGCCAATCCCTGCCCTGCCTCCTCAACCTGCTGGGCTACGACCATGACTCTCAAAAAAATTAACCATGGATGTCCCACACTGAAGAAATCCGGCTAATTGAAGTTTATCGGCTGCGCTGTCTGCAAGGATTTTATGGAAAACTACTCATCTACTTCAACGACGTACATATTACTAATTATCAATATGCTTGGTATAGAACCCAAGGGGCGGCAATTTGTCCTCTTGCCCGGGGCGGCGTAAGTGCTAGAGCGGACGCTGCCGATATGAAACTTTGCACATCCAAAAGTTGATTTACTATGTATCATGGCTACACATATTAACTACATTTATTAGATGCAATTACGGTTTCTCCGAATCAAGAAAAAAGAACCTATATGAAATGGTCCGTTGCCCACACAAAGCTTTCTTAAGTTTTGAAAAAGTAGACATTTGAAGCTATTGAGGGACACTGTTTCTTTGGTACTACAAACTTCATAGGTGTTTGCGTATTCTATGCATTCAAACAATATTCTATGTATTCCCACCAAATTTCATGTTCATTGTTCAGACGCTGCCCTAGTACTGTGAAACGCCTTTGCTAAATATTTGATTCGCTATATTTCCGGTTAAGATGAAGTTATTCAAATTAAAATTTTCAGGCATATTGCTTACGTAATTTTCTAAAAACACTCATCATAATTTTCTAATCTGCAGACCTGGGACACACACGCATAAATATAAATTTTGCAAATTTACTGCTATTTACTTTTTCTTAACAAACATCAACAGTCTTAGTATTTAGCGCATATAAGCTCATGCTAACCTATTTTTGTGCAAAGTTTCATATCGGAACCAATAACGCAACGGTTTAGAAAAAACGAGCTGGAAAAGAAATATTAGCTTCAAACCCCATAACTCCGTTATTGTTACTTAAAACTGAAAAGAAACAACTGAAATGAAATGTACTCGAGTTCTTTGATTTGACTACCCATGCGTCCATGTCCGATAAAAACTAAAAAAGTCAACTTCGACTTCAAATCTTCGGGGCAGCCTGTTATCTTTGCCCTACCAACTTCTAAATATTTCGTGCCAAAGACTGTTACCATTCTACACATTCCTACCAAATTTCATGACGATCGGTTGGGCGTTCGCGAGTTATTTAGTGAAAAAAAATTTCTAATCTGCGGGACACCCTGTTATCCTTGTCCTACCAACTTCTAAGTATTTCGTACCAAAGACTGTTACCATTCTACATTCCTACCAAATTTGATGACGATCTGTATGCGTATGTGATGAATATCAAAAGCCAGCCACACACAAGGAACTTTACGTACAAGTAAAAAATTGCATAAATGTCCAACCACGGCAATTGCATTAGCCAACTCCACGAAGCCAATAATTCACACACAAGGATTTTTCATTTGGGATAAGGATTTTTTCTTTTGGGATAAGGAGTTTTTCATTTGGGATAGAGATTTTTTCATTTGGGATATGGCTTTTTCATTTGGGATATGGATTTTATCATTTGAAATATGGATTTTTTCATTTGGGATAAGGATTTTTTCAATTGGGAAATACTATATGTACAACCTTTTTAACTAAAACTAGGGGGCTTCGGCCCCTGCTCGCTACGCTCGCCAACCCCCGGGGCCGAGGCTAATTTCGGGTGCGGCCGAAATTCGGATACCCTTCGCTTGGGCTAAAAGTTTTTTCGGGCGTACCTATGACTTGTATTTTATCCCCCTCCTCATTCTTTTTCTTCCATCTTGACAAAAGTTTTGGGCTTGGTTGAAATAAGTGGGCAAATAAAAATATTTACTCGGAAAATTTTATTGGGGTTGCCGGAGCATGACTCCACAGTATGATTCTATTCGTTTTGAACTTTTTAGTTGCTTTGATAAAGACACATTAATTCAAGGTTTTGTGAAATTGGTGTAAACAATTTTGCTTAGAAGAACCAATATGGGGGGTTTGGTTTGTATGGCAGCCCCATGACCCCATGGTCCGATTTGATTCAATCTTACATATGTTTTGTGTCATCAATAGAAATACATTTGTGTGAAATTTGGTTGATTTTGCTGCACAAATGTTTTCTAAGAAGAACCTAATTTGGGGGGTTGGATTTTTATGGCAGCCCCATGACCCCATGGTCCGATTTAATCCATTCTTAGATATGTTTTGTTTCAACAATAGAAATGCATTTGTGTGAAATTTGGTTGAAATTGGTGCACAAATAAAAAAGTTTTTCTTAGAAGAACCTAATTTGGGGGGTTAAGTTTGTATGGCAGCCCCATGACCCCATGGTCTGATTTGATCCATTCTGGCATATATTATGTGTTATCTTTAGACACACATTTGTGTGAAATTAGTACACAAACTAGGGGGCTTCGCCCCCTGCTCGCTCCGCTCGCCAACCCATGGGGCTAAGGCTAATTTCGGCCGCGGCCGAAATTTGGATACCCTTCGCTTGGGCTAAAAGTTTTTTCGGGCGTACCTTTTATTTAATCCCCCTCCTCATTCTTTTTCTTCCGTCTTGACAAAAGTTTTGGGCTTGGTTGAAATAAGTGGGCAAATAAAAATATTTACTCGGAAAATTTTATTGGGGTTGCCGGAGCATGATCCCACAGTACGATTCCATTCGTTTTGAACTTTTTAGTTGCTTTGATAAGGACACATTAATTCAAGGTTTTGGGAAATTGGTGTAAAAAAAATGTTTCTTAGAAGAACCAATATGGGGGGTTTGGTTTGTATGGCAGCCCCATGACCCCATGGTCCGATTTGATTCAATCTTACATATGATTTGTGTCATCAATAGAAATACATTTGTGTGAAATTTGGTTAAAATTGGTGCACAAATAAAAAAGTTTTTCTTAGTAGAACCTAATTTGGGGGTTGGATTTGTATGGCAGCCCCATTACTCCATGCTCCGATTTTATCCATTCTTACATATGTTTTGTGTCAACAATAGAAATACATTTGTGGGAAATTTGGTTGAAATTGGTGAACAAATAAAAAAGTTTTTCTTAGAAGAACCTAATTTGGGGGGTTAAGTTTGTATGGCAGCCCCATGACCCCATGGTTCGATTTGATCCATTCTTGCATCTATTTTGTGTTATCTATAGAAACATATTTGTGTGAAATTTGGTTGAAATTGGTACACAAATAAAAAAGTTTTTCTTAGAAGAACTCAAATTGGGGGACTAGGTTTGTATGGCAGCCCCATGACCCAGTGATCCAATTTGGGTGAATCAAACATACAAACTGCCTGCAACAATAAGAAGCACGTGTGCAAAATTTCAGCTTCGTAGCTTTTATAGTAGCCGAGAAAAACGCACTGCAACAGACGGACAGACAGACAGACGGACATCGCCCAATCGATTCATCTCGTCATGCTGATCATATATGTATACTTTTTATATGGTCGGAGATGCTTCCTTCAATGCGTTACAAACTTCATGACAAAGTTAATATACCCTTTCACTCTATGAGCGAAGGGTATAATAAAAAAGTTTTTCTTAGAAGAACTCAAATTGGGGGGCTAGGTTTGTATGGCAGCCACATTAAATCATGGTCGGATTTGATCCAGTTTTACATATGTTGTGTGTCATTAATAGAAACACATTTGAGCGAAGTAAGGTTGAAATTGGTACACAAATAAAAAAGTTTTTCTCAAAAGAACCTACATTGGGGGGTTAAGTTTGTATGGCAGCCCCATGGCCCCATCGTCCGATTTGATCCATTCTTACAAATGTTTGGTGTCATGGGGAGAAACACATTTGTGTGAAATTTGGTTGAGATTGGTGCACAAGATAAAAAGTTTTTCTTAGAAGAACCTAATTTGGGGGGTTGCGTTTATATGGCAGCCCCATAACCCCATTGTCCGATTTCACGGATTCAAACATACAAACCGCCTGCAGCAAAAAGAAGCATTTGTGCAAAATTTCAGCTTCATAGCTTTTAACCTTCAAGGGGGCGCGCATTTTTGGTGACATAACCGGGCGCGCGGCGGTAATTTACCGCCTTCGTCTTTTCCCCTCCAGTTGCGCTCAACTGTACAACTTTCTTTCTCATAATTATGGTCAATTGAAAGAGAGCATGTTCCAAATAAGTTATGATCTTAAAAACTATTATCTGGTGAACAATAAAACAAGTTCTGCAGTTTTAGCGAAGCACGTCACTTCATTGATATTACACAGAGCACACACATTTTGAACACAACTATACAGGGTGTCCCATTCATGGTGGAGAATATTTTAATGGTAGGTAGTGTGGCTCATTTGGAGAAAATTAATGTACAACGGGACCCCTCTGTTTTTAACCGTTACAATGTTATAGCATTTTTTGTCAAAATGCACGACTTGCTGAACTAAATCAAAATTTGCCACGCCACCAATCATTTCATCCGAGATATGACTTCACTTTCTGAAACTACATAAAATTTCCAATAAAACGACACCTCGCCCGTTACGAAGTTGCTCGTATCTTCCGAGATACACCCGTTCAAACTTTAAAGAAATTGTAAAATTGGTTTTTTCATAAAAAATTCAAATAATAAAATCGTATGCAATTTTAAAATTTCTTTAAAGTTTGAACGAGTGGATCTCGGAAGATACGAGCAACTTCTTAACGGGCGAGGTGTCGATTTATTGGAAATTTTATGTAGTTTCAGAAAGTGAAGTCATATCTCGGATGAAATGATTGGTGACGTGGCAAATTTTGATTTAGTTCAGCAAGTCGTGCATTTTGACAAAAAATGCTATAACATTGTAACGGTTAAAAATAGAGGGGTCCCGTTGTACATTAATTTTCTCCAAATGAGCCACACTACCTACCATTAAAATATTCTCCACCATGAATGGGACACCCTGTATAGCAAAATATACCATCCCCGAACGTTTGATGACGGCTGGAAAGGTATGGAAGGTAAAATCTACCCAACATTTAATTGTATCGTACGTATGACTTATACATATACATACTTCTCCCACCTCGATCCGGCCAACGGGAGAAAAGCTATGCGTGTTTATATGATCAGGGCGGTAAATTACCGCCCGCGCGCCAGCTTGAAGGTTAAATTGGCCGAGTAAAACGCGTCGCAACAGACAGACAGACGGACAGACGGACAGACGGACAGACGGACAGACGGACAGACGGACAGACGGACAGACGGACAGACAGACAGACAGACGGACAGACTGACATCGCCGAATCGACTCCCCATGTCATGCTTATCAGTTATCATACATATATGTACACTTATTATATGGTCGAAATGCTTCCTTCAATGCGTTGACTCTACGAGCGAAGGGTATAAACAACATTTCATTCTAACATTTACCTTAGTTTCTGGCTATTTTCCATTTTCAATTCCTGAATTTGCAGTTCGGTTGCCTCTTCCCGTTCTCTTAGCTGCCGACGCAAATCACGCTTATCTTTTAATAGTTGCTGTTCCTGCAATCCGTGGTCTTCCTGTGCTAGCTTCAATTGTGTCATACCCTCAGCACGTATCTCACCAATCTTGGTCTGATTCTCATACTGTAGGTGTTTCATTTGTTGAACAACATGTTTGACATCGATTTCGGCTTGTTCGTGAGCATTCTCCACTTCTCGATTTTTATTTCGAATAGAAGCATTTGCCTCTTCTATAGAGCAGAAAGTCGAAAGTCGGAAATGAAATCAGCACTCTTGTTGGAATAGTATTTTGAAGAAAGCATGACAACAAGGATAGGTATCATATAATATCAAATCAATGGTCCGTACTTACCTAATTGATTTTTTGTGATATCCCAGAAAGTTCGTAATTTATCGCGTTCTAATTGGAAGAAATTTCTTTCCTCTCGCTCTCGTTCTAACTCAGTTTTCAATCGAAGGGCAAAGGCTTCTATTTGTTCCCGGGTCATTGTGGAAGTATCGACTCCATCAATTAGCGCTATGAATTAATACAATAAATGTATACATTAATAAAAGTATTGAACAAGATACATTTTAGCAATCAAATTTCACTAGTTTAATGTAAGCAGACGTGTCTACATTAGTATTTATTTCCATTTTTCGGAAGGACAATATCATCTCCTTCCCCTAAATCTCTTTCTCTTTTAAAGTTCCATGAAATATCAATACGGTTCATCCTGTTAGCCCTGTGATGCTTTCGTTTTGAAATTAAATCAGTTCATTGAATAAGAATTGAATCTTCCCTCTCCCTGTCAGTGCAAGTGACTGTGTATCAAATGACATACCATCCTTTTTTTTCAGTGGCGAGAGTGCCAATAAATTCTGCATTAAATGTGGTGTTATGGCACAATTTGTGGTCTGTGGTGCCAAAACTTCCATTGACATGGAAATGATTTATAATTGACCTCTTATTACCAATTGAGAGCAGCCGACTACAAGGATATAAATGACTATGAAGGTTACGATGAAATTTTCTGGGTAAAAGTAACTTGAACGTTTTATGATAAAATAAAAAATGTAAATGAGAACCATTTTTTGCTTTTATTATAAGTTTTGAAGATACTTACCACTTCCTTTTCCCTTTTTCCCTTTCTTTTTTGGCGGCTGTAACAAAATGAAAAATTCTGGATTAGTCATAATTATAAACAAAATTTAGGTTTATCATAGGAGTGGCGTATGTTGTCATACTAACCACTTTGATCAACCGGCTAGTATGACCCCTGAAATAATCACCATTTCAGGCGATCCGCATTGTCAGATGGTTTCGTCCAATGGAACGCAGACTCATCTGGAGCTACCTTTGAATGCGAATCGCCTGAAATGGTGATTATTTCGGGGGGTCATACTAGCCGGTTGATCAAACTGGTTAGTATGAAAACATACCCCACTTCTATTCTCAAAAAGAAAGTGCTATAAATAGTGAAAAATGTCAATACAATTTAGGTTTATCATAAATCTATATGTATACGAAACCCATCATACATAGATATTGTATCAGTTTATAAAAAACAACAGTTCCGTTTGTTCCGCAAACATGTTTACCACTCTGATACTCTAGCCGCCATTTTGCGGATCACAAATAATCTCCGGTACTTTTCGTTGGTCAGTCTTGAAACATGTAAACGAAAAGAGCCGAAGATTATTTCTGAACCGCAAAATGGCGATTTGGGGATCGGACACGCAAACATGTTTGCGGAACAGACGGAACTGTTGTGTTTTATAACTCCATCCATTGCTGCATACATCATAATTCAAATTACAAGGGCGATCGCATGTCCTATGGTATCCGTTCTCCGAAGGAGAACTTTTGTTTTCGATAGTAAAATTAGATTAGACCTAAATTGCTAAATTGGAAATCGCATTTCATATAATGCGTCGTGCAAGATGTAATTTAAAGGAAAGCGTCTCAAGAAACATTAATATGATTAACATCAATTAGGATTGGAAACCAAATAAACTGAAGAAAAAACGAGACCGAGGCTAATTTCGGGCGCGACCGAAATTTGGATACCCTTCGCTCCCCTCGGGCTAAAAGTTTTTTTTGGGCGAACATATGACTTGTGCTCAATCCTTCCCCATTCTTTTCCTTCTGTGGCGTCGATAGAACAATATTTGTGTGTTTTTGGTTAAGTGGGAAAATAAAAATATTTACTCAGAAAACTTTATTGGGGGGATGGGGGAGCATAGTCCCATAGTATGATTCCATTCGTTTTAATTTTTTTTTTGACAAGGACGCATTAAGTTTTTTTGAAATTGGTGTCGAACAAATGTTTCTTAGAAGATCTAAAATGGGGGGTTGTGTTTGTATGGTAGCCCCATGACCCCATAGACCGATTCCATTCATTTTTACACATGTCTTATGGCATCAATAGAGATGCACTTTTACGAGTTTTGGTTGAAAGTGATGCTCAAATAATGTGCGCATGTGCGCAAAATTTCAGCTCGATAGCTTTTAAACTGGCCGAGTAAAACGCGTAGCAACAGACGGACAGACGGACAGACAGACAGACGGACATCGCCCAATCGACTCAGCTCGTCTTGCTGATCATACGCCTTCCGGCAAGAATAGTGACACAACTCAAAATTTTTCACTTTTGAGATTATGGTACTAACAGATAGTAAAATTCATGAATTTTATCCTGTAAAACTCACGAATAAATATTTAGTATAGTTTTCGCTAGAAACCGACATGTGACACTATTGATGCCGAATGAATGAATATTATTGAGCGTGAATAGTGTCACATCTTTTTGTACTCAACGTGCGGTCGATACAAAGTTGTCGTTTTACCGTAAAAACAATATTTTTTTTGCACCGAATCTGGAAATCTATCTCAAAATGTACAGTACACTTATATTTCATATTATGTCTTTTGCATTTTTTACTATTTTTCTGTCACTTTGTCAAAAATATATCTCTCGAAAGACAATGCAACGAAAAACTTCTCCGAAATTTTTTTCTCGTCTTCGTCTTTTGATAGTGTACTTAAATTTTTTTATCCACTTTTTTTTTTATTCTCCATTATCTAAATAAATTTATAAATTGCTGACAAAAATGCATAAATCCTTTTTTTTTTGGGAGAAAAAGGAAATGTTGAATAAATTGCGAAAAGTTCGGCTATAGCTACATCGTGAAATCCGCAACTGGTTCATTTCTCTCTTCTTGCATTTTTTGTAGTCCCTGAACAGATCAGAGAAGCATTTTTCGCCTAAAATATGCTCTCGAGAGGAGTTGGCGCGAATGTAATGACTTTCTATTCTAGGAATGGACTTAGTATGCTCACGTACAGCGATTTTCATATTTTCGTCTACTTTTTTGTGGTGCTCATGTTTTCCTCTTTTATCTTCTGGAGTAAAACCATTCGTTTCCTTTTCAATAACAGTGCGTGTATGCCTATCGTTATTTCCAAAAGTGTTCTTAAAAAACAATTTTCAAACTCTTATCATTTCATTTCACTAGTTTAAAGTAATATTTTCCTACCACTATACCAGGATTGATAATTATACTGTCACTTTTATAACTATCCTCCAGGTTACTTGAAGAAGAGTTATTTCCCTAATCCGACCAAAACTCGTAAAAAAAAAACGTCATCGTCACTTTAACTAGAAGGATTTTCTTAGTATTCAGGGTCAGCTTCTGTATCGTCGAATGGTGAAGTTGGCCAATTTGATTAAAACTTAAAAGGGTCTTCCAAACCTGATTGTGAAGACGATGTGGAAGTCCGTTTCAGGAATGGAAGAGCTGGACTGACCTCGAGACATCTGCAATTGATTATTATAACTATAATATCACCGAAGACCAAAATACCTTACAAATGCAATATCATAAAGAGCTGCGTGGTTTTTAATAAATATGAACCCATTATCACCGCATTTACTTTATCATCAACTTTAAAACCATCAAAAATAAAAGAAAATTGCTCAACAAAATACACAAAAAATACAAAAAAAAATACATTTGACGCCCAGAATCGTCTTTATCATACAAGGTCACACAACTCAATTATTATGATTTTTCATAGTATGTATTAATAATAAAAGAATACTCATTTTTGGCAGAATCATTGAAAAAAAATCTGAAATTCGGCACATAAACCAATTAAATTTCTAGACTTGCCGTGAAATATTTACTGTTTCGCAAGTAAAACAACGATTCTTTAACGATCGCAGATTGAGGATAACAAAGATGTGACACAATTCTCGCTCAATGATATTCATTCATAGCTTCACTTCAAAATTCATGAATTTTAATCCCTAAAACTCACGAACAAATGGTTTATATAGTTTTTACTAGAAACCAACAGGTGACACTATTAACACCACTATGAATGAATATCATTAAGCGGGAATAGTGTCACATCTTTGTTGTCCTCAACGTGCGATCGTTAAAGAATTGTCGTTTTACTTGAAAAACAGTACCTAAATATTTCACGCCGAATCCGGAAATCTATTTACATAGTTTTTCTGTAGTATTTCAGGTCTTTTTCAATAATTTTGCCAAAGGTGAGGAATTTGTTATTATTAATAGTATGAAATATCATAAAAATTAGTTGTGTGGCCGTTACATTGTATAATAAAAACGATTTTGGGCATCAAAATGTTACAGTTATATTTCATATTATTTTCTTTGTATTTTTTGTGTATTTTCTGTCATAATCTCACGCTAAGCGGTTTTCTTTTATATTTGATTGTTTTAAAGTTCATGAAAGTAAATGCAGTAAGAATGGGTTCAAACTTATTATAAACCACGCAGCTCTTTATGAAATTGCTTTTATAACGTAGTTTGTTCTTCGGTGATATTATAATGATAATAATCAATCAATCGCAGATGTCTCGAGGTCAGCCCAGTTCTTCCATTCATGAAATGAATGGTATTCCGCATCGTCTTCACAACCAGTTTTAAGACCCTTTTGATTCTTTATCATATCGGTCTTGACCCTGAATACGATGAAAATCCTTCTAGTGAAAGTGACGAAGAGCCAAGAAACGTGGATCACCCCATAATGTAAATGAAATGTCACATGAAGACTTTTATGATTTAAAGGACTTGAGTGACAAACTCGGATCTTTTACTAAGGACAGCGAGGGTAACAAGATCCAACTCAGCAAAATAAATAATAAAATACGAAAAAGAAAAACCCTTCACATAGACTAAGAAAAATCGCATATTTGGTCGGCAAAAATCCTACATCGGAAATTTTTTGAATTATGCTTGGGGATGGTCCCCAGATGATGGCATTAAAAGTCCCAAGCGATTGGTGGTCCACAAGCTTTGAAAAAGGGGAGAAGGGGGCATTTTTTATTTTTATTTTTGCGATTATTTCAAAAACGGTAAGAGATACAGAAAAATGGTCTGAGGGCGAAAAAAACTACATAAAATTATCTATGCAATGATATAATAACACATTAGAATTTAATTAATTAATTAATTAATTACATACTTATTACCGCCAAAACGGGCGATGTGCCTACACCGCAGGTCGAGCAACGCGAAACCATGGAGCGGTATAAAGAACGAGGCAAGGAAGAAGGAAATAATAAATTAGAATTTAATTGAATATTTCGGCGTTAGACTAGAAATGAAATTAGAATATTTTCATTTTAGACCTTTTTTAAAAGCTCCATAATTTTTAAAAGAATGCTAAGTTCAAGATCATTTTAAGGTAAAGATTGAGTCGCTCCGGTCAAGGACCCCCATTATCCCCCCATTTAAATTTGTCAAAACGGCATGTCCACCATAACTCCCCCCAAAATTAGAGCAGAGTGCTAATTTTTGGTTTGTTGCGATTAGAGGTGATAGTCACCCCACCCACCAAAAATCAGCTTATTCGAATAAAAACTAAGGGTACCTCCCATACAAAGTGACCCAAGACAACTTTGTTCTACAGTTCATAAAATGAGTAGTACGTAGAACAAACTCCTGATGGGTCACTTTGTATGGGAGATACCCTTAGTTTTTATCCGAATGAGCTGATTTTTGGTGGGTGGGGTGACTATGACCTCCAATCACAACAAACAAAAATTTCGCACTCTCCTCCAAATTTGGGGGGAGATTTTGGACATGCCGTTTTGACAAATTTAAATGGGGGTCCTTGACCGGAGCGACTCAATCTTTTCCTTAAAATGATCTCGAACTAATTGTGAATACTTGTACAAAATTTTACGGCAGAACTAGCATTCGTTCAAAAATTATGGAGCTTTTAAAAAAGGTCTAAAATGAAAATATTCTAATTTTTCCTAGTCTAACGCCGAAATATTCAATTAAACTCTAATGTGTTGTATGTCATTGCAAAGATAATTTTATACAATTTTTTTCGTCCTCATTTTTCTGTATCTCTTACCGCTTTTGAAATAATCGCCAAAAACCGAAAAATGCCGAAAATTTCAATTTAACGATACGTATAACAGTAAATTACATACTTATTATACTAATTATATGAAAGGAAAAAAGGCGACTGTCTGTCTTTAGTTAACTCGGGAATAATCCCTCATCATTATAAATATTTGTTGACTCCCTTTAAATTCTGAATAAATTTTTACTCGTCGTGGTTCCTATTGAAAAACGACACAATATTAAAAACTGATTCATTTTAAGCAACAAAAACGACACATGTTACACTAACTATAATTCACCGACATTTTTTTTTTATTTTCTCTCAAGAATTTAGTAGTTAAGGTTATTTGTAAGAACTTTGTAAAAACCATAAATAAATTCAATCACACACTTAACCCGTTTTTCACACTTTAAAATCATGCGAAATTAGTTTTTGCTCTACTGTAAAAATTGATGATTTTGAGTTGTGTCACTATTCATGCCGACAGGCGAATACATATTTTATATGGTCGGAAATGCTTCCTTCAATGCGTTACAAACTTCATGACAAAGTTAATATACTCTTTACTCTACGAGTGAAGGGTATAACGAGACCGAGGCTAATTTCGGCCGCGGCCGAAATTTGGATACCCTTCGCTCCCCTCGGGCTAAAAGTTTTTTTTTGGGCGTACCTACACTCTATGAAATTTTTACTCTTATAATAGAAGGAAACTTTGTTTCCTTCTATTATAATAGTGAAATTACTCTGCAATCTAAATTTGCAAATCAAGTGTAATTTTACATAAAAAATGTTTAAAAAAATACTCCAATATATTAGCAAATTTACACCGCGCTATGTGTAAAAACACTCCGTAATAATAGGAATATAATGCGGTTTCACTCTTTTTTCGTTGTAAAGATTTAAGTGGCGAACCTTTACAAACAATATAGTTATCAATAAAACTATTTAAGGATAAGGATATATAAAATATAAACAAGTATCGGTCGAGTTTTGCTGATCAGTTTGATATCTACATGGGAGGTTGCAATATGGTCTTTTTTGTGCGATCTGTACACTTGTTATTCTTCTCGGTACCGTAACTCAGCCGTTTATAGGCAATTTCGTTACATTGCATATCATTTCGGAGTGTAATGTTGCAAGCACTAAATATTTCCTATCCGCACATGTACGGAAATTTTGGACCACGCCTAGATTCGATCTCGGGACCTCTATATTACTAGCATCGTAGAGTGCGACTCAACCAAGTGAGCCACAGAGCGTATACACATGAGTTGTAAATGCAGAGAATTTACACTGTGCTAAGTACAGCCGATTGAAGTTTGACAACTGGAGAGCACGCTACAAAAAATGAGTAAAACTTCAACTGCACGTTGTAAAAATACACCACAAATCCGAATTATACACATAAACGTTGTAAAAATGCACCAGAAAATCTGAATTATACACAAGTGTAGCGTAAAAATACATTTCACACCGATTTTGGTGTAATTTTCTTATTTTACACAGAAATTGTTGAAAAATGCACTTTGTATGTGATTATAAGCGGGAAAAAGTGTAAAGTTACCGCATTTTCAGCGGAAATTTAAATTCACTTTTTAGAGTGTAACGACTTGTATTTAATACCCCCCATTCTTTCCCTTCTGTCCTCACAAAAGTTCCGATGCGTCGCCAAACCAATATTTGTGTGGGGTTTGGTTGGAATAAGTGGGCAAATAAAAATATTTACTCAGAAAATTTATTGGGGGTTGCGGGAGCATGGCCCCATAGTACGATTCCATTTGTTTTGACCTTTCCAGTTGCTTTGATAAAGACAGATTAATTCAAGGTTTTGTGAAATTGGTGTAAAAATGCTTCTTAGAAGAACCAACCCCCCATGGGTTGGGTTTGTATGGCAGCCCCATGACAACATGGTCTGACTTGATCCATTCTTACATATGTTTTGCGTCATCAATAGAAATTCATTTGAGTGAAATTTGGCTTAAATTGGTGCACAAATAAAAAAGTTTTTGTTAGAAGAACCTAATTTGGGGTGTTAGGTTTGTATGGCAGCCCCATGACCCCATTGTCCGATTGTACCGATTCAAACATACAAACTGCCTGTAGGAAAAAGAAGCATTTATGCAAATGTGGAAAATTTCAGCTTCATAGCTTTTAAATTGGCCGAGTAAAACGCGTCGCAACAGACAGACAGACGGACAGACAGACAGACGGACAGAGCGACAGACGGACATCGCCCAATCGATTCCCCCAAGTCATGCTGATCATATATGTATACTTTTTATATGGTCGGAGAAGCTTCCTTCAATGCGTTACAAACTTCATGACAAAGTTAATATACCCTTTCACTCTATGAGCGAAGGGTATAATGACAAACGTGACATTTTAGGAAAATTGTTCGCAGAGCCATCTAGGGGAATATTTTGGCAGATGATCCTTGCCATAGCCTGCATCAATTTTCAAGATTGTCATTTTGTATGGGTTTTCCAGTAAATACTTCTATGATCCACAAAGCCGAAAGCCCTGATATATTAATCTAATGTAATTGTATGTCCGTTTATGAGAACATATGTATAAGCCGATCGAGTACGTGATTTATTTTTGTTTGATGAGTTTCATTGGTTGTTATTTTGTTGCTATAGTAATTCAAAATTAATTTACTAATAACTTGTAATTTTTGTTGCGCAATAAGAAACTACATGTAATATTATAGCCGATACAGCATACAAACAAATCCTGGACTTGATTAAAATAAATCCAATAAAGCCCCTATGAATACTAGATCGAATCGTATGTCACTAAATCAAAAATGCATAACGTATAATGTACTTGCATTATTCAAATTGGTACAATTGTTAATCAAATCCAGATTTAAGTAAATCCTGTCGGAAGCGCGAATCTCCTCTTAGTAAATACATATGTACAGAGTGGCCCACGTAAAAATATATGATTTTAGCATAGCATTTTCTTTTTCTTTTTGCTTATCAATATTTTTTTGCCGCATTTAAGCTAATCGAGAGTGGTATCGAGAAACAGAACAGGCCAAACATGGGGTTTCAGCAAGACGGCCATACCACTCAAGCCACAACGGACATTTTATCTGAAATGTTTGGGACAAGAATTATTTAAAGAGGAGCATCAATAAACTGGGTAGTCTGGTTGGTGTTGTCGTTAGTACGCACACCTCCCTGTACCGGGTCGTGGGTTCGAGTCTCACCGTGAACCAATTAAGTTGGTATGGTGTTTTTCGAACTCCCGACCCACGTGATGGACTATGATCTCACTCAGGTTAAACGAGTACCCATTTATGGGGATAAATAACTCTGCTGGGCGTACTGTTGATCTCAACACTTCAACAAAAAAGCAATTAAGATCTTGGAAATTGGATGTCACTAACAGATCTGCGGCCTTAGTCCAATGGTGGACTGTCGCGCCTGTTATTTACCTATTGAAATAATTAATGAAAAATTACCGAGCGTTCAGAGGGCTGCGTGGTGAATATTTTTTGCACATATATTTTATATACACTAAATGTTTTTTTTTCTGTAAATAACACTTTTAATTAGACCAATCTAAAAATGGATTTACTATGTATCCAGTTTGGATAAAAGTAGGTACTCAATGTCAATCTACAGACATTTTTTCGATTTATAAGTTCTAATGAATTCTCAACAAAAAGAAACTCAGCCAAACGTAAGGATGGCTACACATACAAGCAGAATTTAATAGCTGTAAATTCGTTACCGTTTCTCCGAATCAAGAAAAAGGAACTTATATGAAATGACTTCGTTGAGCCCGTTGATATGGGTTCTCATATCAAACCTTTCCTATGAATTTAAAAAAGTAGACATTTGCAGCTATTCAGGGACACCCTGTTAACTTGGTCCTACAAACTTCAAAAGTATTTTTGACAAACACTTACCATTCTAAGCATTCCCACCAAATTTCACATTTGCAGACCTAAGAGAGGCTACTGTTATTTACTTTTTCTTAGCAAATATGTATTAACAGTCTCAGTATTTAACGTACGAGTATATAAGCTCATACTGACCCATCTTTGTGCAAAGTTTCATATCGGTACCTATAAAGGTTTAGAAAAAGGGAAGTGAAAACGTAAGCTTAACTTTAAAGGCCCATAACTCCGTTACCGTTACGCGAAATTGGAAAAAAAGTAACGTAAGTAGTCGACTTTTTTCAACTCTTCGGGACACCCTGTTATCTTTGCCGTACCAACTTCTAAAGTATTTGTGCCAAAGACTGTTATCATTCGTCATATTCCAGCCAAATTTCATGACGATCGGTTGAACCGTTCCTGAGTTATTTAGTGAACAGACGAACGGACAGACGGATGGACAAAATCGATTTCATAACGGTTTTTGGAAAAAAAAATTCCTAAAAACCCTAAAAATGACGTTTTTTTTAAACCTCCAAAGACTATCGGATAACATTACACAACCGTTGCATAGTGCAAATCTCTAGTATACTCATATATCCACAAAATTAAAAAAAAAAATATTCTTAAACAATATTCAAATCGTATTCTTTTATGTGGGCCACCCTGTATCATATAGGGATCGTCGATAAATTTTCATATCAGTCATTTTTAGACACTTGGGGATTCGATTGGGCGATGTCCGTCTGTCAGTCTAGCTCCCCGCAGGGGGGTTTGTGTCCATGTGACACTCAGCCAAGCAAGGCTGTTTGTAGTTGGACAGAGATCTTTGGTGAGTTGCGACACCACGTACCCGAGCAGCGCAGGGAGGCCCCTTGTATAGTTGATACGCCATGGCGTGGATCTGTGCAAAGATCATTCGGGCGATGACGCTCCCGTGCTCCCGAGTCATGTATGGGTAGCTCACGACATGGCTGACCTTTTTCCCTATTCGTTCGGAAAGGCAGTCATACAAGTCGAACACGATACGCAGTGTCTCCTCGTAGGGGAGGAGTCCATTATAAGCGGTCGTGTAGAGCTTCGGAGTTGGCGGCTTCGCATAACCCAAGCCACGAAGGAACTAGTTAGGGAGAATGGCCTTGGCGAAAATGCCTACGCGCCTATATCTAACTAGTTTGTGGATTGATGGCCACACGTCCTGAGTCAAATTGCTGCTTAGTAAACGGTGGGGAATATGTTCAGCATTTTTGTCAGCAGTTTAAAATGCATTGTGCTTGGCATTTCGAGCTGCTGCTGTTGCTGCTTACATTCTACTGCTAAAGTAACTGTAGCCATCTGACAACTGTCAAATGCATATATATATGTACCAAACTAGAATTTGTTTAGTTGAAGGTTTGTCCTCGAGCCCTTGATGTGGCACAGAAAAACTGGAAAGTGACGGTTAGGAGTGACAAAAAGAAAACATGGAGAGCCAACATAGCAAGCATTAACAATTGTAATGACTCTAATGGCGTATGACTATGTCGACAGGAATACCCTAATTGACATTATGTGCATTTTAAATTCCACCCCCAACATTATTTCTTACAAGCCGTAATCTAATTTTTGGAGAGGAGTCTCTCACGGTCAACAACGGTTTACCCCAGGGCAGTTTTTTGGGCCCAACTTTGTTTAATATACATATTAACCACCGCGATCCATAATTTGTCTGACGACAAAAATACCCTTTTTTAGTTCTCTTACGACTTTCTAATTCTATCGAAAAGTAAGTCGCTTGAGGAAGCGACGGCAAATTTAGAGGAATGTAGTAAACAATTTATTTAAAATAGTATCAATAACCTACAGCTGGCGTTAAATGTTTCAAAGACGAAGTTCTTTATATTCTCCAAAGCTAACTTCAACAGTCATCCCGTTCAAATAGACAATTTAAATATCGTTAACTGTCGGTTCTGGCGCACTACTAGGACACCATCAAGAAAAACAGGTTTAAAGCGTTGACATTTAATAATAAGAAACTTAAGCTTATTTAACAATTTCTACCGCAACCCTATACCGTGTTCCGATTCCATTTGTTCCTGGATGCGTTGTGGTCAATGCAGGAACACAATTGGATTAATTTTGGTTAAGATTAAAAAAAAAAGTCTTTCTTACAAGAACCTAATATTTGGGGGTTAGTGTGTAAGACAGTCCTATGACGTAATGTTCTGATTCTATCCATTCCTATATGTTTATTTTTTGAGGCTTTACTAGGAGCACATTTTGGTGAAGTTTGGATAAGATTGATTGGTTCATAAAGACAAAAGTTTTCTTAGAAAAACTTAATTTGCAGGGGTTGGTTTGTATGACAGCCCGATGACGTAGTGTTCAGATTTCATTCGTTCCTGGATATTTTCTGAGGCTTTACTAGGAACACATTTGGGTAAGGTTTGGTTAAGCTCGGATTAAAATACAAAAAGTTTTCATAGAAGAATTAATTTTCAGGGTGTAACGGAGGACGTCGGACATCCGAAGATGTCCCAGGGAACGGAGCCAAGGCCTCTACAACCGTGCAGGTTTGGCCAAAGGAAGGGCTCCTCAGCGAGCGAGCAGCGGCATGCGCTTGCTGTAGCTCAGAGCGGTAGTGTTGGGCTGGGTTTGTGCTGCCCGTTGTCCCTTGTCCTCTACATTAAAAGAAGGGAATTCGCATGCCTAGGGTGAACGATTACGACAAAGGGATTAAAATTTGGGATAATGTCAAAGAAGTAGCTGGTGACGGCGAGAACCAAGAAGAGAGGTTTTCTTACCGTTATGATTTGAAAGAAAAGAAATCCAAGAGGGGTCTTCCCGTGATGCTCAAAAAGACGCGGTTCCGCAACTCATCTTCCTATTATGAGTGCACCGACGTCCCTTGCTGCCTACTGGGGGTGCAGTCCGTACTACGGCACACAACGTACACGCCCTCGGGTAGTTAGGCGCTTCTAGTTGCGCCTAGCCCAGCAGGCCTGCCATACGATGGCCAAGTTCGGTCAGCTGCACCCACCTCGGTCGACAAACTGCATCCCCACGCAATTTGTCCACCACGGGAGGACCGGGCAGATTAGATGAGATTTTTGCCACCGAGGTTAACTACCGTCGAAAACCCCTACTCTCGGTTCTTGCGCGCCACCAACGCAAAGAGCCAAGCTAGAGCAGAGACAAATGCTCACATTATGATCAGAGTTATTTTGTTAGTAGGATGCAAAGTCCTACTCCACCCATGGAACTGGGTACAGGGAACATAACCTCAACTATTTACTCATCGAAATAAAGGATCGAATTCCAAATTATGAGCAACATTTTCTTGTTGTTGTATTTTTTCAATTGAATGACGACTCATCTAACGCGCAATAAAAAATAAGAAAAATCGTTCGCTTTTCTTGTGAAATGTGTGTGAAGAAACGTACAAAGGAACAAAATACAACACATATTACTCCTAACCCCAAACACAAACCAAAAACATAACTTATCTTTTTTTTTCTTTTTTTTTTTCTTCAATCCGTCACTTCTCGTCCAAGGGTTCGTCTGTCCTTCCTTCAAGCGACAGGGTACCTCTTTTCCTCTGATCACTCGTTTTTTCCCAAATTTTTTCGATTGTTTCTTTCTTTTGACACGCACAATTTTCCGACACCCCACCTCGCTCTCCTTCCCGCCAAAAACCAACCGTCATTTAGGTGACAGTTTCCTACCGACCGCCGTCACCAACAGCCATTTTTCGACATGTCCGCCATCTGGAATTGATCATATTTGCATATGGTAATGCAGTTCCAAATGGCCGACCTGTCAAGACAGCTGTTGCTTAAGGGCCGGTTCACACACATAAATATCAATTTTTAAATTTAGGCGGGATTTTTCAAATATCACTAATTTGAAATTAATCAAATTAATGTTATTTGAAACAAACCGTCAAAATTCAAATATTGACACTTATGTGTCAGAATCGGTCCATTACAGGGCAGCTTCGCCTATGAGGCCTGCTGAGTAGGAGAAGCTGAGGACATCGACTAACGCCTAATGTCTTTTGCGTGGAAAATACCAACTGCCTTGCCTTGCAGGTCCGACAGCAGGTAGCGACTATTACCCACTTTTTTAACAACGCGGCTCTTGATGAATTTGAGATCAAGCTTGGAGTTGTAGTGTGCCGCCGCATCGCTTTGCGCAAAGCTCCGTCGGAACACTTCATCTCCAGGCTTGAACTCAACCACCCGAGCACGCGTGTTGTAGCGAGCCGCATTTCGCTCGTGAGCCGCCCGCACATTCTCTTGAACCTGCTGCCGGAGACTCACTAATCTGTCGGTGCTGCTTGCCGTGACAGTTGGCTCTTCCAGCAACCTCAACTTCCTCAGCAGGTCATAGGTCTTGCCGTGGGTGATCATTGATTGACCAAAAGTGACTTGATATGGTGACGTGTTAATGGCGCTGTGATGTGCAGAACGTAGGGCACAGTTTATGGATGAAAGTCTCTCGTCCCAATTCCTCTGATCTGGATGGATATAGGCCCTCACTGCTGCCACAATAGAGCGGTTTACCCGCTCGGAGGCGTTCGCTTGTGGCGAATAAAGCGCAGTGTATAGGTGTTGGACACCATATCTATCCAGCAAGGAATTGAAGACCAGAGACTTAAACTGCACGCCATTATCCGTCACCACAGTCTCAGGGACTCCGAATACGTGGAACACCCTTGTCTCTAGCCAACTGGTCAGTTTCTGGGCTTTGAAGTTCTTTATTGGCTCTATGAATGTGAATTTGGACAAGTGGTCTAGCAGCACTATCGCTCCCACATTACCGGACTTGGATCTGGGATAAGGGCCTAACAAGTCCATGTACAAACGCTGGAATACGCGATCGGAAATGAATTGGCCTTCCATAGGAGGGCGAAGACATTGATTAGGAGCTTTGGTGGACTTACAGGTATCACAAGCAGACACATATTCTCTGACCTGTTTGACCATCTTCGGCCAGAAGAATAACGCACGAAGGCGAGTCAGTGTCTTTGTGATACCTCCGTGGGCACTGAGCGGATGGTCATGCGCTCTCACGAGTAAGTCCAACCGCAACCCCTCCGGAATCCAAAGCTTCCAGGAGGATTGCTCCTGCAACTCATCTCCGGTGGCGTATTCCGTCCGTTTGTACACGTACCCGTCGGACACCTTAAGATCCGGCAGAATACGTTGATTCACGGTAATGTGGTCGATTAGGTCCAAATATTCTTTGGACCTGAAATGAGCGGAGTCCAAATCCACTTCCACAGAGCTGTCAAAAGGATCATTCAAAGCCAAAGACTCTGAACAGTGGACTCGAGACAAAGTATCCGGTACCACATTTTGACTTCCCCGTCGATGGATGATGGAGAACTTAAACCCTTGCAGTTTAAGGGCCCATCGTGCCAATCGACCGCTCAGATCCGATTGACTCATTAACCACTTTAGCGAAGCGTGATCGGTCACGATCGTGAATTCTTGACCCTCCACGTATGCGCGGAACTTCTTGATGGCATTTACGGCCGCTAAACATTCCTGCTCCGTAACAGTGTAATTTCGCTGGGCCGAATTAAGCTTCTTTGACATGTATGCTATCGGTGCCTCTGCGCCATCTTCAGTAGTCTGTGTTAGCACAGCTCCGATTCCGTCCTGACTTGCATCGCAATGTATTGCAAAAGGACGTGAAAAATCGGGGCTGTGCAACACAGGCGCTTTTGTCAGGCAATCCTTAAGAGCATCAAATGCCAAAGAACCTTCATCCGTCCAAACGAAATTACGATTCTTACGGAGCATGTCCGTTAGCGGAGCCGTCACAGCGGCGTAATTTAATACGAACCGCCGGTACCAACCGCACATACCTAAGAACCGACGCAGTTGTCTTGCAGTCTTTGGTCTTGGGAATTCTGTAATTGCTTGAATTTTGCTGGGGTCAGTCCCGATGGTTCCATGACCGATAATGTGCCCTAAATATGACACTTGCTCCATGACAAACTTACTCTTCTCTATATTCAGAGTAAGCCCTGCCTTCCTCATACAGGACGCTACTTCTGCAAGTAGCGTCAAATGTTCTTGAAACGTCGTGGTAATCACCAAAAGATCATCAAGGTATACAAACACCTGGTGACGTAAGTGCGCTGGAATTACGTGGTCCATCAGCCGTTGCATAGTCTGGGGAGCGTTACAAAGACCAAAAGGCATTGTAACGAATTGATACAACGGCCGGCCGAGTACCGTGAAGGCAGTCTTATCCTTTGCCTCTGCATCGAGTGGAATTTGCCAAAACGCGTCCTTAAGGTCCAAACTCGTAATGAATTTGGCCTTTGGGAGGCGGCTTAGAATTCCATCAATGAGAGGCAACGGATAAGCGTCCTTCAACGTTACCGCGTTAACTCTGCGTGCATCCAGGCACATACGCACCTTATTGGGTTTGACAACCAAGGTGACCGGTGATGACCACGCGCTCTTGGATTCCTCAATGACACCCATTGCAAGCATTCTGTCTATTTCTGCATGGAGGAGCTTTTCGACGGCGGGAGAGATCGCGTAGTGTCTCTGCTTAATTGGCCGACTGCCTCCGACGTCGATGGCGTGTGTGATTAAGTTCGTACGCCCTAAGCCCTCCGCCGAAAAAGACGGAAACCTTGCAATGACTGCATTGAGAGAGGTGATTTGAGACGGGGTCAACGGATGTTGGTTGACTCCCCGCTCCAGAGGCTCAATAGACAAAGCTGCTAAATATAAAGAGTCTTTGAAAAGCGCAGGAGCAAGGTCAAATTTACGCACGAAATCGATTCCGAGGTAGAGATTCTGACTGAGAGTCGGCATGATCAGAAACTCGATGGTTTCTGTTCGCCCACGAAAGGTTACAGCGGTGGAAATTTTTCCAACCGCCGAATGGCGAGTGCCGTCAGCCGTAGTTACTCCCAGCCGGAACCTCTGCCACGGATGCCTTGGAGTCGCCAGGAATTTCTCCGCAAAACTCGAAGCAATTACGCTGCATGACGCCCCTGTGTCAATTAGGCCACTCACTGAAGTACCTAGCATGGTGACTTCAGCGTATGGTCTAATATCATTACAAGGACGGTTTAAGAGAATACCAGAGCAGCGTCGACGATTCCCCAAAACGTTACGCCAAAACATACGTAAACGTAATGTTGAACGTTTGGGGCGATGCGGGGTAAGTTCCTCTGCGCAGAAAATTCGTCGACGAGCTGACTCGTATTCTCTCACACGTTCATGCAGCGGTTTAAGACTGCAATGCGTCCTAACTGCGTGCGATTCATCTGTGTTGGGTGAAGACTTCACGACAGAAACAGCACTTGGCGAAGTCATCAATGAGTCTCTCGGATCTAAACTAATGGGGCGAGTCAAAATGCGCAAGCCACATTTGGTCAGATCATTTGACGTATTTGACACATTTGGGGGGTTTATACCGGATTCCTCAGCAGAACCAAAAATATTTTGTTTTGGGCATGAGCATCCGGAGTTTTCAAAAGCCGGTTTTATTTGTCCACACTGGTTGTTGGAGGTCTTGCAGTAACCTCCTTGGGAGACCCCAGGTTTTGGCGAAGTCTCCGAAGATTCACGTTTTTTGCACAGTGTGGACATCTAGGCTTGTAAACACCCGGAGTTCCGCACCCGAAACAAAATACTTTGGGCTCTGCCTTGCAATCGGCATAAGTGTGTCCCGTTTTCGAACAGTTCCAGCAGATCATTGGAGATTTCAGCTCCTCCACTCTGGAACTTTGTTTCTCATCCTCTTCCAAAAATTCATCAGGGTCGATCTCATCAACCTTTCGACGAGGAGGTTGACTCGCATCGCGCGAAGAACCCAACTTTTTATTCCTTAATTCCACTTTCTCCTGCTTCTGCACGCATATGCGGAGATCGCGGAGCGAGGTAATATCAGCTTGTGCCAGGTGGTTTGCCAAATAAGGGCGTAAGTTCCTTCGCACTATGCGAGTCAACTCCCTGTCCGAAAGCCTATACGACATCTTGTCATGTATACGCTTTATGCTTTCTAGGAAAGTCGAAAACGGTTCATCGTAGCGTTGACGACGCCCACGCATCTCGTCTATAAGATCGTCGTCATCATAGACATTTCCGAATTCCTCCTTGAGTGCTTCCTTCATAGACTCCCAAGTATACTGATTGCCGACCTCAGAAGTAAATCGACGAAACCAGGGAAGCGTCGCTTTGTTGAACAGGAGGTGTCCACATAGGCACAACTGGTTGAAGTCCCCTCCTAGACAGCGTTCAGTGTGGAGTTCAACCTGTCGGATGAACTCGTTAACTGAATCGCCGTCAAATTGTAACCCCCAATCGGAGATTACACGGTAAATCTTGCCAGGCGATGCGACACTTGCCTGGATTCGTCCACTCGCTGATGGGACGGAATCAGACACTGGAGCGTCTTGAGGAGGAACCGGAACCGATGCTGGCGCAGGTAGTTGCTGACGAACGGCCTGATCGATATAGGCCTTCAGGGAATCCAAGAGACCCTGATGCATGTCTGGAAGAGGCTGAGGAGCAAAGTTCCCCAATGGGAAAGCAAAGCCTCCAACATCCCGCTGGAATGACTTGGGAAGCTGTCCCTGAGCACCAGCTGTCTCGACAAATTCGCGATGGGCAGGGGTGTTTGTGACTCGGCCGGTGGTATCCCTTTCCCCGAAATCCACCAAGGGATCGCGGTTTTGAACGGGCGAATTAAGTGGAGTTGGTGATGAGTCGTCCGCATAGGCCTGACTCCGAGTAAGGACGCCCGTCTTCGGGATGGCGCCACGACCACGACCCTTGGCTGATGCCGGTGTATGCTCCATTGGCATTTTGGAAATAATATATTTTAATTCGTACTGCTAAAAGATAGAGTAAACGATATTAGTATGCTATGCAATGGGTAAAGATATATTTCGTAGCTCCCTTTAAATAGGGATGTGTATTTGCGCAAATAGTACGTAGTTGTGTGTGTGTGTTTTTTTCCATATAATTTAAACGTACAACGTACAGCCTTTCGCAAAGAGGAGCCGCCCAATATTGTATATATGTATATGGTATATTTTGTGTGTATAGTAATAAATATGCTTACAAATAAAAGTGCAAACGGAAACAAATACCATGCAAAAAAAACTAATATTAAAACAAAAGTAAACAATAACTATGACTAAGCATGCAATTACAATAATAATAAATTAAACAATAATAATACTTACACATACTAAACATGCAATAATAATTTACTTATAATAATACGTACCAAAAACAAACCCAATATGTATGTACAAAGAAAATAATATACCCAACTAGACGTATTACTAACTAATAATATAAATAATCATGCACACCATAATACCCAATAATAATAACACTAAGCCTGCAAAAAAGAATATAAACTACGAATTACGAAAACCAACACCAAGGACTATTCTGCTATATTTAAAAAATAAAACTAATTCTAAAAGGCTAATCAAAACTAAAACTACTAGTTAAAATAGCTAGGCTTAATGTTAGTTTTTGTACTCGAGAAATCAGCGAATAATTTTGCTTATCAAAATCATATGATTTACTCGGTACTCAAATTCAGGCAAAAAGTTGTATTAAAATTATTTTTCTTTCTCTCTTTTTTTTTTCAGAATCGATAACCAAAACGCAAAAAATGCAATAAATACGAACAAAAAGGTAGCATAAAAACAACAACAAATTGTAGCGATAAGTGCGATATCGTAATGCAAATCAGGTAATTGAGATGTTCCCTTTTCCCATTCCATGTAGGCGAGTAGGCAACGCTTTGATTTTATGAATGATTTTACATGTTCTATGTGTAATCATGATGACAATGATAAGAAATTCGTAAAAAGTCTCTGAACTAGCCGATTGATAAATAAAATGTATGGAGAGAAAAAAAAAGTTTACATCATTGAGACTCGGTTGTTTCCAAAGAATTATGACTAGTCGATGTAGTGCTTCATGCAATTTCTAAATCGCGTTTCCAGTCATGATCCCCTGGTAACTGCTTTGAGTTCCCAATGATGTAAGTTAAGGACCAAAAGGATAAAAACTATTTGTCAGGTCGATCCTTCCCATAAAAAGGTACATAGGTGGCTTCAAGGAAACTAGGACCAGCTTTTTCGTGAATTCAAAAGAACTGGTAATTCACTAGTTCCCCTGAAGGCTTTATGCACACGGCAAAAGCCGCAATGTACAAACACAAGGAAAGAATCGCCTTTGTAGGGAAATTGACTGGGAAAAGCTAAAAGGATGGGACGCTACAGAAGGATGGGAAACAATCACCTAAGGTATAGTACGTGAAGTAAAAAAAAAAACTAAGTCCAAAGCCTTAGACGAGGTAATTGTTGTTGAAAGCCAATTGGTATGAGTGCCAAAGCACTCTACCGGACCAAGTTGGCCCTCAATGTTGGGCGCCATTAATGTAACGGAGGACGTCGGACATCCGAAGATGTCCCAGGGAACGGAGCCAAGGCCTCTACAACCGTGCAGGTTTGGCCAAAGGAAGGGCTCCTCAGCGAGCGAGCAGCGGCATGCGCTTGCTGTAGCTCAGAGCGGTAGTGTTGGGCTGGGTTTGTGCTGCCCGTTGTCCCTTGTCCTCTACATTAAAAGAAGGGAATTCGCATGCCTAGGGTGAACGATTACGACAAAGGGATTAAAATTTGGGATAATGTCAAAGAAGTAGCTGGTGACGGCGAGAACCAAGAAGAGAGGTTTTCTTACCGTTATGATTTGAAAGAAAAGAAATCCAAGAGGGGTCTTCCCGTGATGCTCAAAAAGACGCGGTTCCGCAACTCATCTTCCTATTATGAGTGCACCGACGTCCCTTGCTGCCTACTGGGGGTGCAGTCCGTACTACGGCACACAACGTACACGCCCTCGGGTAGTTAGGCGCTTCTAGTTGCGCCTAGCCCAGCAGGCCTGCCATACGATGGCCAAGTTCGGTCAGCTGCACCCACCTCGGTCGACAAACTGCATCCCCACGCAATTTGTCCACCACGGGAGGACCGGGCAGATTAGATGAGATTTTTGCCACCGAGGTTAACTACCGTCGAAAACCCCTACTCTCGGTTCTTGCGCGCCACCAACGCAAAGAGCCAAGCTAGAGCAGAGACAAATGCTCACATTATGATCAGAGTTATTTTGTTAGTAGGATGCAAAGTCCTACTCCACCCATGGAACTGGGTACAGGGAACATAACCTCAACTATTTACTCATCGAAATAAAGGATCGAATTCCAAATTATGAGCAACATTTTCTTGTTGTTGTATTTTTTCAATTGAATGACGACTCATCTAACGCGCAATAAAAAATAAGAAAAATCGTTCGCTTTTCTTGTGAAATGTGTGTGAAGAAACGTACAAAGGAACAAAATACAACACATATTACTCCTAACCCCAAACACAAACCAAAAACATAACTTATCTTTTTTTTTCTTTTTTTTTTTTCTTCAATCCGTCACTTCTCGTCCAAGGGTTCGTCTGTCCTTCCTTCAAGCGACAGGGTACCTCTTTTCCTCTGATCACTCGTTTTTTCCCAAATTTTTTCGATTGTTTCTTTCTTTTGACACGCACAATTTTCCGACACCCCACCTCGCTCTCCTTCCCGCCAAAAACCAACCGTCATTTAGGTGACAGTTTCCTACCGACCGCCGTCACCAACAGCCATTTTTCGACATGTCCGCCATCTGGAATTGATCATATTTGCATATGGTAATGCAGTTCCAAATGGCCGACCTGTCAAGACAGCTGTTGCTTAAGGGCCGGTTCACACACATAAATATCAATTTTTAAATTTAGGCGGGATTTTTCAAATATCACTAATTTGAAATTAATCAAATTAATGTTATTTGAAACAAACCGTCAAAATTCAAATATTGACACTTATGTGTCAGAATCGGTCCATTACAAGGGTTTGTATAGCGACCCTATGACGTAGTGTTCCGATTTCATTCCTTCCCAGGTATCTTTTGAGGCTTTACTAGGAACACTTTTAGGAGAAGTTTGGTTAAAATTGGTTCATAAAGACAAAAGTTTTTCTTAGAAGAACCTAATTTTCAGGGGTTGGTTTGTATGACAGCCCGATGACGTAGTGCTCAGATCTCATTCGTTCCTGGATATTTTCTGAGGCTTTACTAGGAACACATTTGGATAAAGTTTGGTTAAGCTCGGATTAAAATAGAAAAAGTTTTCATAGAAGAACCTAATTCAATGGCAGCGCTATGACGTAATGTTCCAATTTCATCCGTTCCTAGATATGTTTGCTTTACTAGGAACACACTTGGGTGAAGTTTGGTTAAGATTGATACATAAAGACAAACGTTTTTCTTAGAAGAATCTAATTTTCAGGGACGGCCCCAGGGCCGGATTTAGCCTCTATTGCGCCCCTGGGCAGTAGAGAATTTGCCGCCCTCCACCACTAGATAAGCTTGAAGGTAGCAGTTGTCACATCACAAAGGAAATGTAGGCAAAACGTTAGCGGGCGTATGTGAAAAGTTGAAAATTTCATATTTTTTACTAGTAAGCGTATTTTGTTTGCTTGAATTTTTTTTTTATATTTCTTCCCAGGGGAGGATTCCTGGTGTTCCGTGCACCTCACAAAATTGTTTTAGGAATGATTGAAACTCCAATGATAACATGGAAAACTACAATTCTTATTACATTCAGCTTTTCACTTTCCTTAGAAATGCGTTCATGTTTTCTAAATTTTTTTAATTGTCAATCGTTTTGGAAATAATTTGCGAATTACCCCAACAAATAAAATTTCCTATATTAGCATCATATTTAACCAGAAAACGTCATACCGAATAAACCCAAAATTAAGAAAGATTACGGTAAATTTTGAACACTTTACCTAATTTTTTTTTTCGGTGATAAAGATAACGAAAACGAATTGGGAAAGCACTTACTGATATTATTCAGCAAAAATCATTCGACGCCTAAAAATTTCTAAATTTTCCTGATTTCAACTATTTGAAATAATTTTTTATTTTCTGTGGAGTTTCCCGTTTTTTTCTGAACAAAAAATTGCAAATTCGAAAATTTACGCGTAAAATTTTTTAAAAATTTAGTTAAACCTATTCACCCGATGGAAACTCAAAAAATTTATAGCCAATGCCGCATTTCTAATATCGAGACTTCGACCTCTCCCGAAACCAAATCCTTCTTTCCCAGCGAATTTGATGTGGGGACAAATTTAAGAAGTAATTGAACACACGAAAATGTGTGGTTAGATGAGTTACTTGCTTGGGGGCGTTTTGAGCTTTCCAAAGGATCGCTATCACCAAAAATATTTTTCATTTTTTTTTCTTCAAGTCTGGGGCAATTTTAGAGGCTTGAAAACAGGGAGTAGCAGCCAAGTACTCGCGTATTTATATCATTTGATGTGGCTTCAGGCATGATGTAGCCAAAGATGATTTATACTCCTACTCTAAGTGAACTAAAGGCCGCCACGCCATTCAGTGAATGAGTGTATGTATAAATCTAACTAGAATAAATTAAAAAAGCAAATTATTTTCTACAATTATGTTTGAGTTTTCAAAATCCATCTTTCCCATAATTTTATACCAATGAAAAAATTTAAGAATTTGCCGCCCCTCAAATTCTGCCGCCCCGGGCAGTAGCCCAGGTTGCCCATATGGGAAATCCGGCCCTGGACGGCCCCATGACCCAATGGTCCGATTCCATTCATTAAACTAAAAATAAACTTCTGTACAAAATTTCAGCCCAATAGCCTCAAAACTGAGGGACTAGTTTGCGTTGCAACAGACGGACAGACAGACAGATAGACAGGCAGACAGACGGACATCGCTTAATCGATTTCTCTCGTCACATTGATCAATAATATATATACTTTATATAGTCGGAGGTGCTTCCTTCTGTGCGTTGCAAACTTCACGACAAAGTTAATATACCCTTTCACATTGTGACGGGTATACAAAATATTTATCTGTTCGAACGTCACTATATAACACTTAACTATAGGGTGATTTTTTTCAATCTAAGATGATGGCGTAACCAAGCAAAATATGGCAGAACTATGCAAAATAAACAAAAAATCCATTCAATACAATGGAAAAGTTTTCTGAATATTGTTTGGGTGAATTCACATTGTAAGACGAAACCGGACGGGTAAACTTGCAAGACAAGAACCATCGTTCTTACAATGTGAAATGCACAATGCTTGTCTGCTGGTCACTACAAAAGCTCTCGCCGTCCGTTTATTATCACAAACAAACGGCCTGCGAGAGCTTTTTTAGTGGCCAGCAGACAAGCATTGTGCATTTCACATTGTAAGAACTCTATGCGATAAGACTAACTAGCCGACAGGTACTAAATAAGAGCTATCAGAAACCCGGCCATAATCTTATAAATGTATGTTCAAAAGCCCGTACCAAGGTGTGCACTACAAGTGACAAGTGTGAAAACCGGGTTGAAAGGTCGCTCGTATTTGTCGATGATATTTGAAAATTGTTCTAAACCCGGAAGTAGTGACCTTCAAGCCAGATCTTTCGAGACTTTAAGGGCACAACTTGGTATGAACTTTTGAATATACATTCAGAAGACTATAATTAATTGTTATAGTGACGAGCGAACAGATAAATATTATTTTTCTATATTAGATTTGTTCTAAAGAGAAAAAAATGTGCAATTTGGCAGATTTCGGGTTGACTTTTAATGGGAGGTACCCTTAGTTTTAATCGGATCGATGTCATTCTTGGTGAAAAGTATAAAGGAGCTCCCTCTAGGCACTGAACCAAATTTTATTTGTCTGACGTAATTTAGAGCGAAGTTACAGGCATGCCTTTTTGAGAAATGTTAACTGGGGCGTGCGAGGTGTCCTTATCCAGAACAAGCTCATTTTTATTATAATGTAAGTACATTTAATTGACAATATCAGCACTAATTCTTATCACTTTAAATTTACTGTATTAAAAGTTATACAGTGCGAAATGTAAATATCAAAAAATGTTAATTCCACATAATACTTTTGGGTCTAGGGTATAATTTTCCAAGAAACGATCTAGATGATTATATATCCTTACAAAGGAAATTAAATGTAGTTTATTTCGTTCCTAGGTCATTTTGCGATAGGACTAACACTTTTTCAGATATTTTCTAAAAACTAAAATTTCTTCGTCAACCTCTCTCCTCTTAATGTGACGCTCAAATTAGTGTAACTTTTTAGTACGTATAGAGGGGAGGGTGTGCAACAAATTGGCATCAAAACTTTCCTCTTTTTTTGCATGTTTGGGTCTAGAGCAAACTCCGATATAAATGTTCAAATTCACTCTAATATGCGCTCATCATCCAAGCAATGTGGATGTGAATAAGTAAATTCAAACAATTTCCCTTTAATCAATGAGCGCTCGTATATCTAAGGCTTCCATTACACAGTCATATGTCTATTATAATATGTATGTCATATGCCTAAGCCTATTCGATTCATTCAATATAAATTTTTAGACGCGCAGTAAGCGAAATCAAGTAGGCTTAAGCATACTATAATAGGAATATGACCAAATATGACTGTGTACTGGAGCCCTAATACACATTTAAAGTTCCAACAAAATACTCAAAATTGCACATGGAGGTGTTTATCAAAATCTCAAATAATAAATTTAAAACGCTGTCCGGGTAATAACGTCTGTTGCCTATTCCAACCGGTATCATGGACCAATAATCAATTTTGCAAATCAATCATAAATATTTTTCCACCATCGTTGTCACCACGTCGATTACAAATTGCAGTCGCATCTATTAAGCTAAGCATTCTTCGAAAGCCGTTGCGAAATAGCCGGCTAAAAACAATTTCGGCAACAGATGCCACCTTATTGCACAATTTTACAGCATGAAATTATTCAAACAGAAGTCTGTTGCAAGGATGCATTATTTGCAAATGCGATTCCTGAGCAAAAGCGTATATAGTATTCCTTTTCGCAACATCCACGAGCACGTTGAATATGAAAAATGATTCTTGTAAAAGGAAACATGTTCGAAAGGAGTCCAAATGTTTATGGAAAAAGATATGTATGCAATGCAGAACTCGAGACGAAAATATTTTGCAGTTCATCCCATCAAGAAAACTGAAGAGAAAGCCACACAGCTTGAATGCATTTTAGTATAATGTACAAAGTGACTCACCATTTTCGGAGATTTTTATTTAAATAATCAGGCAAAAAAATAGCTGGGATAACACAATCCACGAAAACCACTACAATGACAAATGTATCAAGAACTGTATAAAAGAAAACTACGCCATAATAGGAAATGTGTAAATTGTAACAACCTGATTCGATTAAATAATTTTGATTGATTCATGTTGCTACAGAAACGTACATATACAAAGCCAACTTCTATTTGGAAGAAGTTCGAAGCGCATGAACAAAATTTCAATTACGAGTATGTTTATTTTGCATCCGCCGAAACGTTATAAAAATTATTCAGCGATATCTTCCAAATATGACATCCCTTGTTCCTTTAAATCATTTTAGGGTAGTTTCGAATACTTTGAAACGCAATTGAGCGTAAATCCCAAACAGCTAACAGATTAACATGAAATGTGCATTATGAACAACATTTAGGGTTTCACAGAGTAAGGTCACTTTTAATGGTTAGTTATGAAATATTATTGAATGGATGATGGTTGCTGACATAAGTAGGTAAACAACCATCGCGGACAGTGATAGTATCGTGCATCGTGCCTATACGTGTTTGTTATCTGTAATCATAAAAATAAGTGGAAATAAAAATTAAATAGGTTCAAAACGTGTGAATTGGAAATAATTAATACAGAATTCTGCTGCTGGAAAATTCTAAAAAAGACTTAATTCATATTGAGTGGCTCCCAGTCGGCACAGAAATCCGGTTAAAAATATTTCGGCCATGTACTTTCCCGGTCCGATGGAAGGGAGATATTTTTTAATTTTTAGCGATTACAGTGTAACCCCTATAATCACAACCTTCGATAATTGCAATACTCGATATTTGCAACTATAAAGTTATTCTCATTGAAGACTCTAAATATGCAACGCTAATTGCAATTTTAGAGTCGATATATTTGCAAAGAAAATATTTCCCATTGTAGACTCTAAATCTGAACGACTGTTGCGATTTTAGAGTCATTCTTTAATTTTAAGGTGTTCATGGCCTTTACCCGGAAATATAAAACGGTTTTTATTATTAACTGAAAGAAACGAGTTTGCCTAGCGGCACCTATTAGTTTTAATTTGGCTTCCTAACGGTGTTGTTTTTAACAAAAAGTGTCGGCTAAAACTCACAAGTTCCTTTTGCTGAAACAAAGCGGAAATTGCAAAGGAACTGGAAAGGGGCATCATTGGCAACGTTGTCTCCGAAATATGCGGTGGATAAATCGACAATTAGTCGAATTAGGAAAACCGAGGCTGAAATATGTTGCGACCGCGAAGGTTGTCTCTGATAAGAGAAAAACCACGCACCAATACGAATTCCTAAAAATGCGGCTGCGTTATATAAGGGGTTGATGCAGCAACGATCAAAAAACATACCGATTGTAGCTGAATTATTCTTAAAAGAAAAAGCCAAACATCTCCACAGCGAAATTTAGGAACCTTCCACCGGACTTAATGCAAGCAATTGTTGGTTATTTAAATTTAAAAAACGACATGGAATTCGGCTGTTGAAGATTTGTGGAGAAAAACTGTCCAGTAATGTTTCAGCCGTTGAACCGTTCAGTGAGAAATTCCACTTGAAAATTAATGAGATGCTATTAAAGTAGTCTGGCTAGTCTAGCGGTTAGTGCGCGCACCTTCAGTGCACAGGGTCATGAGTTCGAATCTCACCGTGTTCCATGGTGTTTTTCGAACTCACGAGCTTGTGACGGACTATGATCTTACTCAGATGTTAAACGAGTACCCATTTATGGGGATAAATAACACTGCTGAGCGTGATGCTGATCTCATTACCTCAACAAAAAGCAGATAAGATCTTGGAAATAGGATGTCACTAACACATCCTGCGGCCTTAGTCCAATGTTGGACTGTCGCGCCTGTTATTTATTTTTTTATTAAAGCCAGAACAGATCCACAATGCGTATGAATATGGCTTGTTATGGGAGTTATTCCCAGATAAGACTCTTTTCCATTTTCGTGAATCTTCTGCACCCGGGCGAAAAGTTAGCAAGGAGAGAATACTACTGGTGATCAGAAAGGCCAAGAGGCCTAGGGCATTTAAAAACAACCAAAATCTTCCTGTGGTTTATAAAGGGAATTTCTTGTTCATTGATTTTTTTTTTTTTTGCTCAAGTACGTAAATGCCTAATCCAACAAGGACTCCTCCAAAAGGGCTATTTTTGTTGTTGTTTTTCTGTACAAAAAACCGACTCGAAAATTGCAAAATTTCGGAAATTGCAACTACCCTGTGCATTAATTAGTTGCAATTATCGAGGTTATACTGTACTTCCAAAACGGCAAAAGGTACAGAAAAATAGTCTGAAATCGATAAAGACTATACGTAAAAATTTCCCTTGTAATAATATATCACACTGTAGACTTTTTATTGGAAAAACTAGGCGCTAGACTAAAAAATAAATTAGAGTGTTTTCATTTTGGACCTTTTTTAAAAGCTCCATAACTCTTGAAAGAACGCGCATTAGACTAAGCTGACTAGACGTACAGCATTTTGCTGTACAGTACAGCAATTTGACCTGTCGTACAGCATTGGGAAAAGTACAGCATTCGCAATACCACACAATGAAACCTAAAAAAACAATATTTACCGTTATCTGCTTAAAATATATAGCCCTGAATGATCATGATAGTATAAAAGTCATAGCCCATGTTCAACCTGTTAAAGTTTCGAATCAGCATCAATGAGCCGCCTATTTTGAAAGTGGCTTAAGTCCACTTTTTATGGAAATTGAGTTAATGATGGCATTATCATGTCTTTGGCGGTTTCTTTCTATGACAAAAAAATCAAACAAATATTTCAAAAATGTACTGTTGTTTTCATAGTCACAAATTCTGCTACTTAACAACAACTTCAAAGTGTTTATTTTGAAACTGGCGTAAGTCCATCCGTGTGACTTACTCCACTTTCAAAATTAACATGCTTAGGGGAACAATAAACTATCTTCTGATCAGAAAATATTTTAGAAATGTATCTTTTGTAAATTGATTTTAATGTGCTTGTAAAAATTTAACTATATTTTTCAGTAAAATTAAATTTGATTTTTTTTTAAATTTAAAATGTATCAGAAGAAAATGGAAATATGAAAGAAAATGTCTTGAAATATAGTGATTAACCCTTCAAACTTTCAATTAAAATGACTGAAATTATGAGTTGAGTGAATTAATTGTTCGGAAGCATTATACGAGAAATATGTCCTTATTAAAAAAAAATATTTCTGCCCGCTCCGATTTCGTCAATTTCTTTTTCGGCTATTGAAAATCACAATTTGGCTAATATTTGATAATGATGCGTTGAAGAAATTCGAAGCATATTGGGCCGTTAAGTCCTCAAATGCCTAAGAAAATTATATCAGACTATCCGACTTTACAGCAATTCGGCTTGGTTTTTTGGACAATCGCCATGATGTTTCTTTCTTTTGTTTCCCCGAAGTGCAATCCGAATATGAATTTCAGACACTATACAGGGTTCCTGCTCTGAGAAAATATTTAATCTTTTACGTATTTTTAGAGTTACATGCGATCAAAAGAAATGCTAAACTTGCTGATATTTTTAATGCAATCTAACTGTAAATCATAATATTAAAAAAAATGGTTTTTACAATAAAACTGTTTTGGTTTTGCGATAAATGCCACCTTATCTTTGTGGAACCGATTTTTTAAACTAATTCTTTTGCCAAATATGTAACTACTATAAAAATTTTAAAGTTCGAGTTTGAATGAGAAAAGAAGTCACTTGAGCAAGTGTGAACTTAACGGACTTCTAGCGACCTATTGTTACATTTTGAGTGTTGGAACTATTTTCGAAAAAAAAAAAGATATTCCCACTAAAAATAGTAATAAAAATAAATAACAGGCGCGACAATCCAGCATTGGACTAAGGCCGCAGGATGTGTTAGTGACATCCTATTTCCAAGATCTTATCTGCTTTTTGTTGAGGTAATGAGATCAGCATCACGCTCAGCAGTGTTATTTATCCCCATAAATGGGTACTCGTTTAACATCTGAGTGAGATCATAGTCCGTCACAAGCTCGTGAGTTCGAAAAACACCATGGAACACGGTGAGATTCGAACTCATGAGCCTGTGCACCGAAGGTGCGCGCACTAACCGCTAGACCAGCCAGACTACTACTACTATAGTAATACTGAAGTAAATTTGATACCGTTGTGGAATATAGACAACATTTTAAAATTTTGAGCAATGTTTTTTATAGTTATTTAAACTTTAAAATGAGTTTGACTTCTCGGTTCAACAAAGAAGGTCGCATTTTTGTTAAAATCAAAACGGTTATTAATTTTTGTCAATATAAAACTTGAGAAATATCAGACCGAACAGCAGGTTAATGGGCCTGTCTAGTCTAGACACTTTCAATTTTCGTTCGTCTTTATAATTTATTCAATTGAAACTTTCCTTTGATTGCATATAATAGTAAAAATATTTTTTTATTGTTAGTCTTTCCACTAGTAACGATTATCTTTTTGATTTTGTATTTTCCACATTGACACTAGCAGTTTATAATTTTGTAGTCTCTTTATTTTCAGTCAGAGCCTTTCGCCCAACTTCTATCTTCAGTTCTATTTAAGTTGCTAATTATAAGATTTTGTTTCTTCATCTTTATGACCTAGGTTATATAGAATAAAAAAAGAGCGAAAAGGAACACAGAAAGAAAAAAAAACAATATTTTTTTTTCTTGTTGGTACTTAGCAGCTTAAATATACCTGAAAATGCCCAGTTGGGTTAAAAGTTTTCACCGAAAGTAAAGAGACTATTAAATTACACACTGCTAGAAGTGTCAATGTGAAAAGTATAAAATTAAATTAAATTAAATATTTGATTATAATATATATTTATATTTAATGATTTTGAAAAATATTTTTTCGTAGCGGAGTTTGATGTCAAGTAGCGTGACACACACTGTATCAGTGGCGTAGATAGCTTTTCGGAGAGGAGGGGGATCATTTTGCAAGATTGCTTATACTTTTACGGTTATCAAATGTTGCATTTCAGAATAACAATTTCTGTATTTATTACACTTCAAATTAGCCGTTTCTTCAGCAAATTTTGGTGCAAAATTGATAGCAATTTTGTCATACTTATACGAAAAAACTGTGTCCTGAAATAATTTTGGCTTTTTTACTACGGTGAGTGAATCCACAGTATTCCAATTTTCGTAAAAATTTTCGCTACTATGATTGGAGTACCAGACCTTTATATTGGGTTAGATCAGTGGTTCCCAAACTTTTCGGAGTCATAGAACACCTAGCATCGCCGCTTTTCTGGCGGGAACACCTCAAAGCAGTTGTATGTCCAAAAAAGGGAAATTATGAAAACGATAAAGTAATTCGTGAGTATATACATATTTCTAAAATTTACAAACTTGTAGGACACCGTAGCTGATAGCTATATTTGCTATAAATTTCGAGGCCATGCATAAATTTTACGTCTGTGAAGTTAGCACCCGCCCTACTCTCGAAAAGCAAATGTGCTAACTAGATCATTCTTTAAAAAAGATACTAATTGGAGAATTACTCCTCTCCGCCTCTCCTTTTCACCAGAACTAAGGACATTGCATGATCCCAATTTTTTGCCAAAGAGAGGGCTACCCAGTTTTCAAATAGAGGACGAAGCATGCTTTTTTTGTTTCATTTATATGCGATATGGCGCGCTTTGATTTCCGGAAGATGCGATCTAAAGTTTTTGTTTAGGTCTGATGAATGACAGGAGAGCACGTCCACTGAATAAATATTGAGATCCCGAGAAAATTCATATGAAATGAGAAATAGGGAGTCGCATAAGCGCTGGCCGCATAACGGCATTTAAAAACAGACTCTTTTGTGAGAAATCTTATGTCCAAAGGCATTATTTTCATCATTATTTCTTTTGGAGTCATTTTCCATAATTTTCATGGAACTTCAATTCGGCAAACCTTAGCGTGGATTTCTTCAGTTGGTGCCGATTGCATATTGATTCATCTAGTATTGGAGGGAAAACTACGAACAATGTGGTTTGGATTTCAGCAATATGAGGAATCGAACCACATAACACATTGAATTTTTGTGTTGTCTCTACATCAGCTGGTTCCACTATATAAATCGTTTCGGAGCAACGACCATGAGGGACCCCAGGATCCACTCGATTTATGAGGAAAAAATTCTTTGAATCGATTCTACAACAAAGACGTCCATCGATAGTATGAGGAAGTGCTAAATTTGCTATTGCTGTTCTGAATGGTTTCACGTTTTTATGAAACACTACACACGTTTGCTTTGTTTTGTGTACCTAAAGTAATAATAAGAAATGTGTGACGGAAGGGGGGGGATTGATCCCCTTGATCCCCCCCTTATCTACGCCACTGCACTGTATACCTACTGAATTGCAATTGAAAGTATACGCGATTAACATCTTCCTGAAGGCTTAAAACAAATAAAAACTGGAGAACTGGAATATCCTTGACATCCCTTTTGATAGGATACCCTACATGTCTATCTTCAGTTTAGTCCAAGTTTTTGTCCTTTTTGCCATTGAACTTTTCTCCATCAATATTTTTTCTAGAAAAAATAAGTTTTAGCTTCCTACGGCTATGCCTATTTCAAGACAACAAAATATAAACGAAGTGTATTTTTTGTTTTTAATGTGCTAATTCGACTGGACTACTGAACATTTTTTTACACTTCATGATTATCAAAAAATGCGAAATTAATGATTTGTAAAATATTCGGCTGTTTGAAGCTGAAACTGATCCATTATAGCGAAAAAATAAGCTATTTTTATCAAATTGTCGGTTATCCCAAGTTTACCGAATGAAAAATCCGTTATTTTTTTATGGTTATGCAAAATGTTTAGCATGGATAATAAATTTAAAATCCGAAAAATATAAATACAATTTAATTAAATCAAACGAAGCTACCCAGATTTTTAAATTTATTGAAACGCAAACCTTTAAATATCTCGATTCATGAACAGTTTCAGTTGGACTTACGCCACTTTCAAAATAAGCGCTCCAATTATTTGTGTAAATTTTAGCAACTGCTTTCCGTGTTGAAGGCCGTCCATTACAAATTATATTTTAAAAATAACGCATGCCTAGTGATTTTTTTTCTCTTGAATCGATCGAGCCGGACACTTTATTGAGAAAAAAAAACATGTCATCCCGCCCCAACGTCCTCTATACCGGCCGTTTCATCACCGCTCTATAAAAAAAAATCGAAAAATAGACCCCTAGTCCCCTGGGTACTCCTATGGATTTTTATTGGTTTTGGGTCGCATCTTTGAACGCATTTTCTGCAAAATTTGCGCCCCAACATCCTCTAAATCGCCCGGCACATCCCTGCTCTGTAAATAAAATCGAAAAACATACCCCCATAGCCCTTGCCCATAGGGGGTACCCCATGGAATTTTATAGGTCTTGGGTAGCATCTTTGAACGGCTGTAACTTTCGAAAAGCCTGGAGCTAGCGATCGAGATCCCGGTGCTGGGTTCCAAAACACCAGCTCCTCTTTCATGCTCCGCGTCATATTCATCATTCAAGTACCACTAGGAATAAGTTGTCATTTTCCGTACGACCAGGGCTGACGACCTGTGAAGCATCATGTAATGTTTCCAACTGTGAAGACCGGTATGCTAGGTTAGGTATATTTGTAGCAGCATATTTATGGGATTTAACCCCCGAGTACATCTGCTAACAAAAATTTACTCTGCCCACCCATGCATGTTAGGCGTTGTAATTTGTGATACTTGGTGGAATGTTGGGCAGTGAGGGTAGTGGTTTAAGATACAACACAAACTCAAAAATTCGAATCACTCCTCTAACCGATTTCAAATTATCCAGCGCGAAGAATGTCCTAATTGTCTACCTTTGGGCTCCAGGAAATTACTATTTAAAATTACATGGAATCGAATGCTGGTCAAAGATTAATGGTGCTTCAGAATTCCGACACTTAAGCTACAGTCACATTTGGCGAGCTACTAGTACTAGTAAAGTTGCATTCGAGAAATCACCATAGGCGACGACACGTAATAAACAACGAAAACAGTGTCATGTAAATGGGTGACTATGCGTTGTTACGACGTCGTCACCGAAAGTGTGATGCAACTAGACGCGCAACTAGTCACCCTATATACAGGAGTTAGTTGCAAACGTGAAATTACTACGGTGACGACGTCGTAAACAATCAACAAACTGTTGTGCAATTTGACTAGTAGCTAGTCAACAGACACATTTCCTAGATACTAGTGGAATAGGACATGTTCAATTCGACTAGCACCCAGCCAGCGAGTGAATATACGCTAAAATTATTTTTCGATGGATTTCGAATTAACTGCTCAACCGATCGACACGAAATTCAGTGTGAATGTGTAAAATGGTAGGGTATTTGCTACGAATGCCTTCGAGATTACGAAATGGTAACAGGGTGTCCGAGACGAGGTGCGAAAGTCGATTCTATTTGTCATCGGAAAAGGGTGTATCGGCTCGTATATCGACATGAAATTCAGTAAAAATTTGTAGAATGGTAGGCTATTTGCTACAAACACTTTTGAGATTACGAAATATCAACAGGGTGTCCTAAAAAAGGTGCAAAGCTGATTATAATCGGGAATAAATTTTGTTTGAATGTGTAGAATGATAGGGTATTTGCTACGAATGCCTTCGAGATTACGAAATGGTAACAGGGTGTTCGAGACGAGGTGCGAAAGTCAATTATTCTATTTGTCATCGGAAAAGGGTGTATCGGCTCGTATATCGACATGAAATTCAGTGTAAATTTGCAGAATGGTAGGCTATTTGCTACAAACACCTTTGAGATTACGAAATATCAACAGGGTGTCCTAACAAAGGTGCAAAAGCTGATTATAATCGGCAATAAATTTAGTGTGAATATTTAAAATGATAGGGTATTTGCTACGAATACCTTTGAAGTAAGGAAATGTTATCAGGGTGTCCCAAAGGAGGTACAAAAGTAGATAATTTTATTTGTCATCGGAAAAAGGTGTACCGGCTCGTATATCGACATGAAATTCAGTGTAAATATGTAGAATGGTAGGATATTTGCTACATATACCTTTGAGATTGGGAATTGGAACAGGGTGTCCTAAACTAGGTGCAAAAGTAGATCATTTTATTTGTCATCGGAAAAGGGTGTATATCGACATGAAATTCAGTGTAAATATGTCGAATGGTAGGTTATTTGCTACAAATACCTTTGAGATTGGGAAATGCTTACAGGGTGTCCTAAACGAGGTGCAAAAGTAGATAATAATCGGCAATAAATTTAGTATGAATGTGTAGAATCGTAGGATATTTGCTACGAATACCTTTGTAGTCGGGAAATGTTATCAGGGTCTCTCAAACGAGGTGCAAAAGTGGTTGCCATAATCAGCATACCCAACAAACAATAGCTAACAACACAATACAAAAATTCGACAAACCTGCGGTTACAGAAAACATTCACAAAAAGTGACTGTTTGCTGTGCATTTTCGTCGAAGGGTCGCTACCCCTATTTTTTCTATAGTCTGTATCTGCGACTAGTGTCATTTTAGCATTTCAAATAGAAAAGGCAGAGCCAGGCTACTTTTAGTGTTTTGGAATCATGTGTCTAAAAACTCGTTTTTGGTAAAAAAAAAAAACATGTTTATCATATTTATTTATAATTGTGACTAGCATATAAAGAAGAAGAAGACATATAAAAAGAGATGGAATACATTGCATATTAATTACTAGTTTCCTGTTTAAAACAACCACATTGGAGAGGATGGGGTCAGAAAAAATTAAATGAAAAAGACTTGCTCTATCTTTTTTATTTGAAATACTAAAATCGGGCTAGTCGCAGATAAAGACTATAGAAGAAATAACGCCACGCCTCGACGAATTTATACTGAATGAATCGAGTAGGCTACCATTCTGCAAATTTACACTGAATTTCATGTCGATATACGAGCCGATACACCCTTTTCCGATGACAAATAGAATAATCGACTTTCGCACCTCGTCTCGAACATCCTGTTACCATTTCGTAATCTCGAAGGCATTCGTAGCAAATACCCTACCATTCTACACATTGAAACAAAATTTATTGCCGATTATAATCAGCTTTTGCACCTTTGTTAGGACACCCTGTTGATATTTCGTAATCTCAAAGGTGTTTGTAGCAAATAGCCTACCATTCTGCAAATTTACACTGAATTTCATGTCGATATACACCCTTTTCCGATGACAAATAGAATAATCGACTTTCGCACCTCGTCTCGAACATCCTGTTACCATTTCGTAATCTCGAAGGCATTCGTAGCAAATACCCTACCATTCTACACATTGAAACAAAATTTATTGCCGATTATAATCAGCTTTTGCACCTTTGTTAGGACACCCTGTTGATATTTCGTAATCTCAAAGGTGTTTGTAGCAAATAGCCTACCATTCTGCAAATTTACACTGAATTTCATGTCGATATACACCCTTTTCCGATGACAAATAGAATAATCGACTTTCACACCTCGTCTCGGACACCCTGTTACCATTTCGTAATCTCGAAGGCATTCGTAGCAAATACCCTACCATTCTACACATTCAAACAAAATTTAGTCCCGATTATAATCAGCTTTTGCACCTTTTTTAGGACACCCTGTTGATATTTCGTAATCTCAAAGGTGTTTGTAGCAAATAGCCTACCATTCTACAAATTTACACTGAATTTCATGTCGATATACACCCTTTTCCGATGACAAATAAAATGATCTACTTTTGCACCTCCTTTGGGACACCCTGTTAACATTTTCCTACTTCAAAGGTATTCGTAGCAAATACCCTACCATTATACACATTCCCACTGAATTTCGTGTGGATCCGTTGAGCCGTTAATTCGAAATCCACCGAGAAATAATTGTAGTGCATATTCACTTCCCAGTAGAATAATTGAACATGTCCTATTCCACTATTAAATACATTTTACTACTTACTAGTAAAATTGCATAACACTTTTTTGATTGTTTACGACGTCGCGTCGTCACCGTGGTAATTTCGCGCATACAACTAATTTCTAGGTAGATAGGGTGACTATTCACGCGTCTAGTTGCACACACTCTCGGTAACGAACGTCGTAACAACGCGTAGTCACCCATTTATATGACACTGTTTCGTTGTTGACGTCGTCGTCACCGTGGAGATTTCTTGTATGCATGCACTAGTAGCTAGTACCGATCGACACGAAATTCAGTGTGAATGTGTAGAATGGTAGGGTATTGGCTACGAATGCCTTCGAGATTACGAAATGGTAACAGGGTGTCCGAGACGAGGTGCGAAAGTCGATTATTTTATTTGTCATCGGAAAAGGGTGTATCGGCACGTATATCGACATGAAATTCAGTGTAAAATATGTAGAATGGTAGGCTATTTGCTACAAACACTTTTGAGATTACGAAATATCAACAGGTGTCCTAAAAAAGGTGCAAAAGCTGATTATAATCGGGAATAAATTTTGTTTGAATGTGTAGAATGGTAGGGTATTTGCTACGAATGCCTTCGAGATTACGAAATGGTCACAGGTTGTCCGAGACGAGGTGCGAAAGTCGATTATTCTATTTGTCATCGGAAAAGGGTGTATCGGCTCGTATATCGACATGAAATTCAGTGTAAATTTGCAGAATGGTAGGCTATTTGCTACAAACACCTTTGAGATTACGAAATATCAACAGGGTGTCCTAACAAATGTGCAAAAGCTGATTATAATCGGGAATACATTTTGTTTGAATGTGTAGAATGGTAGGGTATTTGCTACGAATGCCTTCGAGATTACGAAATGGTCACAGGGTGTCCGAGACGAGGTGCAAAAGTAGATAATAATCAGCAATAATTTTAGTATGAATGTATCGAGTGGTAGGGTATTTTCTACGAATACCTTTGAGAATCAGAAATGTTAACAGGGTGTCCCAAACGAGGTGCAAAATTAGATCATTTTGTTAATAATGGTTAAATGGATTTACCAGATGACCAGTGTTTGTATATGCCGGTTCATTTTATTTGTCATCGGAAAATGGTGTATATCGACATGAAATTCAGTGTAAATATGTCGACTGGTAGGTTATTTGCTACAAATACCTTTGAGATTGGGAATTGCTAACAGGGTGTCCTAAACAAGGTGTAAAAGTAGATAATAATCAGCAATAAATTTAGTATGAATGTGTAGAATGGTAGGATATTTGCTACGAATACCTTTGTAGTCGGGAAATGTTATCAGGGTCTCTCAAATGTCTTCTTCTTCTTTATATGCCAGTCACAATTATAAATAAATATGATAAACATGTTTTTTTTTACCAAAAACAGTTTTTAGACACCTGGCCCTCTACTGATTCCAAAACACTAAAAGTAGCCTGGCTCTGCCTTTTCTATTTGAAATGCTAAAATGATAACATTTCCCGACTACAAAGGTATTCGTAGCAAATATCCTACGATTCTACACATTCATACTAAATTTATTGCTGATTATTATCTACTTGTGCACCTCGTTTAGGACACCCTGTTAGCAATTCCCAATCTCAAAGGTGTTTGTAGCAAATAACCTACCAGTCGACATATTTACACTGAATTTCATGTCGATATACACCATTTTCCGATGACAAATAAAATGAACCGGCATATACAAACACTGGTCATCTGGTAAATCCATTTAACCATTATTAACAAAATGATCTACTTTTGCACCTCGTTTGGGACACCCTGTTAATTTTTCTGATTCTCAAAGGTATTCGTAGAAAATACCCTACCACTCGATACATTCGTACTAAATTTATTGCTGATTATTATCTACTTTTGCACCTCGTCTCGGACACCCTGTTACCATTTCGTAATCTCGAAGGTATTCGTAGCAAATACCCTATCATTTTACATATTCACACTAAATATATTGCCGATTATAATCAGCTTTTGCACCTTTGTTAGGACACCCTGTTGATATTTCGTAATCTCAAAGGTGTTTGTAGCAAATAGCCTACCATTCTGCAAATTTACACTGAATTTCATGTCGATATACGAGCCGATACACCCTTTTCCGATGACAAATAGAATAATCGACCTTCGCACCTCGTCTCGGACACCCTGTGACCATTTCGTAATCTCGAAGGCATTCGTAGCAAATACCCTACCATTCTACACATTCAAACAAAATTTATTCCCGATTATAATCAGCTTTTGCACCTTTTTTAGGACACCCTGTTGATATTTCGTAATCTCAAAGGTGTAGCAAATAGCCTACCATTCTACAAATTTACACTGAATTTCATGTCGATATACACCCTTTTCCGATGACAAATAAAATGATCTACTTTTGCACCTCCTTTGGGACACCCTGTTAACATTTTGCTACTTCAAAGGTATTCGTAGCAAATACCCTACCATTATACACATTCCCACTGAATTTCGTGTGGATCCGTTGAGCCGTTAATTCGAAATCCACCGAGAAATAATTGTAGTGTATATTCACTTCCCAGTAGAATAATTGAACATGTCCTATTCCACTATTAAATACATTTTACTACTTACTAGTAAAATTGCATAACACTTTTTTGATTGTTTACGACGTCGCGTCGTCACCATGGTAATTTCGCGCATACAACTAATTCCTAGGTAGATAGGGTGACTATTCACGCGTCTAGTTGCACACACTCTCGGTAACGAACGTCGTAACAACGCGTAGTCACCCATTTATATGACACTGTTTCGTTGTTGACGTCGTCGTCACCGTGGAGATTTCTTGTATGCATGCACTAGTAGCTAGTACTAGCACGGTCTGACTGTAGCTTTAAAATTATCATACTGGAACTTACTATTATATTGAGTCATACATTTTTCCTCTGCTCTGTTGTATTTGGAAAAGTTCATCTTGAAGTTCTACAAGGTCCTAGTCCTATAGCCTTCCCCAGATAATACTTACCGTGGCTAATTTCGGGCGCGGCCGAAATTTGAATACCCTTCACTCTCCTCGGGCTAAAAGTTTTTTGGGGCACACCTATGACTTGTATTTAATCCTTCCCCATTCTTTTCCTTCTGTTTTCGCATAATATTTGATATTGAGAAATTCTGTGGCGTCGATAAAACAATATTTGTGTGAGGTTTGGTTGGAATAAGTGGTAAAATAAAAAAAAATATCTCAGAAAACTTTATTGGGGGGATGCGGGAGCATGGCCCCATAGTACGATTCCATTTGTTTTACTTTTTTTTTGTTTTGGTAAAGACGCATTGAGGTTTTTTAAATTGGTGTAGAAAAAATGTTTCTTAGAAGATCCAAAATGGGGAGGTTGGGCTTGTATGGTAGCCCCATGACTCCATAGTCCGATTATTTATGGCATCAATTGAAGTGCACTTTTACGAGTTTTGGTTGAAAGTGGTGCACAAATAAAAAAGTTGTTCGTAGAAGAACTCAATTTAGGGGGTTGGCTTTGTATGATAGCCCCATGACCCCACAGTCTGATTCCATTTATTCTTACATATATTTTGTGGCATCAATAGAAACACATTTGTGTGAAATTTGGTTCAAATTGGTGCACAAATGAAAAAGTTTTTCTTAGAAGAACCTAATTTGGGGGGTTAGGTTTGTATGGCAGCCCCATGACCCCATGGTCCGATTTGATCCATTCTTACATATGTTTTGTGTTATCAATAGAAACACATTTGTGTGAAATTTCGTTGAAATTAGTAAACACATGAAAAAGTTTTTCTTAGAAAAACCAAATTGGGGGGGTTAGGTTTGTATGGCAGCCCCATGACCCCACGGTCCGATTTTAGCGATTCAAACATACAAACTGCCTGCAATAAAAAGAAACATGTGGGCAAAATTTCAGCTCGATAGCTTTTAAACTGGCCGAGTAAAACGCGTAGCAACAGACGGACAGACAGACAGACGGACATCGCCCAATCGACTCAGCTCGTCATGCTGATCATATATATACATATTTTATATGGTCGGAGATGCTTCCTTCAATGCGTTACAAACTTCATGACAAAGTTAATATACCCTTTACTCTACGAGTGAAGGGTATAATTAAAGCATTACTGACTGTTGTTTGAGTGAAGAAGCTTGCAAAGTATGCTTGGGCTCGCGTATTCAGTGCCCACGTTCCTGCCGCTTTCCCCTTCCCTTTGCACGGCTCTGAGAAAAGCTACTTTATTGTTACAGGAAAATATTTTATTTCATATTTTGAAGCCTGTATGAAGCCTTACGAAATTTGTCGTAGTTTATATTATTCAAAACTATCTCATTCTTGGGTCACAAGGGGGTTGCGGATTTGCTTGAAAATTTAGTTCCGCAAGTATGTGTACTGCATTGGGCCTTCAGGAGTCTGGTCACCTTACATTAGACCATATGTGTATATGTGTTCGACAAGCGTTTGTCTAAGTGTTCCACCAGCAAACGTCAAACTGTCAGCTTATATAATGTTTCAATTACGATATTCCAGATAACTGGACGGCCAAGCAAATAGCAATCAGTGTAGAAAGAAAGAACGCACATTGGACCATAAAATTTTGTGTGTTTATTCATATTAAGTCGAAGATAATTTTTGGCAAAAATTCAGTCGCTCCGTTTAAGAACCTCCATTATCCCCCCATTGAATTTGGCATAGCGGCATATCCATAACTCCCGCCAAAGATGGAGCAGGAGGTTTAATTTTGGCTTATCACCATTTGAGGCACTATTATACCAACCGCACCAAAAGTCAGTTCAATCAGATTAAAACTAAGGGACGATATCAACATCATGTCTCGAAGATTGGGTTATGCAGAAAGCCTTCTGCATAACCTCAATAATGCCGCAAAGGAAGTTGGACTACATATCAATGAAAGCAAAACAAAGGCCATGATGCAATCGAAAACAAAGACGACAGCAAATTCAAGCATCACAGTCAGGGACCTCAATATCGAGTATGTAGACAACTTCAACTATCTGGGTTGTAACTTATCGAAGGACGCCAACGAAACTGACGAAATTAAGCGACGGATACAACTATAGCCAATAAGACATATTTCTCGGTCCTCCCTATAATTAATTCGAAACTTGCCCACAGGAACACGAAGCTCCGCGTGTACAAAACGATCATCCGACCCGTGCTATGTTATGGCTGCGAAACATGGACCCTCACCCATGGGCGTAGCCAGGGGGGGGCAGGGAGGGGCGGTCGCCCCCCCCTGGTCGATGAAGATGGTAAAAATTCCTTATTGATGTAGTAAAAAAATCGCTACACTATACAAGATTTTCAAAAAATTTCTGCTGCTGGCGCAGCAAATGCCTTTTTCACCACTCCAAGTGCTGCCGGAGAAGCCATGATTAGGATGCAGTCAGGAGGCGCATATGACAGCGAGTGGCCTCTCGTAACTTACGGAGGCTCGTACCAGCACACACATTTCACTTTTGAGTGTGCTACTGTGGCTGCGTGCATCCCATATTTCCTGTTTCATTTCATGGCTTCTGAGCAGGAGAACACAATTTCCACCGTTAGTTCCCTTCGGGAAGTTAGTGGAATTCAACTTATTTTCATCTGAAAGGGTGACAAATGGTATTCAGCTTTGCTTTGTTAGCCCTGGAAGGTCATGCTTTGTCGGATCGACTACGCATCATCAAATTTGTCCCATTTTTCGTGACAATTCTCATTATTTAAGGCTGAGTTTTCGTACAGCACTTACTGTGCCGATGTACGAGTACTTGCCGGGTACATTGCGGCTAGACGAAGTAAGCAGGGTAAGTTGGATTTTTGGAAATCGGCGTCGTCGAAACGACGAAGGATGAACTTTGTGTAACTTTTAGAACTCCAGTGTATTTCTTATGGCTAGTTGTCGATTCGACGATAAGTCTGTGTCTATATAACTAGCTCATAACAGATATGTTTATTTTGAAAATGTTGGTCCTATTTTTACAAAAATTATGGAAAAAATATTTACTAGGACAAAAATAGGACAAATGACGAAAATGGCTCAAAATTCTTCCTCATTTTAGGAAGATTGCATTTCGAACTCATAAAAATCGGCTCCAAAATCGATGCTTTTCCATTCTAAACAAACTAACGATTGAAAATCTGTCAAATTTTATAAATATTTTGAGAAAGGGTGATTTGTATAAGGCGTCAAAGTAGAGTGTCGTCGAATCGACGAAGCATGACCTTTCCGTACTAAAAATAAGCATGACCTTCCAGGGTTAAGGACCTTGTAAAGAACGGGTCTCATATTTCAGTGTCTTTCAAGTTCTTCTTTTTCTTCTCAGTACCGTATAGCCCCTTGTGGGGTCATGGTGCGTTAGCTTAGCCGTTTATAGGCAACGAGTCAACGTTCCATTGCATATCATTTCGAAGTGTATATAATGTTGTAAGCACTACATATATTTCCATTCACATGTACGGAAATTTTGGACCACGCCGAGATTCGATCTAAGGATTACTAGCATCGCAGAGTGCGACTCAACCAAGTGAGCCACAGAGCGGGTCTTTCAAGTTATTAAATCAATATTTATTTTCGAGCTGAATCATACCAGCAATGAAATTTAGCCACTGTTAATACTTTGATAAATTTAGAGGAAATCTTATTAAAACCGTTAACCATATTTCAATCAATAAAGAATTTATAAATATTCTGACGTTGCTTCTTTGCTAAGATGAAAGTGACAGACGAAACAAACTGATTTCGCAAGTGGAATATGCAGTCCGAGATGCAAAAAATGCACTGAAAATACACAAACTACGCCCTAAAGGCACATATTGGAGGCCAGTTGAATGTAATCAGAATGCAGAAAAAAATCATTTTCGGCTCAATTTTGAAAATTTGACTCTAAAAAAAAAAAATTAAATAACATGCGTGGCAGTCCACCAGTAAGCTAGGGCCGCAGATGTGTGAATGACATCCAATTTCCAAGATCTAAACTGCTGTTTTGTTAAGGTGTTGAGATCAACAGCACGCCCAGCAATGTTATTTATCCCCATAAATGGATACAATCTGAGCGACATCATAGTCCGTCACGTAGGTCGTGAGTTCGAGAAACTCCATGAAATGAATTCGTTCACGGTGAGTCTGGAATCCATGACCCTGTGCACCAATCCAACCACAAGCCAGGCTACTCTAAAATTTGCTAACAATATTTCTGCGACCGGAAATTTCAACCCCTAAGAAAATCATGATGTTGAAAAATTTTGGGCTTGCCCCCCCCTGACCGAAATCCTGGCTACGCCCATGCCCTCACCCAAGCCTCCGAAATCTTGCTAGACCGATTCGAACGAAAGGTCCTTCGGCGAATTTTTGGGGCCGTTTGCGAGCGAAATCAATGGTGTATCCGATACAACCATGAGTTGTATCAATTGTACGATGAGCTGGAAGTTACGAAAATCGTGAAGCTTCAACGTTTGCAATAAGCGGGGCATGTACAACGGATGGACGATAATCGCATGCCAAAGAAAGTGATGAACGCACAACGAATTGACGGAGCGAGGTTGCGTGGACGACCGAGAGCTCGCTAGGAGAACTCCGTAGTTGAAGACGCCCACCAGCTGCTGGGCTTCCGAAACTGGAGGACAAGGTCACGTAACCGTGACAATTGGAGGTCAACGATTCAGGCGGCCAAGGCCCGACGTCGGGCAATCGTGCCACATTGATGATGATGACTACAGTGAGTGAATCCAAAGTATTCAAATTTTAGTACAAATTTTCGCTACTGTGATTGGAGTATCAGAGCTTTATATTGGATTAGATCAGTGGTTCACAAACTTTTCTGAGTCACGAAACACCTAGTATCGCAGTTTTTCTGGCCGGAACACCACAAAACAGGGAATAAAATAAATCATATATAGTTATATGTCCAGAAAAGGGAAATTGTGAAGACGCCAACTATTTGGGAATGTCCAGTATACACTGCATGTCATCAGGTTAGCACACCCCTTTCGGATGAGAGGTTTCGGCTGAACTTCAGCCAAACTAATAGAGTTAGAATTCCAAAATTATTATTATTATTAGCCGATTTAATTCTCAGCTTATTGAAAGAAAAAGTATTGTTTCTCGATTCTTCAATATTGTTTCATAATTGTTTTTCGGAAAAGAACACTCAAAATAGCAATTAAAAGTTTGTCATCAGGTTAGCGCATGTGACTTTTTCCCATTTTTATTGAGCTTTTATAGGCCAGTCAATAAACCGAAATATACACTGAAAGAAAAACGTGCCATGAAGCAATGAAATTGTTCATTAAAGTAATGAATATTTACACCAATATCCCACCGAAGACAGCTTTCATCAGTCTAATGAATCTGATTTTATCAAAACAACGAACAAAAATTTCATCAAAATTATGAACTAATTCATAAAATTAACAACTTGTTAATTGATATTATTACTGAGTTCATCAATTTAAAAACAAAAACTGGCTCAGGCCGGCATTCAGCTTCATAAGTGTTGACGACATCTATTTTACCTCTGCTCTGAAAATTCATCAAAAATTACATACCTACCTACAGTGGGAATCGATCCCGGGACCCTTTGGTTTGAAAACATGCGCCCTGCCTACCTAGACCAACCAGACTATATGTTACGAAGGTTTATGAAATACGCTTAAAGCGATAGTGACATCAATATGTACTACTATGAAATTAATGAACAATATCATCAAATTTTTATACTAACGACCGGTGTTTCGTAAAATAGATGAACTCTGTATTATTTGAAGGAAGAGAAGGTTTATTTACTATGAACTAATATTCATCATGGTAATGAAAAAAGTCTATACTCCTAGTTCATTAATATTATGATGATTTTTTTTTCAGTGTAAGGCGTTAGGTCGCAAAAAATAGCACTGTACAAAATAATAAAATAACGATAAGAAGAAGAGGAGGGCACTTCGGGGCATGAAATATAGTTTACGACCGATTACCATACCTAGCAAGGATATATACAAAATTTCATAAAAATACCGGCGTACAGAGGGCTGCGCCCGCAATACGAGGGTTTTTTAGATTTTGGATACACACATAGTTAATAATTTTGCATACATATATTTTATAGGTAATAAATAAGAATTATGCACAATATTAATGAAATGCTATGTATCATGGCTCCACATATTAACTTGATTTATTAGCTGTAACGCCGTTACCATTAGTCCAAACTGGAAAAAAGCTACTGATATGAAATGTACCCATCGAGTTCTTTGATTTGAGTACCCATACGTCCATGTCCGATAAAAACTAAAAAAGTCGACTTTTTAAAATCTCCGGGACACCCTGTTAGCTTTGTCCTACCAACGTCGAAGTATTTCGTGCTGAAGACTCTTACGATTCTTCACATTCCTATCAAATTTCATAACGATCAGTTAGTGAACAAATTTTTAAATCTCCGTGACGCCCTGTTATCTTTGCCCTACTAACTTCTAAGTATTTCGCGCCAAAGACTGTTACTATTCTACACATTCTTACTAAAATACATGACGATTGGTTAAGCCGTTCACGAGGTATTTAGTGAACAAATTTGTAAATGTCCGGGACACCCTTTTATATTTGCCATACCAATTTTTAAGTATTTCATGCCAAAGACAGCTACCATTCTACACATTCCTACCAAATTTCATGACGATCTGTTAAGCCGTTCGCGAGTTATTTAGTGAACAAATTTTCAAATGTCCGGGACACCCTGTTGTTTTTGTCCTACCAACTTGTAAGTATTTCGTGCCAAAGACTGTTACCATTCTACACATTCCTACCAAATTGCATGACGATCGGTTAAGCCGTTCGCGAATTATTTAGTGAACAGACGGACGGACAGACGGACAGACGGACGGACAAAATCGATTTCATAAGGGTTTTTTGAAAAATCTAAAAAACCCTAAAAATCGGTCCAGCCGTTTCAAAAAGATCATATCCTTAAGCCGGTTGGATTTCATTTAGTACACGTATAAAAATTTAAAGCGTATGAATCGTGTAGGTTTAATCCCTTACTGTACAAAATAGTAAAATTACGATAAAAGAAGAGGAGGGCACTTCGGGGCATGAAATGTAGTTTACGACCGATTACCATACCTAGCAAGGATATATACAAAATTTTATAAAAATCGGCCCAGCCGTTTCGAAAAGATCATATCCTTAAGCCGGTTCGATTTCATTTAGTACACGTATAAAAATTTAAAGCGTATGAATCGAGTAGGTTTAATCCCTTACTGTACAAAATAGTTAAATAACGATAAAAAGAAGAGGAGGGCACTTCGGGGCATGAAATATAGTTTACGACCGATTACCATACCTAGCAAGGATATATACAAAATTTCATAAAAATCGGTCCAGCCGTTTCGGAAAGATCATATCCTTAAGCCGGTTGGATTTCATTTAGTACACGTATAAAAATTTAAAGCGTATGAATCGTCTAGGTTTAATCCCTTACTGTACAAAATAGTAAAATTACGATAAAAGAACAGGAGGGCACTTCGGGGCATGAAATATAGTTTACGACCGATTACCATACCTAGCAAGGATATATACAAAATTTTATAAAAATCGGCCCAGCCGTTTCGAAAAGATCATATCCTTAAGCCGGTTCGATTTCATTTAGTACACGTATAAAAATTTAAAGCGTATGAATCGAGTAGGTTTAATCCCTTACTGTACAAAATAGTTAAATAACGATAAAAAGAAGAGGAGGGCACTTCGGGGCATGAAATATAGTTTACGACCGATTACCATACCTAGCAAGGATATATACAAAATTTCATAAAAATCGGTCCAGCCGTTTCGGAAAGATCATATCCTTAAGCCGGTTGGATTTCATTTAGTACACGTATAAAAATTTAAAGCGTATGAATCGTCTAGGTTTAATCCCTTACTGTACAAAATAGTAAAATTACGATAAAAGAACAGGAGGGCACTTCGGGGCATGAAATATAGTTTACGACCGATTACCATACCTAGCAAGGATATATACAAAATTTTATAAAAATCGGCCCAGCCGTTTCGAAAAGATCATATCCTTAAGCCGGTTCGATTTCATTTAGTACACGTATAAAAATTTAAAGCGTATGAATCGAGTAGGTTTATTCACTTACTCTCACACAAGATGGAATTTCGATATTTACCACAACTTTCTTTGCGTTTAAAAAAAAATTGTGTTCAAATACCTTCTCCAACGTAATACGGATAAAACAAAAAAAGAATCATCCAAATCGGTCTAGTGGTTTAGACGTTTACTGGGAACAGACACAAATACACATCCATTTTTATATACAGGGTGTCCCGCATTGGGTGGTCAATACTGCAAGGGTTGATAGCGCAACTTGTTTCAGCAAGAAAATTACCAATACAATCGGAATTTTTTTTACCGTTACCTTGTTATCGCTCTTTTTGTGAAAGTCATCACAAATCGTGACTTCTCACGCAAAATCGTAATTTCCAGCACTCCTGATGACTTAATCCAAGTTTCAGAAACTACATAAAATTTCTCAAAAACTGAAGTTTTTCCTGTTGCCAAAATTATCGGCACTTTCAAGATACAGTTACTGAAACTTCATAGAAATTTTAAAATAGATTTTTCATCGAAAATTCAAACAGTAATTTCATAACGGTGCTTTATATGTACAACTCTGCAAAGTTGATAAAAGTTGCTTCAACATGTTGGCTTTCCAACGGTATGTCACTTTTCATATTTACATTGCGGGATTTTAGAATTACACATATTGGATATAAAAAAACAAGGTAATTATTATCTTATCGGATTATTTAAACTGAAATTTTATTTATTTAGAGGGGATTCACATTATGGACAGGATTTACTAAAACCACTAAATTAATCAAGTCAACACCCGCCTACTAGATTAAATCGTGTGTCATTAAATTCAAAATACATTGTAGAATGTACTTGCATTATTCAAATTGCAGTACAATATGGTACAACTGTCAACTAAATCTAGGATTTAGTAAATCCTGTCTATAGTCTGAATCGCCCCTTATTTTTTATATTTTACTATCGCAAGTTTGAAAATATGTTAAATAAAAATGAAAATAAAGTTTTGAATATGAGAAAGAACCAATAAACTAAAAATATTTACTAATGATTAAATGTGTCTGTTTGATGAATTGGAATAATGCCGCTGGAATTGGCCTCCTCCATTTTGTATGCAGACTCGACACCATCGGCGCATGGAAGAAACCTCACAAGCATCATTAATCCGCTGCAGCAGTTGTTCCCGGGAGGTAATCGGCTCGTAATAGACATTGCTTTTTATGTTAGCCCATAAATAAAAATCTAGGGGAGTAAGGTCGGGACTTCTCTCAGGCCACGCAACTGTCCCAAATCTGTCAATCCACTTTCCGGGAAATTCGTTTTCCAAATATTCTTTGATAGGTCCCGCATTATGAGCGGGCACCCGTCTATCTGCCATAAATAGCAAATATTAAATTTTAACCGTTATAAGTACCGTTGCATTTGCCAAACAATGTACCAAATTTCAAATATCTTACAGTTCTGGTCAAAATAATGTAGCGAGATTCTATCCCGAATTATAATTGCCTTTGTATGTCTTTTTTCGAATCAAGGAAAATTGTTAACGATTCCACTGAAGCCATGATTTTTACCATTCAATGCGTGTTTACCTAAAATTTTGCAATGTAAATAAGAAAAGTGATATACCGTTGGAAAGCCAACATGTTGAAGCAACTTTTATCAACTTTGCAGAGTTGTACGTAAAAAGCACCGTTATGCAATTACTGTTTGAATTTTTAATGAAAAATCCATTTTAAAATTTCTGTTAAGTTTGAGTAACTGTATCTTGAAAGTGCCGATAATGTTGGCAACAGGAAAAACTTCAGTTTTTGTGAAATTTTATGTAGTTTCTGAAACTGAATTCAAATCTTGTATTAAGTCATCAGGAGTGCTGCAAATTACGATTTTGTGTGACAAGTCACGATTTTCGATGACTTTCACAAAAAGAGCGATAACAAGGTAACGGTAAAAAAAAATCCGATTGTATTGGGAATTTTCTTGCTGAAACAAGTTGCGCTATCAACCCTTACAGTATTGACCACCCAATGCGGGACACCCTGTATATAGACTAACATGTTAGTTGCAACTGGCTGAATCTGGGAACATTACGCTATCAGCTCTCACAAGAAGAATTTTCTTGTTCGTCTTATCGACACTAGCGACACTTATCTTCCAGCGGCCATACAGCGGACACATAGCGGATAATATCGGAAACACAAAAGTTCTCCCTATGAGAACGGATAGCAGAACATGCCAAAAACACACCTAATGAAACCGGGCCACACGGTAAGCGCGAACTCAAATCAAAACAGGCATTGTGTTTGTTGCGTAAGTTAACGGTACTTCAGATAAAAATCATAGTCATTTGAATTGCCATTAAATGCACTTTCTGTAGATATAACTTTCATAGTTGTAAGTTTCATACTTTTTGAGAAAATTTAATTTGAGTTCGAAAGTGGCGAGTGGCCCGATTTTTGTGAAGCCGAGTGTATTAAGACTGGCTCTCACTGTGAAACCATATACAAATCATACATTATGTCCAAATTGGTACAAAATTTTGTTCCTATGAAAATGAAATTTCAGATTCTCGTTGAGCTTTCAAACGAATCGCAAGAGCCTGTGTGCGTGTAAGTTTTACAGGGCTTTACCCAGTTGAAGAGAGTCAAGAGACACTCTTTTCATATCTTAAACTAGGCCTGTTCCAAAAACCGGGAACCCGGTACAAAACCGGTGTTCACTTGGTACCGGACCCGGTATTCTAAAGTACCGATATCCCGTTTTTTTTTTTGATACCGAGTTAAAAAGAACGATTCACTTTAACCATGAGCCGGTTTTTAACCCGGTACTCAAAAAAACCGGCTTATGGTTAAAAAAAACCGTCGGTACTGAAAAAAACCTGAGTCGGTTTTTAGCCCGGTACTCAAAAAAACCGGCTTATGGTTAAAAAACCGTCGGTACTGAAAAAAAAAACCTGAGTCAGGGACGAGGAAGAGAGCAAGTTGCCGTTGCGGGCTGTATCTTATGAAATTCACTTAGTGCCACGTGTGTGTGGTGTGGTGTATGATGTATGGTACCGCGGCGCCGGTGGTGCTTGACAAGAGAACAAAGTTGGGAGCGAGAAGAAAACAACCACGAGAGCACATGCGGCTCTGAAGTAAATTTATATTTCGCCATGACATCGCACATATTGAGTTTGAAGCGATACAACCAAAATTTAAAATACAACCAACTTGGTTGTGCGCATGCCTTGGCGAATTATAAATTTACTTCACAGCCGCATGTGCGCTCGTGGTTGTTTCCTTCTCGCTGGTGGTCTAATGGATATATGATATGTTTGAGTTTTAGGATCATATATGAGATATTACCGCCAAAACGGGCGATGTGCCTACACCGCAGGTCGAGCAACGCGAAACCATGGAGCGGTATAAAGAACGAGGCAAGGAAGTAGAAGAGCACAAGCACATGAAGTTTCAGAAAAAACACCACTAAGAATTCGGAATGAAAATACATTCTCTACAAGTTCTGTGCATTTATGCGACCCCGTATAATTTTTGATTGGTAGTTGCTTGATCACTTGAATTTGCATTAACACTTAATCCAATATCTTCACACACTTTTATATTTTCGTTAACAAAAGTATGTAAAATATCAACTGGTGTGCCATGCTTTGAAGCAGAATATGTTAACACATGTACCCAGGAACCACATAGACTTCTTGCCATGAAAACCATAATATAATTTGCAATCTTTGGCAACCTTTTAATCTCTCCAAAACGATAATCAACAAGACCATCAATTTTGTCATGCACTTCATTGTATTTCAAATCTCTTTTAATTTTGATTTATTCAAACATTAAACAAACAAATTTAGATTTTTCATCTAAAAGTAGGTACTAACATCGTCAGTTCACGTGAAATCCATGCAAATACTGTCAAAATTTTGATGATCGTGAAAGCGAATTCGCTTGGTGGTACTCATCATCATCAATGTGGCACGATAGCCCGACGTCGGGCCTTGGCCGCCGGAATCGTTGACCTCCAATTGTCGCGGTTACGTGACCTTGTCCTCCAGTTTCGGAAGCCCAGCAGCTGGTGGGCGTCTTCACCTACGGAGTTCTCCCAGCGAGCTCTCGGGCGTCCACGCAACCTCGCTCCGTCAATTCGCTGTGCGTTCATCACTTTCTTTGGCATGCGATTATCGTCTATCCGTTGTACATGCCCCGCCCATTGCAAACGTTGAAGCTTCACGATTTTCGATACTTCCAGCTCATCGTACAATTGATACAACTCATATGGTTGTACCGGATACGCCATTCATCTCGCTCGCGAACGGCCCCGAAAATTCACCGAAGGACCTTTCGTTCGAATCGGTCTAGCAAAATTTCGGAGGCTTGGGTGAGGGTCCATGTTTCGCAGCCATAACATAGCACGGGTCGGATGATCGTTTTGTACACGCGGAGCTTCGTATTCCTGTGCGAAAGTTTCGAATTAATTATAGGGAGGACCGAGAAATATATCTTAGAACGCGCGCGCGTTCTTAGATCACACCTCAAATGGGGAATGGAGAATTTCGTTTGGGGATTTTGGTTTGGGGATTTTGTGACTGGGGATATCGTATCCAACCCATATCAACGCCGTCTAGATATTAAGACCGCAATGTAGAATCTTAAACGTGAAATCGCCTACTAAATTTGCGCTGTCTTGTTGTTCCTTTTAATTAGGTCATATGCTTGACGTTGTTGTTTGTTCGTATCCGTCCACAATTTGTAGGGCCACGGCGAATAAGTGGATAAGTCGACTTATATCGAAAATGAGTTAAGTGCATTAAATTACTCTTACAAAAGTTCCGCGTAATATGCAGAAGTGTTTAAGCTTAAAACGCAACGCTTTCTTATTTACAGAAATGTGCATTTTCAGACAACTCACTCATTGATGTGGTTACCCGGTTAAGTATACTTGTACAGTTTTGTAGGGAAACTATTGGCTGGGAATAATTAGATAAGTCGACTTGTATTATTATTGAAATTGTGGATAAATTACATTCGGGTTGCCCCAATTTCGGCCTAAAATCGGAAATTAGCCTCAACGAACGCAAATAACTAAAGATTTCAACGATTAAACGATAAAAACTGGATGTCACAGAACTCATTGGCCGTGTTTTTTTAACAGCTAACATACTCTACGGGGTAATTTTCATACAAATGCTAACCCAAAATCATATCGTTTGCCAAATTATTAATTTGAAAAATTTTTAATGAAGAAAAAGCGTTTAAATTTGGGTTTCGTGTAAAAAAGGCTTTAATATAAGTATCATGTTTTCCAGTGGCGCAACCAGGATCTGGTCCTGGAGGGGGCTAATGCCATAGATATTACTGGGCATTTGAGTTTGCCTCCGAAAGTTGGGAGATTTTGTTATTTTCCTGTAATACGCTGATGTTTAAAGCCTCCATTGCAGCCTGTTTTTTTTTTATTTAATTTTATTCGTAGCTTAGCGTCGTGATAACGCAATTATAACGAAAACCCAATAGATCGTGAACCGAAACATACGGACAACTACATTTGATCAAATAGGACTTTCCTATAGACGATAATGTGATGTCCCTGATAATAACGGAATTTGAGGCCCTAGTAAATATTAAAACAAAAAGCGCGGATGCGAATAGGAAGTACGCCAGTCACTATACGCTACAAGCGATTCTATAACAGAAAGGATAGAATTCGCCGCATGAATTTATTATTTGGCTTTGCGGATTTTGGTCGTTATCACCCGTTCAGGAGTCCAAATATAGAGGTAGGGTCATCGCAAGACATTTTGCGAATAAGGTGAAGATGTGCAGCTTGGCAAAAAAATGGCCCTCCGAAATTAGAGCATAATTTATGATAGCCCGCGTTACTTCTTCTCCCTTGCCTTCTTCTTCTTGTAGCGGTGCAGAAAGGTGTGTAACCTCTGTGCATCTATGTGGGTACGATTTATGGTTGGTCAATGTTTGTGTCCGTGAGGTCTAAGGACAAAAACATAGCTGCTGCGATAGGGTTTTCCCACAGTGATATAGTGGTAAGATCAGTGGGCGCAGCGGGGCATTGAAACAAATGGCCCACATCATGAGGAGTGCCATTGCAGTTTGGACAGATGTTTTGGATGTCCGGGTTTATGCGAGAAAGGTACGAATTAAGGCGTTAACAAAAGCCCGACCGAAGTTGAGCTAGTGTTACTCTGGTGGCTCTCGGGAGCCTAATCTCCTCAGGCGAAATTGGTGGTGGGCGCTCTGAGAGGACTCTATTCGCACCTAAACTCGCGATAGACCGATTCACTTCTTCAGTGTGGATCGCTGCAATGGCGGCTCGGTATGTAACTTCATCGTAAGGGTCCCGTTTGTATCCCTGAACCTCTCTCTCAAGGTCTCGTAAACCACGCCTGACATGTCGTGGTGGAGGAATTCGGTCCATGAGATGATTATTGGGATGATCCTCACGGTAGCAACCAACAAGATACTGTTTAGAGAGTAGGAGATTGTGATCACGTATTGGCATCAATTTTGTCTCCTGATGTAAGTGATCCTGGGCAGACATCAGAAGGCAACCTGTCGCGATGCGTAGAGCGGCATTTTGGCAGACCTGATCTTTGGACCAGTTTGTGTCACATAGACTATGTGTCCAAACTGGGGCTGCACAATCAGCGGCCGCTCGACCCACCGCTTTATAAGTAGCTAGCATGGTTTCTTTATCTTTGCCCCAGGTGCTACCAGCTAGAGCTTTTAGGATGTTGTTCCTACTGCGCATTTTTTCACATACTGAAGCTGCATGATTCGCAGACGTCATCATGTTCTCTAGGTGAAGCCCGAGAATTTTGGGGTTTTTAACAGTAGGAACAGAATTGTTGCCAATACGTATACCCATCTCCCATCTGATGTCCTCCCACCAAGTGGTTAGGAAAGTCGCAGAGGATTTGGACGCAGAGATGGTGAGGTTTCGGCTTTGGAAAAATGCCTGTAATCGTCCTAGATAGCGATTAATTCGGAGGCGCATTTCATCCTTATCATTCCCTGTGGCGAGTACGGTGCAATCGTCAGCATAGGAAATCACCTCGATTCCTTCAGGTGGTGTGGGAAGGCCGGACATGTAGATGTTGAACAGAGTGGGGGAGAGTACCCCTCCCTGTGGAACACCTAATTTGATTTTCCTAAGCTTAGAACGTTTGCCTCGAATCTCGGTGAAGGAGTGCCGACCAGCTAGATAATTGGCAATCCAACGGATCTCTTATGCAGGAAGATGCATATTCAACAGGTTTGCTAGGAGCATTGAATGATTGACCTTATCGAATGCACTTGATAGGTCTATTGCCACCAGAATAGTTCTGTGACAACGACTGCGTTGATTTAGCCCATCACGAATGCGTGTAGTGATCGCATCGAGGGCAGTGGTGGTACTATGCATCTTCCTGAAGCCATGCTGGTGAGGTTCTAGCTTCGCATGTGCAACAAGAGTGGGGTGAATAAGGGCCTCCAGCGTCTTTGCGACAGGAGAAAGTATCGTAATGGGGCGGTAGGATTCCCCGAGATTTGCGCTCTTCCCTGGCTTGAGACAGGGAACAATTCGACCTGTTTTCCAGATTTCAGGGATGGCAAGCGTGGACATCGACAAGTTAAAGGCGGCCGTGAGATACTCAATGGCTGGAAGGTCGAGATGTTTCAACATGGTCATCGAAATGCCATCTGGTCCGAGGGCCTTGGAGTTTTTAGCATTCTCGATGACTTTTTTAACCTGGTCCGCTGTAAAAGATGGTATGGTGTCAACATTCCGGCTGCGAATCCGTCTTCTAATTTTGCGCTTGAGGCCGTCAGACTTGGGATGTTCAATAAATTGTTTATTGAACAGGCTAGCACACTGAAGAGGATCACAGGTTTTAGTGTTGCCAAATTCAATGGCGTTGTTGCCCTTTTCTTTCCGAGGATTGGAAAGGGCGCGGACGGTAGACCATAGTTTGCTGACACCTTCATTGAGGTTACATTCATCGAGGTGCTGATTCCATTTCGCCCTCCTATAGTCTTTAACTTGTCGGTCAATTTCGGAGTTAAGCTCCTGAATTCTGGGATCATCAGGGTGAGCGCTTCTGATCTGATCACGTTCGTCGGCTAATCTGGCGGCACTAGTGGGAAAGTTAGGCCGAACTTTCGGGATACGTCCTGCCGGAATAAAACGTGCCGCGGCTGTGGTAATGACGTTCCTAATATTTTTCTCGGCCTCATGAATGGTAATAGGTGATGTTAGCTCGGTGAACTTCGCCGACGAGTAAGCTTTGAAACCATCCCAATCGGCTTTCTTGTGATTGACAAACGTTCGCTTCTCTGACTTAGTCATGTTCGCTGGTTTGTCAATCTTTATAATGATTGGGAAGTGATCTGAATTAAGGGTGGTACGTACTTCCCATCGGGAAGCAGCAATTAGACTGGCACTGACAATAGTTATGTCAGGAGAACTACTGCAAGTGCCCACGACTCTAGTCGGCGAGTCTTCATTAAGTGAACAGAATTCTGAGGCGTCAAGTGATTCGGCGATAGCTATACCCCTGGCATTGTTGTTGAGGTCCGAATGCCAGAGCTCATGGTACGCATTAAAGTCGCCAAGGATGACCCTGTGCTCTCCGGAAAGGAGAGGACCAATATCGAAACGATAGCCAGAAGGGCAACTAGAGTGAGGTGGTACATATATATTAAAAATTTCGATATTGGTACTCCCTGATGGAACTGAGATGGCTTGAATTTCCGCCGTACCGTCAGCAACTACATCTAATACACAGTAATGTACGGACTTGTGTATTAGGAAGGCAAGTCCACCTCCAGGGTGAGGATCATCCGTGGCGGCCGGTCGATCTTTCCGCAGTATAACATATTCGCTATGGACGCTTAGAGACGAGTTTGCGTGAAGCAACGTCTCTTGGATGGCGGCGATGAGAATTCTGTTGGAACTCAAGAAGTGTGTGATCTCAGCGATTTTTCGGTGAATGCCATTACAGTTAAACTGTAATATAGATAGTGCAGTGAAAACTGCTGGAGGGGGAGGGCCAGGCGTAAGACTGGGTCTGGCATTCCTTATCATATTGTTTGGCGGTGTAGGGGGCAGTGGTGGGGAAGGTGGGCTGGGAGCAGCCCTGGGCTGCCCGGAATTTATACAACCTGGCGCAACATATGCTAAGGAGTGTTGACCTTGTCTACGTAACCCTGAACACCTAAAGTGAACCCATTCCCTGCAGCAATTACACTGCACTGATCTGGCATTCGAACCGATACGTTGGTTGCAGACACTACAAATCCATACCTCTGGGCCTGGATTTGTTTCAATACCGGCGCGAATTAGTAAAATTGAGAGCAGCCGCGCCGAGATGTAATGCTCCCAATATGACGAAAAAACACATACATCGTACCCACACATATACACAGACAAACACAACCTTCCTGCATCGAACCTTCAGGGCTCCTGCCGGGGCTCTTGCCAGGAAGGCATTTTGGCAGCTTTTGGCCGTTTTGCAAAACAAAACGGGTGTGGTCCGCCCCGTAGAGGCAGTTGCCGTAAGACCACTTCTCCCTTGCCTCGTTCTTTATACCGTTCCATGGTTTCGCGTTGCTCGACCTGCGGTGTAGGCAGATCGCCCGTTTTGGCGGTAATAGCCTGCGTTACTGCACGTGGAAAATAGCAATTAAGACAAGAACAAAGATCGGACCGAAGTTGGGCTAATGTCGTTCAACAGCTCCACAAACAGGACCCTCTCGATAAGAACCGATAGATTTTGGATGTCAACTAATACGTTGGCCGCTCCGTATGTTACGATATAACATCCAAAAACACAACGAAAATCTCATCAGAACAGCCCATTTGTATTTTATTATTTTTGCACAAAGATTTTTCTAAAATTCTAGGAAGGATGGTGCAACTTGTTTAGACAATCGAGACTGGTGCATAAATTATTCTCCAAAAGAACAATAATTCACATTTTATAAAAACTGCAACAAAGTGCATTGTTTCATATTTCATTTTGATTTTTTTCATTTCCCAATTTTTTGGGTCTGGGAGGGGCTTTGGCTTTGGTTGCGCCACTGATGTTTTCTAAATTTTTCCTTTTGATCGTTTTGGAAATAATTTGCGAATTACCCCAATAAATAAAACTTCCTATATTAGCATCATAATTAACCAGAAAAAGTTATACCGAAAAAAAAACAAAATTAAGCAAGCTTACGGTAAATATTGAGCAAACCGTGACCTAATATGTTTTCGGTGATAAATATAACGAAAACGAATTGCGAAAGCACTTACTGATGTTATTCAGCAAAAATTATTCGGAGCCTGAAAAGTTCTAGATTTTCCTGATTTCAACTATTTTAAATTATTTTTTATTTTCGATGGAATTTTCGGTTTTTCTATATGAACAAAAAATTGCAGATTCGAAAATTTAAGAGTAAAAACTCTTAAAAATTTAGTTAAACTTATTCACCCGATAGAAACTCAAAAAATTTATAGCCAATGCCGCATTTTTAAAATCGAGACTTAGACCTCTCCCGAAACCAAATCCTTGCTTTTATGTGGGGACAAATTTAAGAAATAATAACACACGAAAATTTGTGGTTGGATGAGTTACTTGCTTGGAGGCGTTTTGAACTTTCCAAAGGATGGCTATCACCAAAAATATATAAATGATTTATACTTCTACTCTCATTGAACTAAAGGCCGCCACGCCATTCAGAGTGAATGAGTGTATGCTTCAAGCAAAATTTTGCGTAGTCCCAATTTTTGAAGGCGGAATCGCATTAAAATTTTAATTTGAGGTTGCGATTAGGTGCTTTGGATTAAGACGAACCTGTACATCTAACTAGAATAAATTAAAAAAGCAATTTATTTTCTACAATTATTTTTGAGTTTTCAAAATCCATCTTTCCCTTAATTTTAGACCAATGAAAAAAATTAAGAATTTGCCGCCCCTAAAATTCCAGGTTGCTCATGTGGGAAATCCGGCCCTGGTAACAATGATAGGCCCATAAATAATAAAAAATATACCTCATCGAGCAAACTATTTAAAAAATTTTAATCAGAAATACTTTTATGGTGGATAACGACTTTTATTCTTATAGATTTCGATCGAGTATTGAAGGGTTAAATGTCCATACTTCCGGTTTGGATGAAAGTATTCAAATGAAATTCCGCAGATTAAATCCTGACACTGCAGAGGACTTCTAACAATAAGAAAAGTTTTTTCGAGTTGACACATTCGGCCAATATAGCACGGCAAACATTAGAAATGCTGTTCTGAAAAGTTATACTTTTCGACTTACCCACTTATTCCCCCCAACCCTAGATTTAATAGGCAAACGGTACAGCTGAGTTACGGCCTTGATGTATTTAGATGGCGTTGCTATTATCCGAACAATGACAAAGTATAGGGAAGTCTATTAAAATGAATCATTTTATGTACATACTATGTATGTTAGGTAAAACTTTACAGCTTCTGTTTTATAACCTGGCAGGCAGACAGGGACAGAAGTTCGAATGTGAGCTAAAACCAGTCAATATTCGGTATATTTGTGATATTGTCCTTACCAAAGTTGCGTTTGGTTGTGGAGCTGTTCATCTAAATTATAATATTTGAATTCAGAACTTGAAGGTTGAGAATATTACAGCAATGTTAAACTTTTAAATACATATATTATCAAGTTTGAAAGCAGTATTGACATAAGTGTGGTCAATATGCGCAGCTGAATGCATGTTCAAAGTTCCGATCTAAATTATTGGAAAAATACATATGTATGTAGATACTTTATGTACATAATGCACTACTATACAGGGTGTCCGGAAACTGTCGCATAAACGCACCGAATTATGATTCCTCAGTTGATTTTCAGCAAAAAAGTTGTACGAACATACCCCCTCAGCTTAACCCTTTAGCTGCCACAGGCATTTAAAGATTTTTGAAAAAATTGTTTTCTTGCACGACTTAAAGCCTAATATGTCGAAAGCTAGACCAGCAAGAATAGTGAAAGAAAATGATTATTACAGCCAATAAATTTACCTATAAAATAAAACAAACGACACTAAAATCGGATAAGAGGTTGGGTTTTTACAGAGCTTCAAAGTAAAATTTCTGTGATTTGACCCAAAAACAATCTTTTTTTCCATCTCAATTTTCTTCAACTTCAGCCAAGGTTAGGTGCTCGTACGATTCCTTTAAAAATTGGCGCATAGTCTTACGATCATATCTTTCTTACATTATTTTATTCTAGCTCCATTATTTCTAACAGTTTTAGTACCTTAAGTGAAAAAAAACTAGGGTTAATATTGGCTCGATTTTGATATCATTTGAATAAATTCTACTAAATTGCTGAACTTTAAGGCAATTTGAATTGAATTGAAATCGAGCTAAAATTAACCCTAGTTTTCTACACTTAACGTATAAAAACTGTTAGAAGTAATGGAGCTAGATTAAAATGATATAAGAAAGATTTGATTGTAAGACTATGCGCCAATTTTTAAAAGAATCGTACAAGCACCTCACCTTGGCGAGCGTAGCGAAGCCCCCTAGTATTACTAAATTTGTTGGCTGTAATACTAATTTTATTTCACTATTCTAGCTGTTGTAAGTTGTAAGACAAAACATTTTAAAATATGATCAATATTTATACAGGGTGTCCGGAAACTGCCGCATAAACGCACCGGATTGTGATTCCTCATGTGATTTCCAGCAAAAAAAGCTTACAACTTTTTTTGCTGGAAATCACATGAGGAATCACAATCCGGTGCGTTTATGCGGCAGTTTCCGGACACCCTGTATAAATATTGATCATATTTTAAAATGTTTTGTCTTATCACGATGCCGTATGAAATGAAACAACTGTCCAGGCAAGTTCATATTAATCCCTTTATAGTATAATACAGATAGTTTTAGACCCAAACATAAAAAAAAATTGTTTATGCTAAATTGTTGAATACACTGCCCAATATACGCAGTAAAAAATTATACTAATTTGCGCTATGGGTCAAGGGGAAGGGGGTGGCAAAGGGATGAAAATTCAGTTCTTTGCAAATATCTGGAAACATGTTATGACATGTTATGACGAAACAAATAACACAAAATTACCTTTGTAATGATATATGTATTATTACAATCTAGACATTTTCTCGAAAATTTATACCCTAGACCAAAAATATTATATTGAATTTCAATTTTTTAGTTTAACATTTTGCACTGTAACTTTTGATAGAATAGACTTAAGGTACGTTGTCCTCGACGCGGCCGCAGCGAGTCTAGCGACTCCAGCGGCTCTACAGCAAGTTCCCTACCCCAAGCAGCCGTCGCCCGAAGCCCCACAAACAAGCAAGTGCACCACGTTCACCATTCGTGCATGCATTATGTACAACAAGAGTCCCGCGACTGCTTTCTATATACAGACTAGTGATGTGTAGCACATGAATGAGTCGTTCATTTTGAACGACTCAGCAAACTGAGCAAATGAGTCGGCTCAGCAGCGTTGCTACTGATTCGTTCAGTTAAAAAATATATAAAATACTTAAAATCTATAATTTACCGATTTGTAGAATAGCAACCGCCAACACTAACATTTATCCAGTCAAAATCAACGATTTTCATTGAACAATGCTCAATGTGACGGTGTGGCACTCTACGGAGCACTGAGCTGATTTTTACTCTGACACACTGAACTGATGTGCTCACTGCTCAGTGTGCATCATCGAGTACTGACCGACCGAGCACTGAGTTGTTTGTTACTCTTCCTCAGATACATTCTGTTGTGCTGAGTGAGTGCTCACTACTCTGCTCAGTGTGCATCACCGAGTTTTCCAACTATCAGATACATTCTGTTGTGCTGAGTGAGAATGATGTGATCGATTCGTATGAACCGTAATGAGTAGTAGCATGTCCATCTAGCACTATGAACGAAATGAGTCATTGAACGAGTTTTAATGAACGACTCAGTGAAAAGAGTCAGAGGTGATGTGTCGGCTCAGTGAAATGAGTCGAAATTCACATCACTAATACAGACAGATTCGTGTATGAGCGGAATCAGTACGACTATTGTGTGAAACAACTACCCTACTCCAAGCAGCCGTCGCCCGAAGCCTACAAACAAGCAAGTGCACCACGGTCACCATTCGTGCATGCATTATGTACAACAAGATCCGCGCTATTGCTTTCTATATACATACATGCTATTCGTATATCGGCCGAACGAATACTACCGTTGTGCGAAACAACTACCCTACCCCAAGCAGCCGTCGCCCGAAGCCTACAAACAGGCGAGTGCACCACGTTCACCACTCATGCGGGCATTATACAGGGTGTCCCGCAACCGGTGGTACATAGCCCACCAAACAAAATGATTCGCCGGCGATCTGAAGACGATTTGCCAAGACGAGAAATTTGTTCGCCGGCGAACTCGTGTTCAGATCGCAAACAGATTGCCTGAGAAGAATATGGTACTTCTATGGCGAATTGCCCCGGTGAACCGAAAGCAATACGCCAATATAATTCGAAAGCGATACGTGGCGGCGAACTAAATACGATACGCATTTACGACTCGTAGAAGTTTTGTCATTACGAAACGTAAATTTTGCATTTGGGATTCGTAGAAGTTTTTCCATTAACAATTTGCATTGATGATTCGTAGAAGATGACTTTTGCCCGACCAGATTCGAATTGGTGTTTATTTTATTACATGTGAACAGTAGATAACTCGATAACTCGAAGCTGAAGAGAACTTTTATTTCGACTTATGGAAATTATGAGGTATCGAGTTGAGTCATTGAGTCCAAATCAAAGAAAATTCGACATGTAGAGTCCAGTCTTTTATACTTTAACTTCGAGTTATAGAATTGCTTTTTTTTTCATCATAATGAAGAAAAGTCTGATTCGAATTTTCATCGCCGCCGTGAATTATGCTCGAAAGATACGCAAATTGTTCGCCATGATGAAGAAAGTTCGTACTGACTTAGAATATTATTCATCATGGAGTACTATTTACGTAAAATCTGACGATAGTTCGTCTAGTCGAAGAAAACTCGAATCAGACTTTTGTTCATTGTGGTGAAAGTTCGCCAAATTGTTTGGTGGGAGGATAATGGGAGATAGTACAGCTCATTTGAGGACAATAAATGTTCTACACGACCCCTCTATCTTTAACCGTTAGAAAGTTATAGCATTTTTTGATAAAAGTGTCAGAAACCCCGACTTGCCGAGCAAAATCACTATTTGCCACGCTCCCAAATATTGGATCCGAAATTTGACTTCACTTTCTGAAACTGCACAAAATTCTACATAAAATAACGGTTTTGCCAATTAAATTATTTAAAAACCTACCCAGATACAACCACTCAAACTTTAAAGAAATTTGGAAATTGATATTTTCTTGTAAATTCAAATTGCAAAATCGTAACGGTACTTTGAACTGACAAATGTGCAAAGTTTACAAAAGTTGCATCATTATGTCAGCTTTCGAACGACATATAAAAAATAGGGTCTTAAGGACTGAAAAATTGAAAATATTACGTGTTTAACAGAAAAAAACATGGTCTCAAGAGAAATTCAAAGTATACATTTTATTAAGTAAACAATATTTTTTTTATAAAAACTAAAAAGAAAGATTATTGAGAATAGGAACTTTTAGATTATAAATGCTGTTCAAAGTGTCCTCCTCCATATCGGACACAAATTCGGCACCTTCTACCAACAGAAGAGACCGCCTTAAGCATCTCTTCCCTTTTTTCGCGCAAATTATTGCAAGCCATTTTAATTTTTTGCAAAAGATGTTCCCGGGACACTATTGGCTCATCGTAAACTTCATTTTTGAGTCTACCCCATACATGGAAATCAAGCGGCGTTAAGTCGGGACTTCTAGGAGGCCAAGCGACAGGCCCGTATCGTCCAATCCATTTTTCATGAAACTCACTATTCAAAAATTCCGTAACAATTCTTCCGCTGTGAGCCGGACATCCGTCCATTTGCCACCATATTTCTGATAATCTAGCTAATGGAATTTCATCTACGACCTTCGGCACGACTTCTGTTTCGAGAATCTGGTGGAACGCGGATGAATTGAGTCTTTGAGGAAGAATAATTTCAGGTAGTAGTTCATCTCCAAGAACACCGATCCAGATATTTGCACTAAACTCGTGCTGGTATCTCGAAGTACGAGTTTCGCGGGGGTTCTGATGAGACCAGAAATGGGTGTTGCGGGTATTGAATACACCACTCCGAGTAAAAGTAGCCTCATCTGTCCATATTATTTTTCTTTGGAAGTGCCGATCCGCTGCCAATCTTTGTATGAACCAACTACAGAAAGTCCTTCTTCTTTCAAAGTCGGAAGGCAGTAGATCTTGCACTTCCGTTAAATGATATGGATATTGACTATCCTCTTGTAGTGTTCGGTGAATTGTCATACGAGGCACACCCATTTGAATAGCCGCCCTTCTCGTGCTTGAATCCGAGTTCGTCCTGAAGTGACGAAGAATTTCTTCTTGCAGCCGTGCCGTAGTACGTTGACTTCGCTCTAACGTGTAATGGTTCGGTGTTCTACCAGTTTGTCGCAGTGTGTTAAACGCCCTAACAAACGTTCGGCTGTCCGGAACCTGTCTTTGGGGGAAGCGACGACCATACTCGCGAACTGCTTCGCGTCCGTTACATCCAGCTATACCATACACCAACACCATATCAGCGTACTCGATATCCGAATATTTTGTCGCCATCTAATAAAACATCACACTAATAACGATTTTAATAAATACTACTAATAATAATACCTGTTTTAATATTAACGTTCTAGCAACAGATCAATTGTGTGATAATCAATGCTAATCAGTTGAATTAAACTGGTGGAATAACGAACTGAAGCAAATGACTTTAAAATAACAAGGATTAACCGTTAATATTACCGTTTTCTCAACAAGTACATTTTCACATTTTTCCAGAATGAAATATCTTCAAGGCAAAGTTCGTTGACACCTTAATTTCACTATTTTTTGAAAACCATTAATAATAATTGAAGTATGTATGTATTTTAATTAGATTTGTTCTGCTTTAGTTTCGCGTTTTTTTTTCTTTTACACGTAATATTTTCAATTTTTCAGTCCTTAAGACCCTATTTTTTGTATGTCGTTCGAAAGCTGACATAATGATGCAACTTTTGTAAACTTTGCACATTTGTCAGTTCAAAGTACCGTTACGATTTTGCAATTTGAATTTACAAGAAAATATCAATTTCCAAATTTCTTTAAAGTTTGAGTGGTTGTATCTGGGTAGGTTTTTAAATAATTTAATTGGCAAAACCGTTATTTTATGTAGAATTTTGTGCAGGTTCAGAAAGTGAAGTCAAATTTCGGATCCAATATTTGGGAGCGTGGCAAATAGTGATTTTGCTCGGCAAGTCGGGGTTTCTGACACTTTTATCAAAAAATGCTATAACTTTCTAACGGTTAAAGATAGAGGGGTCGTGTAGAACATTTATTGTCCTCAAATGAGCTGTACTATCTCCCATTATCCTATGTACCACCGGTTGCGGGACACCCTGTATAAAACAAGAGCCGAGCGGTTCATTCATTGTGGAGCTATGCCAAGCGATTATCAACTGAAAACGAGTTTTTATATGCAATGGCCACTGGGCGAGCCGCAGTCGCGAGAGCCGCTGGGGCCGTGCCGAGGAAAACGTACCTTTATAGTCATAAGATCTTGTCCATATATTGCTAACAAAATTTATTTGATTTGTACCAAAAATTGAAGTGGTCCGATCATTGACACCCCCTCACTCCTCCTAACATTTTTCAAAAAGGTATGCTTGTCGCTTCTTTTCGAACTGAGCCAGGCATATCAAATTTGGTGGAGTGCCTCCTCTACTCTGTTATAATGAAGTTCTAAGAGATGCATTTATGATAGAATTTTGAAGTGAAAAAATGTGAAATTTGTTAATTTTTGGGTTTACTTTGTATGGGGGGTGCTCTCAGCTTTGATCAGATAGTAATAATTTTTGGTGAGGAGTATAATGGGGCTTAGACTAGGCATCCCAGCAAACTAGACTAGGCATCCCAGCAGATCTGCCTGGCTTAATTTGAAAATAAGTTACAGGCATGCATTTTTGAAAAATGTCAGAAGGAGCGAGGGAACTGTCGATGGGGAAAGCTGGATTTTTACATGAGCCTTCGAGTCCCAAACAAGACCCTAAAAGTCCTCGTCTGTACGAGTGCTGCTAGCGGTGCTACAGAGGGTCAAAGACCCTCAAAAAAAAATTTTTTTTATTAACTCGATAACGGTAAAATGTGCTGAAAAGTAGTGTAGGTCAAATTTGTAGCTCTTGTGGTTCCGGATTAACGTGACAAAGGTCGATTTTGATTCGAGCATTCCTAAGGGTGCCTGGATGTCCAACGGTATTTTTAAGAAGGTTTCACGAAAATCTCTTTAACGGTATCTCTGGCTAAAATATGTTGTATGGCTAATTCGTAGCAAATACGGTTTGAAGAAAGTGGCCAATTTTCTCATCAATATGTGTACTCTTAAGGGTGCTACGGGTGTTCAAACCTTAGAAAAGCGAGAATTTTTGGGGTTTTCGTGAATATCTCTGTAACGGGGGTGTATGCTGTAAAGCCGTCTATGAGAAATTTGTAGTCCCCATCGATGGGAGGGCCCCAAGGAAGTTATGATGGGTCAAATGTCAAAATTTACAGTTTTCGGAGAATATCCCTATAACGGTAATGTTCACCAAAAAGTGTTATATGACGAAACGAATTTGTAACTTGTTCAACGCCTAAATTAACACCAAAAATCAGATCGATACGTACAATTCTAAGGGGATTATGTCGGATCAATAACTAGTCAGTAATTAGTGAAATTGTAAATCGTATATATATCCGTGTGTGTTGTAATAAATAGTGTTATAGTAAAGCGAGTGTTATTCATTATCGTGTACGCGAAAATCTATCGAGCCCACTGGAACTAGAAAAGACAACAAAAATATAACAATTGGTGTCAGAAGTGGGATTTTCAAATACGGTGTAGTGTGACTCGTGCGCGGAATATACGACGTGAAACTGCGAGTGTCGAGTGAATTCGAGAATATTGGAGAACTCGACGAGAGTTATCGAGAAAGTTCTGGATTGTATGAACTTACGCAGTCGTGTTGAACTAGTGTGGACAGATTCTGTGCGTGAAACTGTGTGACGAGTGCATTCGGGAATATTCGAGAACTCTACGAGAATTTTCGATATAGTTCGCGACGGGAAAGTTCTGGAAAGTGAACGCAATCGTGTCAGACTAGTGTGAGAAGATCCGGGAAACGTGAAATTGCGAGTGTCGTGTGAACATTCGAGAAGGCGACGAGAATTTTCTGGAAAATTCGCGACATAAAATTCTGGAAAGTGAACGCAATCGTGTCGGACTAGTGTAAAGAGATCCGGTAAAGGTCAAATTGGGTGTCTCAGTGAACATTCGAGAACTCGACGAAAATTTTCGGGAAAGTTCGAGACGGAAAGTTCTGGAAAGTGAACTTACGAGCTTCGGGTCGGACTATTGTGGACAGAAAAACTTCTCGAAAAAGAATTAGTGCCGTAACGTGTAGAATTCGAAAACATTCTAGAAAGTTCGATTCGTGTAATATTGAACTGTGGACAGTTTATAGTCGAGAAACAAAATGCCGCGTAATATCTCGCAACTAACAACGGCCAAATTGAAGCGTGAACTGGCAAAATGGAATTTATCGACTTCGGGAAACAAAAGCGCGTTGCTTGCACTGAGAGATGAAGGACAGGATCCCGATACGGTAGAGTTTCGGGAAGAGCAAGACTCTTGTGAGGCAAGTGCAGAAGAAGAAGTCAGAGACCCAATGATGCAGTTACTGAAAGCGATGACTGAGTTAAACCAGCGATCAGCCAAGTCGGAGGAAGCAATGAGCAAGATGAATGAGCGGTCGGTGAAGTCTGAGGAGGCACTCATCGCATTAAGTGAACGATCAGCCAAGATGGAGGAATCAATAAAGTCCGAACTGAAGGAACAGAATGCCAAGACTGAGGAAGCACTCATCGAACGAATTGCGGGTTCCGAAAGGTCGCTAGCAACCAAGCAGGAAGAAGCGTTCAGCCATTTAAAGACCAGCCTGGAGCACCAATTTGAAAAACAAAAAGGTGAAGTTCTGAATATAATCGACGAGAAATTCAAAACGGTGACCGAAGAGGTGCATAAGTTTAAGTCGGTGGCGGAAGAAGTCCAAATGTTAAGGAATGATCTGGAACGTTTAAAAACACCGAACGTCAACCATCATCAGCAGAGTTTCGTAGTAGTTGAAGATTTCCAGAAGTCGAATAGCGACCGCGAAACATCGAGAAAAAGTGAAATATTTAAAACCGACTCCAATATTAAAAGTCTAAAAGCGCCGACTTTCGATGGACAAATGTCTTGGAACATCTACAAGACACAATTTGAGGCCGCTGCGGTGGTAAATGGTTGGTGAGTGAGCGTGCCACGGCTCTTGTTCTAGCATTGAGAGGACCTGCTGATGAAATCCTGCAATCGATTCCTGCTGCACTGCAGACATTTTATGTGGAGCTTGTGAAGGCGTTGAATGGGCGATAGGGTGACGAGCACATGAAGCAAATTTATCGATCACAGCTTCGTAACCGGACACAGAAGCCAGGAGAAGCTCTTCAGCAATTGGCGCAAGATATTGAACGGCTGGCTCTTTTGTCATACCCGACTTCGGAGCCAGAACATCGGGACGAAACAGCCGTGAATGTGTTCGCTACAGCTCTCCTGGAGCGTGAACTTCAACAGGCGTTACGGCTAGCTGACAAGCGGACGATCAGGGACGCACTTGCATACAGTCTGACATTTGAAGCTGCGAAGCAAGCCACCCGTAATTGTGTGCGAGTCCGAGAAGTAGTAGAGGATTGTGTCTGTCAGCGAATGGATGCAAGGCAAGCTATCAAGGGAGATGCAATTCGGTGCTGGAACTGCGGTGAAAACGGTCATGTCCGAAGGAATTGTCAACAGCCGAGGAAGACCAGAACATTCTGCAAGAAGTATGCCCAGCAGGCGAGAAAAACGAGTTGGCCAAGAGCGAACCGAGTTCGAGAAGTAACGGATAATTACGTTTGTTCGTCTACAAGTGGACACAGTGCGTTCGTGACCAGTGACAGTTGACATTTGTAAAGCCCACAACCTCCAGTGCTTCTGAACCCAAAAGTTTAAATATGCCGAGCGTTTATTACGAAACAAAGATTATGGTTTGCTTTAATGTGTTTTTGATGTGTAAGTGGTAAAATAGTATACATCAACATCGTACTTACCATATTTATCTCAAAAATCAACGCACTGGCATGTGTATATCATAGCAAGTCACACGAAATGACAGGCTGACAGCCACTGATATTTGGATTGTGGACAATTTGTGGATTGTACTGAGCGGTACTTTGGCAGTACTAAGCGCGGACCATGACCAACCATGGCACTACTAGTGTTGCATGACCACTGACAGATCAGCTGATAATCCGGCCTGTCTATCTAGATGGCAGTGGTGTCACACGTGTATCTTTTGTGCGTCGTGAATGAATATGTGTATCAGATCAGTGCATTTAGAGTTCATTCTTATAGGAAGACGAATTGGCAGTTGCTACGACACGTCCGCATCCACATCGATATCCGCGTCCACTTCAACATCCGTTGTGTCCACAAAGACTTCAACATCTACATCATAGTGCAGTCATATAAGCATTTCAAATAGAAAAAAATAGAGTAAGGTTAAATCTTGTGGTTTTTGAATCAGTGGGCTCCCAGAAATCTAAAACTCATTTTGCTAAAAAAAATTTTGATCGGAAAGGTCACAAAAAGGACAAAAAAGGATACTCTTTAATCCTTGACCGGAGGTCGGCATGTGGGGTATCAAATCAAAGGGGACGTCAAGTACATTACATAGCCGGTGTTTGTTCTATGTTTCAAGGACCCTCAACGGAATAAATCGAGATTAAATGGATAATTATTGTGTTTCCCGTGTATCTTTTCGAAGCCCTAATTACGAGAGTAATTCAAATTGTCACTACGTTTCTCACTTTTCCGAATCTCTAATAGCTAAAGATTCTACCATTAAATTTGCTAAGAAAAAAAATGATCGGAAAACTCTCAAAAAGGACACTAATTACAAACCTTGATCGAACGTGGGCATGTGGGGTGTCATATCAAAGAGGGCGTCGAGTACATTCCATATCTGGCGTTTTTTACTTGTTTCAAGGACCCTCACAGGAGCAAATTGGGATCCAATGAAAAATTTTCATGTTTCTCGTATTATGTATCTTTCCAAAGCCGTAATTTTTCGTTTTGGCCCGAATTTTTCCATTTAGTGTCCTTGAAACAGCAAACAAACAGCGGATATGCAATGCACTCAACGTCCTCTTTGACATGACATCCCGCATGCTCACTTTCAATCAAGGTTTGTAATTAGTGTCCTTTAATGTCCTTTTTCAGAGCTTTCCGATAATTTTTTTTAGCAAATTTAATGGTAGAATCTTAACCTATCATAGATTCGGAAAAGTGAGAAACGTAGTGACAACTTGGATTATTATCGTAGTTATGGCATAGAGTAGGAATAGAGTTGGAACTCCATACAAAATTAAAATCGGCTGAAAAACATTTTACCTTTGAGTGTGTACTGTAAGTAACGTGTACATACAGGAAGATACTGAATAATCGAAGCCTTCCCCTTAGCATCATTTAAATCCCTAAGAATGAATAGACTAACTAGCTTAACGATTCGATCTCTTTCTTAAATGTAAAAAATAATCTCCTCCTAAATAGTCCACCTCCACTCTCCCGCTACAGGCACACAAATTGACCGTTTTCAGTACTGGGACGAGATGGGTGGAGTCTCCCTCCATCTAAAACTGGAAATGCCTCGTGAGCAAGCACTTCATATTTGTTTATTGAGGATGAAGATCATATTCGTTATATTAACGTATTATAGAAAATTATGTAAAAAACACAAACTATCAACATTTTTCGTCTCCAAGTGGATCTTCACGCAAGTGAACATAAAAAAAATTCATGCAAAATGTCGTATTGTTCACGAAATGGTCGTGTAAATTTTCGTCTACAATAGAGTTGCCGTGTAATATTATTTTCCTGACCACAAATGGATTGTCTTCAACACATAACATCAAATCATACTATTTTACGTACAATAAAACGATTATCGACAATTTAAGAACGCTTTTCTATATAACAACCATTCTAAATAATAAAATAAAAATCTCAATTGAAATTTTTAAGATTATGCACACTACGCTATTGTACATACCGAAATGGTAACACCGAGCATCCATTGTTTTTAAACGAAAATGGCACCGGGGCGGGGTTTGTGTCATTTTCGTTTCGTTTTCGGTGTTACCATTTCGGTATGTACAATAGCGTAGTGCGCAAATTGTTAAAAATGTTAATTGAAAAGTGTTATTTAGAGTGGTAGTTATATAGAAAAACATTCTTAAATTGTGAATCGATTTATTGTACGTTAAGAAGTATGATTTGATGCTATGTGTTGACGATAATCCATTTGCGGTCAGGGAATTGATATTACACGGCAACTCTAAATGTCGACGAAAATTTACACACTAATGCAATGAAAAAGTTAAGGCACACGACTGCAATTAATGTTTTCGACCACGCATACACTTAAAAGTAAAACTTTATGACTCTCTGGTAAACAAAAATTAGCTATAGCTGTCTTTCTCAATACAATGGGCAGTTTAATGGAAATTCTATTCGTCTCACATTATTTATTTGTAGTGGTTTCCCTCTGGCAAAATTATTTTGTTCTAAGTTCCTGATCTATGTATATCTGATCTGTGGTTATGGCTTTAGAAAGATACACGGAAAACACAATAATTTTCGATTTAATCTCGATTGATTCCGTTGAGGGTCCTTGAAACAGGAAACAAACACCGTAATGTACTCGACGTCCCCTTTGATTTGATACCCCACATGCTGACCTCCGGCCAAGGTTTAAAGAGTATCCTCTTTTGTCCTTTTTGGGACATTTCCGATCAAAATTTTTTTTTAGCAAAATGAGTTTTAGATTCCTGGGAGCTCGCTGATTCAAAAACCACAAAAAATAGCCTTACTCGATCAATATACAAGTCTACACTAAAGTAATAACATTCAAAGTTTGGTTTTTGTTTTGCTTAAAATTAACGTACTCTAAATTTTTTCTATTTGGAGGCCTGAAATGGGATATTTTGACTGCACTATATACATTGTCTAGAAATAAAACTCAGTAAACTAATTTTGAAACATTATGAATACTTCTGACAATATTATTTGATTATCTTTTTAGTTCAACATGTTTCTCTTTTAGGGCACCATTACATAGTCATATTTCTATACGAACATCAGCTTAACGAGTGTGTATCCATTATTTTGCTAAAATTCTAAGCAATTCAATGAAAAACCGGTTAACCGAAAACCGGTACCTTGAGTCCGGTTAAAACCGGACGGTCTAACCGGCTTTGCGAAAAAACCGAAAAAACCGAAAACCGGGCTATGGGCCGGTTTTTGACATCCCTATTTTGAGCACTATATGGGTATATTTTCTATATATACATGTTCCTTTAGCCCATAGTCGATACTAGGAAAGTAGAACCATTACAAAAATATTTAAATACTTTCGCAATTGGATGCAAAACTACGGTCGCTGAGCGATCATCACATGAATTGTCTCTACGAACGTACCTTAAAGAACGAGCATCAGAAGCCGAGAGCGAAAATGAAAGTCATACATGTGGATCGACTGGCACTCTATCGAGGCGACGATACGGAGGAGACCGAAGCGTGTTCTGTTCGGGATAGGCCTGTTCGGTACCGAGATTCCAGTACCGGGTTTCGGTTTTTTTCTATACCCGGTACCACAAGCGGTTTCCCTGACTCAGGTTTTTTTTCAGTACCGACGGTTTTTTTTAAGCATAAGCCGGTTTTTTTGAGTACCGGGTTAAAAACCGGTACCAAAAAAAACGGCTCATGGTTGAAGTGAATCGTTCTTTTTAACTCGGTACCAGAAAAAACGGGATATCGGTACTTTAGAATATCGGGTCCGGTACCAAGTGAACACCGGTTTTGTACCGGGATCCCGGTTTTTGGAACAGGCCTAGTTCGGGACGAACAGGTTTAAGGAGGGGGTAATGTGATGTGTCTGGACTATACGTCAATCCAAATTGTATTTCCATACTTGTCACCAGATGGCGCTAGTGTCGCTAGCGAAAAATAGGGTTGACCTATTACACTTTCTGAAAGTTTCCAGAAAGTGCGCCACCGAACTTTCTGGAACAGTGGAAACGACTATATAAGGGCGTCGACTAGTGTCGACGAGTCAGTATAGTTTACTCGTGGATTGTGTCGGATCAATAACTAGTCAGTAATTAGTGAAATTGTAAATCGTGTATATATCCGTGTGTGTTGTAATAAATAGTGTTACAGTAAAGCGAGTGTTATTCATTATCGTGTACGCGAAAATCTATCAAACCCACTGGAACGTCTAGAAAAGACAAGAAAAATATAACAATATCTTAGTAACGGTAACTTATGCGAGTGGTCTGCAATGAATATGTTACTTCAATAGATCTAAATACAATGCCAAGACACCCGATCTGTACCTGCCCTAATGGGAGCTACGTAGGGCCAAACTTAAAAAAAAAACAACGGTTTCCTGGAATTGTTCTATGTATAAGGGTACCATGTACTCGTAGTGTTTTGTACTTAGATCTATTGAAGAAACATATTCATAGCAGACGACTTTCCCGAATAAGGTACGATATATATTCGATTATAAATTAAACTAAAACACAGTTTTTAGGGTTTTTAAAAAAAAATTCAAAAAACCCTTATGAAATCAATTTTGTCCGTCCGTCCGTCTGTTCACTAAATAACTCTCGAACGGCTCAACCGATTGTCATGAAATTTGGTAGGAATGTGTAGAATGGTTACAGTCTTTGGCACAAATACCTTAGAAGTTGGTAGGAAGAAGATAACTGAGTGTCCCAAACGTTTGAAAAAAGACGACTTTTTAATTTTTATCGGAGATTGACGTATGGGTATTTAAATCAAAGATCTAAACGAGTAAATCTCATATCAGTTAAAATTTTCCAGTTTCGAGTAACGGTAAAAAAGTTATTGGCGTTTAAAGTTAAACTTCATTTTCGACCTCCGTTTTTCTAAACCGTTATAGGGGAGGGGTCGATATGAAACTTTGCATAAAGATTGGTCAGTATGGCCACATATTAATAACTATATAGATTGTCTGTGGTATGGCCTTATATACGTTAAATATTAAGACTGTTAACTTTTGCTAAGGAAAAGGAAATAACAGCAAATTTGTAAAATTTCAATTTGAAAATTCAGCTAAGGGTTTTTTTTAGAAAATTACATAGGGGATATGTCTACGTATTTTCATTCAAATAACTGTATCCAAACCGGAAATATAGCCAAATAAGTATTTAGTAAGGGCCTTTCACAATGCAAGGGAAGCCTCTTAAGCATTTCTTCAATGCATATCTTTTAACTTGATGAAACAATGAACGTGAAATTTGGTGGACATGCATAGAATGGTAATAGTGTTTGCCACAAATATTTTTGAAGTTTGTAGGACCAAGTTAACAGGGTGTCCCTGAAGCTGTAAGAGTATACTTGTTCAATACTCATAGGAAAGCTTGCGTGGGCTCTTACGTCAGGGGACACAATGGAATCAATTCATATAAGTTGCTTTTCCTTGATTAAAAAAACAGTAACAGTAGATTTACAGATAATAATTCAGTTCATATATAAAGCCAAGCCATCCTTACGTTTGCCTGAGTTTCTTTTTGCTCAAGGCCATCAGAAATCTTAAATCGAAAAATGCCTGTAGATTTGCATTGGAGTACTTTTATACAAACTGGGTAAATAATAAATATATTTTTGGATTGGTCTTATTAAAGGTGGAACAGAATGAAAGGCGCTAGACTTTAAATCTGGAATGCGTTTATTTAGACCAATCCAAAAATAGATTTACAGGAAGCATTTCATTAATGTTGTGCACAATTCTTATTTATTGCTTATAAAATATATGTACAAAAAATATATTCACTATGCATTAAAATTCTAAAAAACCCTCGTATTGCGGGCGCAGCCCTCTGTACGCCGGTATTTCTAGCTTGGCGGGGCAAAAGTTATCGATACTCGCTTTTCGTTTTCTGACCTTTCGATATTTTTATTTTGTAGGAACAGGGTTGATAAACTTTGCTTTAGTTGTTTTTTCGCATGAATGTTAATAATTTTTTGTACTAAACATTTCCCGTATCCGTTTACTCTTGCAACTTCCATGATAAAATTGTGTTCTCTTCTTCACGACTCATGCTACATACAATACTGGATGATAGCTCAACTCATTTGGGTAGAATTAATGTTCCACATTACCCCTCTATCGTTAACCGTTATAAAGTTTTAGCATTTTTTATTTAAATAGTGTCAAAAAGCTCGACTTGCCGATCAAAATCAATATTTGCCACACTCCCAAATATTTTATCCGAGATTTGACTTCACTTTCTGAAACTGTATAAAATTCTACATAAAATAACTGTTTTCCCAATTAAATAATTTAAAAAACTTTCCAGATACTACCATTCAAACTTTAATGAAATTCTAAAATGGGATTTTCATTGAAAATTCAAATTTTAAAATCGTAACGGTATTTCGAACTGAAAAATGTGTAAAGTTGTCAAAAGTTGCCTCCTAATAGGTGTGTTTTTTTGGTTATCCCGTGCAGGTTTGGGTAACGAAAATTCATATAAAAAAATGACAAGTGAATCAGCTGGCATTTTTTTATATGGAGTTTCGTTACCCAAACCTGCACGGGATAACCAAAAAAACACACCTAATATTAGCTTTCGAACAACATAAAAAATTAGGGTCTTAGGATTTGAAAAATTACATATCTTACGTAGTAAAGAGAAAAAAACGTGACCGAGGTTAATTCCGGGCTAATATTTTTTCCGGCGTACCTATGACTTGTGTTTAATCCCTACCCCACCATTTTTTGCTTCCGTTTTCACATAAGTTGCGTTACTTCGATAAAACATATTTGCGTTAGGTTTGGTTGAAATAACTGCACAAACGAGCAGAGGCCTGATAGCTTTTAAAACATCGTAAAAGAGGGAAATTGTATGCCACAAAAATGGTTTTGTCGCTAGAACGCTTAGCATAATATTTGGATCTTCTTAGACATCTTTGGAAAATTTCACTTTTGTAGAAATCTAAACTCTTTGCATCACATCAACTTTAATTGCGTACCGACGGACTACCAGGTAGGATAGTATAGAGGAGTTAGCATTTCGTTCCTTTTCTGAAAGCGATTCAGTTGGTAAGATGGAGGAGTGGGCGATTGAGCACCGTCCCTTCAACATTTATCGGAATGCAACTTGCCCTTCGCACAACACCCCATTGCATTGCGGAAAAAAAACCTTCAAAAATTTTTCAGCAAGATGGGATGGGATCCGCCAGGATAAATATCCAGATTTGTCCACGCCCCAGTCGGTCCATTTAATCAGCACTGACCCTATATTTGAAATCACGATATTAATATAAACCACACATGTTGTAACGAAAACTCTTCTGTTAGGAGGCCGTGCGAATTAAAGTTGATCTGCTGTGAAAAGTGGAAGAAAGCTGCCGACAACGACGCCAGTTTAGTGATGAAAACGGCATAATATTTTTTTTAAGGAAATGTGTCTAAATGTGTGTTTCGTAACGTCACTCTTTGCAAGGAGTTTCCCTTGAAGGCAAGAAGGCTCTATTAATGGCATGCAGGGCCTAAGGTTTATGAGCCAGTAATTTTCAAGGAAGTGACATTAAATAAAATTCTCCTCTGATAAAACTACACTGAAACAAGGGTTTGAGTTCCCCGCTTATTGCTGACAAATTCGAAAGGTATGCAAATATTACAGAGGCATTTGTGTTTCTGGTTGCCCTTCTTTGTTACTAGTATTGTCCTGTCAAAAGACGATTTTTGGTGAATTTGTCCTGCTTTTTACGTTAAAAAATATACGAGCGTTATATATGCCTTTTCCGAAGCACTTCAGTACTACAATAAGGTTCTATTAAAAAATGGCGCCAAATACCATTATTCAATTATTATTATCCAACACTGAAAAGTGCTGTATTATTATAGTATTATAGGGCCAAAATTGTAAGTTGTGCGTGCACAATCAAGCTGTGAGAAATTGCGAAACAAAGACTCACATATAAACCCTACATAATGATCATGTCAATCTGAAAGAGAACCGTTTTGTAAAGTGCGCATTTTACACTCAACGTTGTTGTTGGCAACTTTAAATGAGCGAATCAGCAGATTTTGAATTTGTTCCGTCATACACTGTCCCAAGGAATTTGGCGTTTAAAAAATTTCACGCCTTTTTTAAGGGAAATCACATGAGGAATCGTTTTCCGGTGCATTTTTTACGGTAGTTTTCGGATAGGAGGAGTTTTTATCTAAAACTCAGACTATACTATTGAGTTAAAAAAAAAACATACAAAAACCCATTTAATTTGTTTATTATCAATATATATTTCAGTACATATTCAATATTTTTGCATTGACAATTGACAAATTCTTTCATTTCTATTTCTTAATTTTCTATTTTAATAACGACTTTTGGCACATTCCTTATTAAATTACAAAATATCTTCAAATAATAACAAGTACATTAACATTATAAATTAAATCTATCTTATTTTTAACACTAGTTTTTATATTAGTTTGAGTATTAACGGATTTCAATACCTGCGTTTACTTATATTTAGATCTACTTTGTATCAATAGTCATTACGTGATTTGAGATTGCAAAATGTGGTGGAGAATTTTTTTCTGTTTCTTATGCTTTTTTTGGGTTCGTTGCGGAACAAGGCGAAAATTGCAGAAAAAACCCAAAATTTTCGAAGTTTTTCCGTTTTTTTGGCTTATATCTCCGAAACTGTACATTTCTGCGAAAACCTGTCGATAAACATGTTAGAGAAAACATGATTGCGGGTCCAACGCGATATTAATCTTCAAAATGCGTTAAGCGGTATCACTACAATTGATATTCATGTTTATGAAGATTTTGCGATTTTGACCCTGCTTCGCAACAAAATTTTGGTGGGAAGCTGCGGATTCGTGCTAAGCACCCCAAAACACATAAGAAACAAAACAAATAGTCTCCACCACATTTTGCAATCTCATCTTCTAGGTTTATCACGTGCTTACTACACTATAATGTATCCCAGCAAACAATTTTATAGTTTTGGTCGAAAAATCCCAAATATGATACGAAAATGATGTTATTCAAATGAAAAATTTATTGTATAGGGTTTTGCGATTAGATATGGATAGATGTTTTCAGCCTGTAGCGGCCTGTTTGTTTTGGAGGTGTCGGTTTAATCTGTTGTTTACTATTCAGTCACTCATGCCAAATCACATTCTGCATGAACGATTTGACGGTAAGAGGTTGCAAGATCGTGCGATTTGATCCCGCTAGACTTAAACTCAATATCAACCAAGCGCCCGCTCAAATTCAGCAGGATCTATGCGGCACAGTCAATCAATTTGGACCACTTGGTTCCGTGCCACCATGAAAAGACAGCTAAATTTTTATTTTTCCTTTTGAATGACTACTATGTCGTACATTTTGTACGACTTGCTAAAAGTCTCTATCGTATTATTAATTTTAATTAATGATGATAAAATACACATTGAGCGAATTATGAAATTGTCAAAAAATTAAACGACTAATTTATTCCCATAATTTGTAATCTTAGATAGCTCAGGTGTAGGAGGTAGGACCATGAAACGATAGTTACCCGGTTCAATTCCCAGTAGAAGCAAAGTACAAAAAGGTAAATTTAAGGTAATAACAAGTTAGCGATGAAATAAAAGAAAACAAAATTGCTTTTTCTATGTATTAATCTAGTATAGCCAAATTATCTCCCTGGAGAATTGATATCAGTCACTATTCCTTCCCGGAGAGAGACACCATTAATCCGATTAATTCGATATGAAATTAGAGAAATGTTTTCTTGCAGGCGATTTGAGTTCGTACCGCGGACGATAGAAATTGTTTGCTGGAATTTATTTAATATAAGCTTATAAACGTACTTAAATTTAACTGTAATGTTACCTGAATTATGACTAGTGAAAATCGCCTTTTGGACCCTTGGAATGATGGAACTTCGCGGCAATTTCAATTTTTATTTCTTCAATTACAAAAGCAATGCTACATTTTAAATTTAGAATTTCTGTTATGCTATTTGAACAAGGTTTTAAATATATCTATCTTAAACTTTTTATTCTTTCAATAATTTTGTTATATGAATGACTGATGAATGAACTGATAACATTATTTAAAACCAGCCTCAGATTGTGGACAACAAAACAGTATGAATTTCTATTTCGGAAAGTTGTTTTGAAAATGTATATATATACAGGGTGTCCCGCATTGGGTGGTGAATACTGTATGGGTTGATAGCGCAATTTGTTTCAGGAAGAAAATTAGCAATACAATCGGATTTTTTTTTTACCGTTACCTTGTTATCGCTCTTTTTGTGAAAGTCATCGAAAATCGTGACTTGTCATGCAAAATCATAATTTGCAGCCCTCCTGATGACTTGATCCAAGATTTGATTTCAGTTTCAGAAACTACATAAAATTTCACAAAAACTGAAGTTTTTCCTGTTGCCAACATTATCGCGACTTCCAAGATACAGTTACTCAAACTTAATTGAAATTTTAAAATAGATTTTTCATCGAAAATTTTAACAGTAATTTCATAACGGTGCTTTATACGTACCACTCTGCATAGTTTATAAAAGTTGCTTCAATATGTTGGCTTTCCAACGGTATATCACTTTTTATATTTACATTGCAGAATTTTAGGGAAACACGCATTGAATGGTAAAAAACAAGGCTTCGGTGGAATCGCTAACAATTTTCCCTTTACTCGAAAAAAGACAAACAAAGGCTATTATAATTCGGGATAGAATCTCGCTACATTATTTTTACCAGAACTGTAAGATATTTGAAATTTTTTTCATGTTTTGGCAAATGCAACGGTACTTATAACAGTTAAAATTTAATCTTTGCTATTTATGGCAGATAGGTACATAGTAGTCTGGCTGGTCTAGCGGTTAGTGCACGCACCTTCGGTACACAGGGTCATGAGTTCGAATCTCACCGTGGATCATGGTGTTTTTCGAATTCACGAGCTTGTGACGGACTATGATCTGACTCAGATGTTAAACGAGTACCCATTTATGGGGATAAATAACACTGCTGATCGTGATGCTGATCTCATTGCCTCAACAAAAAGCAGATAAGATCTTGGAAATAGGATGTAACTAACACATCCTGTGGCCTAAGTCCAATGCTGGATTGTCGCGCCTGTTATTATACCCTATACCCATAAGATGGTATAGGGTATATTGTTTTTGTTACGACGATTTATGTAACACCTCAAAGGAGCCACCGGAGGTATGGCAAAGTATATACAGTGCTGGAAGAAAAAAGTTGCTCAAGCCTTTTAATGGCCATTTTTCCTAATATTCTTAAAAGTTAATGGAATTACAACTTTTCAGTGGGCCAGATAAACACAAAGGACATATAGACGGTCTATTAATAGATTGAATTTTATGAATGAGGTTGATTCAATTGGTGAAATTAGGGGGTTTTCACAAAGAGGCTGAATTGAATGGAAAAGTGAGACACGATAGTCCAGAAGTATAGAGTAATATTTCGGTTTTGGCGAAAGAAAATCTAATCACTCGGTATATATGTCAAAGGATGGATATTCCTCAATGCATTGTGGCATGGCATTTAAACAAATTGGGGGGAGGGGGGCACTTCTAAACCGAAAAAAGGCTTCGGACGACCTAAGAAAACTGCGCCTTTGGAAAATCGCTTCATCATTTTACTAAGTTGTCGAAATCGATTTAAGACATCGCCGGATATTAGGAATTATTTAGTTTGAGCAACTAGGAGTCGAATTTCGGCGGAATGGTAAGTAATCGGCTCGTAAAAGCTAGATTACTTGCACTTAAACCTGTGCATAAACCAGAATTTCAATTAAAAGTCAAGCGAAAACGTTTACGGTTGGCAGATAAGCACATTCAATGGACTCAGGAGATATGGGATGGCGCCATTTTTTCAGACGAGTCCAAATTTAAGCTTTATTTAGGCAACGGGAGAATTCTAGCTCAGCGGGATCCTCGGGAACGGCTTAGTGATGAATACATGGAGGCGCTAACTGTTAAGTTAGAAGGAGTTATAGTGTGGGGCTGTTTTTCGGGAGACAAGAGGGACCGAATATGCTTTATTTATTCAAAAGTAACAGCTTCGGTCTACCTAAACGTCCTATAAGGCGAGCTGGAGCCTTGCGTGTAAACGCTATTTGGTGATACCGGAAGATTTGTGTTCCAGCAGGATAATGCGCCATGTCACACTGCTAAAGAAGTAAGTATTAAATAGACAAAAGTCAAAACTTTAATAACCAAATCATAAAATATTACAAAATTTAATTTCATATTTTTATTTTTATTTTTAAAGGTCAAAAGGTACTTCGAAGAAAGGAATGTTGACGTTTTAGATTGGCCCCCATGTAACCCCGACTTTAATCTCATCGAAAATACGGTTCCAGCATAAAACTTGAAGTGGCCAAGAAGCGCCCGGACTCCATTCAGACCTTGAAAAGGTTAATAATAGTCACTTGGTAATCGATTTTCAGAAAAAAACTGGAAAACTTATTGGAGTGGATGAATCGGAGGTGGGGGGCAGTAATCGACAACAGAAGTGGTCCAACAAATATTAATGTTAAACTACTATGTCTTAAGAACCAATAAAACTATAAAAACGCACCAAAAACAATTTACTTTATTATTACGAAACAATCTTTTTATAGGTAAAAAAAATCCCAATTTCCACTTTATCTAATTTCTCCCTCGGAATCACAAATATAATTATTTTTTAGCAAAAATTTGTCTGAATATTGTTTCAACTGACACAATAAATCAAATAACAAAAACTACCTACCAACTTTTATCATTAACTATCTTTTATGGCTAAAAAAGGGCTTGAGCAACTTTTTTTTTCCAGCACTGTATATAAATGATCAGGGTCGGTCCCTGATTCGAATAAGCCATGTCCGTCTGTCTGTCTGTCTGTCTGTCCGTCCGTGTGTCTGTCAGTTCGCACGATAACTCCCGAAATAATGAAGCTAGCGCTTAAAAATTTAGGTCAGATGATTGTTTTGGCTTGGATGGTATTGAAAATGGGCCAAATCGGCCAAGGGTTCTCCTACCTCCCATACAAATGACCCCTCCATGGTAGTTTAATTCGCCTATATTTTTCAACAGAATATCGCTAGCGACCTGAAATTTTCATCAATGCCTAATTGTGACATATGCTTGAAGTTGGTGGAAAGTGGAGAACGTGCGACTACCCCTACCCCTACCTTCCCTACAAAGTTATATTCAGCCATATCTTTTGCTAGAATGTCGCGAAAAACTTATAATTAGTATCAAATGGTAGCTGTTAGATGCCTTGCTATAATATTAAATATGTGGCAGTCCTAACCATCTACCCCTCCCTCCCCTACAAAAAAGATGAAATTGAATTTTTGGGTTTTGCGTGCCTTCTAGATCTGTACATGGGTATAGGGTATACACTCATCGTGCTATTCGCACGATTAGAACTCGGTCTCGTTTTTTTTTTATTTTTATTTATGGCAGATAGACGAGTGCCTCGCTCATAATGCGAGATCTATCAAAGAATATTTGGAATACGAATTTCCCGGAAAGTGGATTGGCAGATTTGGGACAGTTGCGTGGCCTGCGAGAAGTCCCGACTTTATTCGCCTATATTTTTATTTATGGGGTAACTTAAAAAAACAATATCTATTCCGAGCCGATTACCTCCCGGGAACAGCTGCTGCAGCGAATTAATGACGCTTGTGACAACATAAAGGAAACCCCTCCTGAAATCCTTCGGAACGTTTCTTCCATGCGCCGAAGGTGTCGAGTCTGCATACAAAATGGAGGAGGCCGATTCCAGCAGCATTATTCAAATTCATCACACAGACCCATTTAATCATTAGTTAATATTTTTAGTTTATTGGTTCTTTCTCATATTTACTTTATTTTCATTTTTATTTAACAAATTTTCCAAATTGCAATAGTAAAATATAAAAAATTAATTAATAAAATTTCAGTCTGAATAATCCGACAAGAAAATAATTACCTTGTTTTTTTACATCCAATATGTGTAATTCCAAAATTCCGCAATGTAAATATGAAACGTGATATACCGCTGGAAAGCCAACATGTTGAAGCAACTTTTATCAACTTTGCAGAGTTGTGCGTATGAAGCACCGTAATGAAATTACTGTTTGATTTTTTGATGAAAAATCTATTTTAAAATTTCTATTAAGTTTGAGTAACTGTATCTTGGAAGTCGCGATAATGTTGGCAACAGGAAAAACTTCAGTTTTTGTGAAATATTATGTAGTTTTTGAAACTGAAATCAAATCTTGGATTAAGTCATCAGGAGGGCTGCAAATTATGATTTTGCATGACAAGTCACGATTTTCGATGACTTTCACAAAAAGAGCGATAACAAGGTAACGGTAAAAAAATTTCCGATTGTATTGCTAATTTTCTTCCTGAAACAAATTGCGCTATCAACCCTTACAGTATTGACCACCCAATGCGGGACACCCTGTATACCATATCCATTTATAAAACATGAACTCTTATAATAGATAAAAAGTGAATGAAACTGTTAGGGTCCCGAGATTCAAGAGTCTCTGGCAAAGTATTTTAGGTGGAAAATCTCTACAGTGAACTAAAGGAATTGAGCACGAAGATGTATAAAAATTCAGTGTTGGACGTTTCTCGAATAGTTCCAGCGTGTCATCAAAAACTGTTTTCACCTGAATTTTGTTTTTTTTTCTTATAATTTAAATTATTTTAGTTGAAAAAAAATAATACAAGAGACTATTGCGTGATGTTATTGAAATAAATGTGTTTTGGGGTCGCCAAAATATTAGATTGCATTGCAAAGACGCTCCACTGCACTCTTAAATTACATGCTGAACTAGCTTCTCACCAGAATGGCTTCAGGAAGATGCATATTGCTAAAATAGCTCTGAATTTGATCACCCAAAACATCCACAAAGACCTAAACCAGACTTAGCTCAGCGACAGAACCTAGCGGCTCTCGACCTATCGAAAGCTTTTGATACGGTAATTCACTCTGCGATTTTGACCAATCTCCTAGATATGTGTATTCCTGCACAAGAGGTTAGATGGATTGCCAAATATCTAGCTAGGAGGGAACCCCACATAGAGTTTCGAGGCAATCGTTTAAAGCATAAGAGAATTAAGCAATGCCAGTGGAACAAAGGCATAAATTCAAGGAGGTCGTGGCCAATGGCCCCACCAGGGAAGATGCTACAGGGTTTGCTAATACACAAACATGCACGTAAGAGGATGGGCTTTGGAGGGACGCCGTGACCTTCCGTGACCGTGAAGCATTAGGAGTTCATGGTTGCAATCCGTGACCTCACCATCAATCAAACGGTCTGATCTATTAAGATGAAACTAATCTCCCTTCCTCAAATAGGTAACTGCAATCCAAAAGATAGTCCAGGACAGGTGTAATTGTTGATAAGGGCAATGTGAAATAGATTAGCAAATCCTTTTGTCCTTTCAAGGCAGCTGGATCGAATGTCGTGTTCCCAACTCTCCTTCAGAACAGTTTGAAGTTAATCTCAGCCCATCTAATAACCCTGTACAGAGCAACTTAGTGTTCTGCCATATTTCACGTGTGTGAAGGAAGGTTGGCTACTGTGAACATGCACATCAAGAGATTGATGATTGAGACTAGTCTAACTAGTCTTCTCTGTGGTTTCTTGGAGATCGAAAGAGACTGAGCACAGAGTCTAATCACAGCTCTAGGAGTCATATGCGGAGAAGAATAACGCTGCATTCGGCAAACTGCAGCTTTAAGCCCTCGCAAAATCCGTCTTTCGTCTGGCAATTGCATCAACGGTCACAGAAGAGTCCCGCTTTGAATTAGATTTGGCCTCTTCCAAGCTGAGATCGATGCCATTAAAAAGGCACACAGAGAGAGGCACGATTTCAGTATCTGCGGCGCCAAATTTTGATGATGCCATTTTATTAATATTGACCTGAAACGACCGAATCTGCAATCGTTTTTCGCGAAATCGTAACGGTCTCCAGATATTCAATGTCAAAGTTTGACATTTATATGGGGTAGTTCAGTTTTTAATGGGAAATTCGGGGTATTTTTACTACATATTGATGTAAATCAATAGAGAGTTTTAGTATATCGTATGGAATAAAACGACACAAATTGATATTCCATATAAAAATTCGCTTGCTTACCGTATACGAAACAAAATATCTTAATTTTGCATGTCCCAAGTAGGCATGGGTGTATTTCCGTATATTTGATGCTCTGGAAATAGTCGAAATTGGCGAAATAATTTGTCGTTTTTTATACCTTCGCCTACTTAGGACATGCAAAATTGAGATATTTTGTTTCGTATACGGTAAGCAAGCGAATTTTTATATGGAATGTCAAATTATGTCATTTTAATCCATACGATATGCTAAAACTCTCTAATTGCATTGCACCGAAAATAACATTTTAAATTTCATTTGCCTCCCTGTCTAGCAAATTTCACAATTCTTGGTCGCAAATATATTTCGAATTTTCATATTTTTAACATCTTTGTAAAATTGGTAAAACTTACTATTCTAATGGGACTGATTAAAATAAAAACGTCAATTTGATGGCACCGAACACTTTCCCCAATGTGTAAAGCGGAAATATCCCCCTTTTCTTATCAAATTACTTAACTCGTTTCATAGAAAAGTCAAACTTTGACATCTGGAGAACCGTTACGATTTCGCGAAAAAGATTTGGAGATCGGTCATTTCAGGCCAATATTAATGAAATGGCATCATCAAAATTTGGCGCCGCAGATACTGATAAATCCACCAGAGAGATTCTTGAACGGGGTCCAGAGGCGCTCACATTGCTATTTTTTCTGAGATGCTGGCTTCAAGCAAGGCGCTGGCTTGCGAGTGTTAAAACAACTCCAGGCCATGCCTTGGCATAACAAGATAGACCTTTCTCCGTTGTGATTAAAAATGCACGTTTGAACGATTTTCTGGCCCATATTAGGCTGATAGAGCGCCTTCTTTTACTGGACTCTGACACAATATATCGTCTTAGGTCGCAATGCCAGACTGTTGGCATGGTCTGCGCCCCATTTATTTATTATTAATTCCATATATGGAATATCTTTTTTACCATATAAATTTATAAATTGAAGCAATTAGAAATGTTGAGTGACTAAAAAGTGTCGACTGAAGTGGAGTTTTAGCAGAGCAGAAAATTCTTTCTAATAATGACATAATCTCTTTTTAAACATAAATATTCGCGATCCAATGTTTCTAGATCCTTTAAAATCTGTACATACCTAGGTATTACATGGGTATCATATACAAAACATATTACTTACAACCCTCTTTTTAGTCATCCAATCCTTAATTGAAATCTCCTTGAGTATTCGATTTAACGACTGCTTTTTATGAAATACGAACCTAATTCCTAATGATAACTACATATAAAAAAAAACGAACAAACCGGTTTCATCTATGTAAAACTTAGTATTACACGGTAGTGACGAGGACAAAAATCTCGAATTTCTTACATTGAACACTAAAATACTATATTACATAATACAGTAGAGCGTCGATTATCCGAACGCCGATTATCCGAACTTTCGATTAACCGAACCGGACATTCAGCTTCTTTTCTTGTGAAATACATCGAAAAAATTGAAAAATCAAGGGTCAAGGAAGCAACCTCTCGTCTGTATCGCTCAATTACCTCGAATTTTTTATCGTGGTTAAGTTCTAGTCGTTTTACTCGTTTTCAGTTTTTCGCTTAATTTTACATTTGGGCTATTTTCTAATTTTTCTATGGAAGTTTGATTAACCGAACTTTCGTATATCCGAACCACCCATGTCAACATTAGTTCTGATAATAATCGACGCTCTACTGTATATACATATTATTGAACCAAGCACACATTTTTATTAACTACATACAATAATAATTAAGTTAGAGCATGTTATACGCTGCTTTCATTTTTGCTAGCTGGAGAATTTGGTGAGGAAGATGGAGATTTTGACATTGGATAAACATAACTCTTACGCTTAACAAAATTTGGTGAAGACTTTTCTGATAAATGGGCTAAAAGTGGCAGCGATTCATTTCGTGAAAACATTCGTTCATTCGAGTTACGTTTTCTTAAAATATTTGATCGCTGTCTGTTAACTATACTGCCTGGACTTGGATTACTTTTTGGACTATCCGGCAATAGCGATACTTTATCCGATGGGTCAATACAATCCGAATATACAGGGAAATGTGATTCCAATACACCTCCTTTCAATTCTCGCGTTTGCTCTTCGGGAATTTTGCGTTCATTAATTGTTTTAAACACTAACGTATTATTTGGACTGGCTACATGATCCGAAGAAGACATAGCACTGTAGTAGGTCTCACTTGAGCTTGTATTCGTAGTACGTGTCACCGGTTTACACGAGCTGTGGTCAACCTTTTCGCAGCATTCTCCAGATCTTCCAGCCGATTTACAAGAACACTGCGGACAGGCGCTCGAACATTCGTTCAGTATTTCACTGTCACTAAATGTAAGCTTTCGAGCGATCACACAACGACCGGGAGATTTTTCATCCAGATTGTCTGCTGATTTTGAACTCTCAGTTTTATCATTTCGATTAACTGTCAAATGGTTCGCACTCGAGGCGGATTCAAAACTTTGTTCACTCGAATCACTGCTACTATGGTTGAAAGGCACACAAGGATTGGTAAGGAACACTTGCCCCATTCTTTTATACTGATCAATTGATCGCCAATCGTCACCGCAAGTCGAAAGGTTTCCAGTGATTTTAGGAGCTCTTCGCATTACCCTCGGTGTATGCATCTGCGATTCGTAAATGTCATCCATCAATTGGTGATTTCCATTTTCATTTATTGACAGTTTTTGTAAATACTTTTCAATACTATTCCCTAAACTCATTGCAATACTCGTTCGAGAAGATATACTTGAAATCTCCGATAAAGTTTCTGGACTTGCTAATGGAGCTAATCCAAACCAATCGTCATGAATAAGGTCAACCGGTCGGGCCAAGTCTGATCCACGGCGCTGCTGCAATATCGGGAGTGTGTTTGGCTTCTTAATATGCTGCCCAGAAAGTTGGCGATGAAGAATGCTCTTTGGCATAACATGTGGGGAAGGAGATTTGGAATCCATAGTTTGGTGTGCATAGGTTGGTGCCATATCAAAAGCAACATTTTTTGGCTTAGATGTATGTGCCTCAACCGCTATTGTTGTCGCCGTCTCGCTGGGTACGGAAATTGTCCTAGCTGAATTTTCGTCCACTATGCTGGCTACATCGTAATGTAAAATTGAACTCAATTGACTTCTTCCAAAAAGGCTTCCGGCAACCGACGACGTTTTACTCGAACTCGGACAGCCAAGACTTGTTATGCTAAACGGATGTCCATACTCTTGTGGACTTTGCAAGTTCGTGAACGACGTTTCTAAGCAAATTTTGTGTGATGTGTTAGGCGTCGAAACCGGGTTTGTAATCGTTGAAGTCGGGCTATGAGGTGCATTGTAGGAGCTATGATTTTGGAAACTACAACCGTCCACATTATCCATTGCCAAAGAGATCGATGCAGTAAGGGATTGTCTTTGGGGTTTTCGAGGACCCACTGTTGTTACAACCTGAAAAAAATATATTGTGTATTTGAATATTTCTGATATTCCGTAATCATTCTAAGTAAAATGTAATCAAATAAAATAATAATTTGGAAGTACATATGTATAGTTATCAACTGAGAATATAAGACAGCATTCCATCATTCTTAAAAGATGATATTTCAACATTATTAGAAAGATTTAACAACTTACATTCACAAATATAAACTCATATAAAATAATCGTCTTACTCTTAAAAAAATGTATCCATTATCAATTAAAAAAAATAAGTTCATATGAGTTTTTAAAATTATAAAAATATGAAGTCAGGTTCTAATCAGAGCAGTGATCTATATACATGTACAAGTACATACATATACTTAAATTATAAAAACTCATTTTATTGCTGAAATATGATATTGAGTATAATATTATAGTATTTATTATTTCGTGCATTAAAAGTTTTTATCATAATAAAAATCAAAATTACGTATTGTTAGTTATATAAGTTTTTTGGTTATTGCAATGTACATAAGTATGTTTCGAAGCCTGCCTACCGCTTTTACAAACGAACAAACGATATTACATTCCTATTCGTATGAGTTGACTTGAAATTCAACAGCGAACAACGTCTACATCTATAACCTTATTCAACTTCCATGAAACAAGTTCACCTCAATTTTCCGTGTGAACCACGTCCTTACTCCAAGCATACACAAAAATACGACATGTCTGTTTTACTTTACATCACATGGATGCTTGTATTCTATTTTAAAGATATGTACAAAAAATAACCCTAGTCTTCCACATTTAAGGAACAAATCATACAGAGAGATTTAGGACCTCGCGATGAAGATGCTGCGCGACTAAAAACCAAAGGACTGTGAATGTGAGCCTCACATGACGATAGTAAAATCTTGACGACTAAACAAATTTGGTCGTTGTCCATGCAGGCGGAACGTATTCGAGGATTATGAGTAGTACGTAGCAAATATGATGAGTGAAATATTTTAGGTGCGATTGGGGTCTTAGGGCTGTCAGATCGAACCTTTTCTATTCGATAGAGGATAGAGGACCACTCGGTCAGGTTTCTCTTTGGTCGACCAGTGTTTTTACCATCAGGGAGCGGTCATCTGGCGAATAGGAAAGGTGCAATCCGACAGTCCTGAAATCCCAATCGCTCCTTAAAAATGAGCACCTTCAAACTGATTGGTCGAACCCTTCGGTCAGGTTTCGGTTCGCCGGCCAGTGTTTTTAGCAGGGAGCGGTTCTCTATCGAAAAAATAATTTCGATCCAATAGTAACCCATACCCCCGCAATACTGGTAAAGTTTTGCTTCGGCCGACCAACGGTTTCGATATTACCATATCTAAACGCAATTTTTAAAATGGGTAATTCCCGATAGTTCGAAAACCCTGGTTTTCAACAGTCGCGGCTCGGCTTTAATCCTTTTTCATTCATATCCGCCGAATACCACTCATGGACCCCGCATACATACCTACCTCCCTGCACAAACACCAAGCATGTTGAGAGTCTCGGGTCTCTGCGATTTTAGTCGCAAGGTATCCACGCGTTTGATGCTCGAAACTAAATATGTATGAGGGTTCCCATTTGATTTATAAGCGTAGTACTGACATCGAGAGTGAAGTTTTTGTCCGCTGCGATTTTTTCAATGAAAATGTATTCTTACTGTCGTGGAATATGTGGGGAATGCTGGGGAATTCCATAAGCTACAATCCGAAAACAGTTCCATAATTTTTCTCGGCCATTTCATGTATTTTTTCCGATTCCCCGGTTATTTCATCGTGAAATGTGTAGCTTATGTGGAATTCCCCACCGTTTGTGACATATTCCACGACAGTAAGTATGCATTTTTATTGATAAAATCGCAGCGGGGAGAATTTCACTCTCGATCTTAATTCAGCCCTATACATGTAAATCGTCTCGTCGCCGTGTCTTCTGCCGTCTAATGTTTGGGTCGGGACTCGGGAGACTAAACTATCTTCACCTATATCACCTAACCTATGCAGTAATGAAAATTATACATAATTGGTTTTAGGATGAAATCACAAAAAATCGACTTCAAAGCATTGTACAAACTAAACTGCTTATCGCATTTTAGTGCGGTTACTTCTTAGTGTAGTTACTGCATGATAAAACTAGTACATCAGATTGCAAAATTTTTTGTTTCTTATGTTTTTTGGTCCGGAGCTTCCCACCAACACCAACATTGCGTTGCGGAACAGGGTCAAAATCGCGAAAAACCCTAAAATGTTTGCTGTTTTTCCGTTATTTGGCCCCTAACTCTGAAACTATTTATTTCTGCGAAAAAACTCCATTAATATTTTAGAGAGCACATAATTGCGCGTCCAAAGAGACATAAATATTATAAACTCGTTGAGCGGTATTGCTACAATTGATCATTTAAATTTGCTAACATAGTTCCATATTATGAATAAAATTTTGAGATTGAACGGTTTTGATTTTCATGAACAGCTTTTCGGAGAAATGTGCACTTTCGAAGCTATAAACAAAACTCCGAAAATGTTGGGTTTTTCGCGGTTTTGACCCTATTCGTATGCTTTAAAGAAGCACTTCATCCTGTAACATTCATATAGTAACACAAAATCAGTTTATCGTGTGACATCGCTTATAAAAGTATTTTGATCCGATAAAAACTCCTTAAAACACTTTTCGGAAAAAAGTTCTTTTATAATCAATTCACGACTACATCCAATAAGACTTCGATAACACTTCTCTAAACGTTAACCTAAAAAGATGCTCCATTAAATACTTCTTTGTAGTCTTTATTGAATTACATAAACACACATGACTGAAATCAACACACACACATGCATATAATCTTCTATAGTACTGTCGATTTCATTTTTATAGTGTGACATTCGTGTGATCATCCAATAAATTGCTCAGCGTAGTTTTATTGAAGGATGAACTTTGTAATTTTTTAAAGAATCGACACTTATGACGTGCTCTGGAACACCACGTTTCTTGAATTGAATTAATTGAAATATTGCATGAAACCAACATTTCCTCACTCATTCTTAACTTATGAATCAATTAAGATAATCTCAGCCCAGAAATTGGCTGCATTTTATTGATGAACGTGTGAATTTAATTAGCTTCAACTGATTGACGTATAAAGAAGAAGGTGCATTGCGGAGAAGTGTTGAGCATAGAAACAACGAACCACTTGTAGTGTTTACGAGCAATGCTGACTATATGTGATGTTGGCCGAGTGGTTAAGGCGTCGGACTTGCGTACGACAGTCGCTGGTTCGACGCTGGCTACGGGAGGTTTTTTTTTCTTTTTTTTTTTGTTGCAAACGCGAGAAAATGACAGAAAATGATGACATAAGACATCTGATGTATGTCTCTTTCAAAGTGTAATTCAGTGCTACAATAAGGTTCAATTGGATCAAGAAACGGCGCCAAATGCCATTATTGGACTATTATTCAGTGTTTATACCCTGTTAAGTGCCCCTATTATCGTTTGAAGAAAATATTCTACGAAGAATTATAGGGATGAAATTGTTACTTGGGCTGCTCCGCAACGAAATTTTGGTGGGAAGCTCCGGGTTCGAGCTCAGCACCCCAAAAAACATAAGAAACAAAAAAAATTCTCCACCACACTTTGCAATATGAAATCACCTAGTAACTACACTACCTGCTGTATCGGCAAATTCGCTGACGGTGATAGTTTTACTTCAGTATTGTTACTGGCGTAATTTTGAGATTAAAACGGAGTGAGAAAATGCATTTTTTTAATCTTTGAATGGCTGCGGCAACTGAAGAATTCGTCCACTGCACTATTTTAATAATAATTTTCCGGTGCGTTTATGCCGTGGTTTCTGGACACCCTATACTGGTCCCGGTCGATCGTCGTGTGGGTCACGTCAAGAAAGATAATTGTGAGTGACGACGAGGAGATTGGACAAAATTGAACTATACTGTGACAGCAGAAGGAGGTTTTTTCAGTAAACATTTAACATAACTCTGTGTACCATGCTGGCCTCGGATTATGCTTATATGTACATAAATTGTCAATCGAGCGGTATGGGATGCGGAAAAAATGCTTGAGCAAAGTATTGTCCCAGCGGCATTCAACCGAACCGACCGAATTTTGGCGTATAGTGAAGTTATAAGTGCTACTGAAGAACTTCTGAGAATTTAACCGTTAAACCAGACATAAAACTCGAATCTAACTTCTTTATTTTGAGCGGCCCGTAACACAACACGTTACTTCTCAGGATAGACCACAAAAAAAAAACGATCCGGAACACAACAACGATTTTCGTATCAGTCATGTTTTCTAACCTGATTGCACAAGATTTGACCTGCCTGCAAAGAGAACAGGTAGCTCCCAGAACCGTATTAACAGTTTCTTTTGACAAGCTCTGTGGCTCACTTGGTTGATAAATAGTGCGCAACATTATATATACTCCAATCAATAGAGACGAAATAATAGGGGTTAGCGTGCAAAAATTGGGGACTCCTCAAATTTTTGATATGTTATAAAGACAGGTGGGGTAAGTTAAAATCCAAGTTTGCGTCACTTTTCCCCCTGTGCTCCAGCCGCTATCTTCAAAAAACCCCTTTCATCAGTTTTTGGCCTGTAACTTCTTTACAGTCCATTTGAGCACAAAATCTGCCAAGACAATTTTGTAGAGGACAAAATTTCCTACAAATTTAATCTAAGATGTTGTACTCTACAATTCAAATTAACAGAGTTATAGCGCCACGAAAATGGAGAAAATATCTAAAATCATTCCAATTTCAAACTCACAAAAACGCATTGTATACCTACCAATAACTCATATGGAATTTTTAGCATATTCTTTGCGCTATAACTCTGCCAATTTTGATTGTAGAGTAAGACTTGTCAGATAAAAGTTATAGGAAATTCTGTGCTCTACAAGATTGTCTCGGCACATTTCGTGCTCAAATGGACTGGGAAGGAGTTATAGACCGCAAACTGATAAAAGAGCCGATTTTAGATGGTTTTTTCAAGATAGCGGCGGGAGCACAGGGGGGAAAGTGACGCAAACTTGGATTTTAACTAACCCCACCTGTCTTTATAACATATCAAAAATTTTAGAAGTCCCCAATTTTTGCAAGGTAAAATCTCCCCGTTGATTGGAGTAATATGCGTACACCCCGAAATTATATCCAATGACTCGAAATAGCTTACAAACGGCTGAGTGAACGTACCATGCCCCACAAGGGGTTACGTACAGAGAGAGAGAGAGAGAACCGTTTCTTTGGAATCAACGATGTTCTTTGCAGACACACCCAAAACGACAGAAACAACAGCTATAAAACGATGCACTATGTAGTCATGCCCATTTTCAATCATCTTGGTCGTAGTAGTATAATATGATACGGCCGACAGTTCAATGTGGCGACATCTAGCAGGTGCATCCAGAACAATCCAGTATAAGTTTTTCTAAGTGTAATACGTGTACGACTATTTCTTGTTCTGTTGTATTCCAGCCAGAAAAACGCCCTAATGTGTATCAGCACAATTGAGTATGATGAAAAACTGGACGAGTTTAAAATAAGTCTACAAAATTACTAAAACCGGTGACGAAGTCGAACTTAAACTATTACACTATTGTAGAAATATTCCTTTAAACCGTTATTTTAGGTTAAAATTTAACAGATAATGATATCTTCCTAGTTGACAAAAAAGACTTTAAATTGTTTACATTTTGATTAAATTGTGGTATCCTTTTAAAATGCAGGTTTGCCTAAAAATGTATACAAATGTTACACTAAAATTTAAAATTTCACAAAAATTGTTGTTTGTTATGCGAAATATCGTTCTTTAGATGAAACATCTTCAACCAGTAAATTTCGTTCGTTATGCGAAATGTTCGTTATCCGAGAGGGGTTCGTTTGACCGAAGGTCCACTGTATTTACTATTTTTCCGTTTATAGGGCTGAATTAAAATCGAGAGTGAAATACTTCCCGCTGCGATTTTATCAATAAAAATGCATATCTACTTACTGTCGTGGAATATGTCACAAACGGTGGGGAATTCCATAAGCTACAATCCGAGATCGGTTCCATAATTCTCCTCGGCCATTTTATGTACTATTTTTCGATTCCCCGGTCATTTGAGAGTTCACGATGAAATAACCGGGGAATCGGAAAAAATACATAAAATGGCCGAGACTAATGCCGACATTATGTAGAGTTTCTCGTTAAACCATAAACTTTTTACATTGATGGGAATGTAATGTTGATAATTGCCGTCTGTTTATAGCAATAGATCTCTAAATGACAAAAAAACACGTTTTTAATTGTGCCCTTTTGTATACTTGATAAATTGATCGAACTAATGGTATATCAACGACAAAGAAACAGCCCATCTAATCCGATTAGATCCTCCAAAAAAATACTATTGTCATATCGATAAATTTCAATTCCAGAATGGAATTAACTGAAAATTTTTATAATATTTAGTTAGGCTTATATGATTTATGTTAAGGTAATGATATATTTGTTTTGGAATACAGATATAACAAAATTCGGAGCAATTAACACAAACGGACAAATATGAAACATCAATATTGCAAGGGGAGATAGACAAGTAGTAGTCTGGATACAGCAGAACTCAAAATATTCCAATGAAACAAAAAAATAAATAAATTAGTTGTACCTTGTATCATAAATAGCTCTGGAAACGAAGTCTAAACTGTTTGTTGAATCTCTACCATTGAATTGCGAAAGTGGCCGTTCTTTATTCTGTATTACCTGTAGATGTTGTTTGTGTTTTGTTAGTCAACTGCTACGAACATTTATCACAGCAAAAAAGTGAGCAGTATACATTAATTTTGGTATTTTGTCATATACGTACGTAACAATAAATTCATACCGAATATTCCATTGTAGAATATTATAGCAATTAAAAATCTTTCATATATTTGAGGTGGACAGGCACTAAATTATTGAATTACTTGCTTTTGTAATTTTCTTTTTTATAAAATACGTCACATAATTTCTAGCATAGAAAAGAGGATATTTTGGTTACACAAATTGTAATATAGCATTATTTCATGCTGCTAAAATATTAAAAAATAATTACAAAGATTTTAAAAGAAGAGGGGAAAAGAAAAACTTAAGATTCGTAAATTCATTTCAATTTTCAATTATTTATTTGCCCGCACTTACTCCCTCCTAGGCCTGTTCCTAACACCGGTACATCGGTTTAAAACCGGTGTTTACTTAGTACCGGTACCAATATTTCGAAGTACCGATATCCCGGTTTTTTCAACCATGGGCCGGTCCCGGTTTTTTTTTCTCCAACACCGGTGCACCGGTTTTTCATCCGGTTTTTTCAACCATGAGCCGGTCCCGGTGCACCGGTTCTTTCATCCGGTTTTTTCAAACATGAGCCGGTCCCGGTGCACCGGTTCTTTTATCCGGTTATTTCAACCATGAGCCGGTCCCGGTGCACCGGTTCTTTCATCCGGTTGTTTCAACCATGAGCCGGTCCCGGTGCACCGGTTCTTTCATCCGGTTTTTTTTAATCATGAGCCGGTCCCGGTGCACCGGTTCTTTCAGCCGGTTGTTTCAACCATGAGCCGGTCCCGGTGCACCGGTTCTTTCATCCCGTTTTTTCAACCATGAGCCGGTCCCGGTGCACCGGTTCTTTTATCCGGTTTTTTTTTTTAACCATTGGCCGGTCCCGTTGCACCGTTTTTTTTAGATTTTGTAGCACCTGTTCAGTACCGTGTTTTTTTTTTTGATACATTGTTCAGCATCAGGATTTTAGCACTGGGTGTTTTCAAGTTGTCTTGTTGTTGGGTAGGTGCTTGCCAGCAACGATTTATTCGAGTTTTTGTTGTAGCGTAGCACTTTTTAGTACGGTGTTTTTATTGGATAGCCATGGTCCTCCGAATATGGGAAAAAAGTCCCCACCGATTGGAGGTCCGCCACCTTAAAAAGGAGGGGGAGGTATTTTTTCCGTTTTTTTTTTTTGCAATTATTTCAAAAACGGCAATAGATACAGAAAAATGGTCTGAGGACGAAACTACATCAAATTTCCTTTGAAATGATATATGTATATGTAACACATTAGTATTTTATTGAAAGTTTAGTTGCTCTGATTAAAGACGATCCCTCCATTTGAATTTGGCAAAACGGCATGTCCATAACTCCCCCCAAAATTGGAGCAGAGACCTAATTTTCGGTTTAATATTAGTGGAGGGCATCATCACTCTACCTCTAGTCACCAAAAATCACTTCAATTAGATAAAAACTAAGGGTACTACCTCCCATACAAAGTGAAGTGACCCAAGACAACTTTACTCTACAGTTTATAAAATGAGTTGTGAAACATTGTAAGAGGGTACCCTTAGTTTTTATCCTACATATTGAGCTGATTTTTGGTGAGTGCCCCCCATTGGCAATAAATTATTATTTTTTTTTAGTCTAACGGCACGGTATCTTTTGCCGGTTTTGAAATAATTGCAAAATACCCCCCTTAAGGTCGCGGACTTCCAATCGGTAGGGACTTTTTTCCCATTATCGGGGGGCCATCCCCAACCATTTTGTCAAAATCCAGTGATGTGGGATTTTTACCGAACAAATACATACCGTATTCTCCTTTGACTATATAACCACGACCGTTATATTTTGAAAGAGATGCTAAAACTCTCTATTAAGTCTTTTAGAATGTGTAATTTACATATCTTTAAAATTTTCTCAACATTAGAAATTCTTTATAATTTTTTTCTCATCGCGACAATTACCTTATATAAATTTCATAGCAGCTAAAAAAAATCATTTACATAAATATTGATTCATGGCTATCCAATAAAAACATCGTACTAAAAAGTGCTACGCTACAACAAAAACCGGATAAAAGAACCGGTGCACCGGGACCGGCTCAGGGTTGAAAAAACCGGATGAAAGAACCGGTGCACCGGGACCGGCTCATGGTTAAAAAAAACCGGATGAAAGAACCGGTGCACCGGGACCGGCTCATGGTTGAAATAACCGGATAAAAGAACCGGTGCACCGGGACCGGCTCATGGTTGAAAAAACCGGATGAAAGAACCGGTGCACCGGGACCGGCTCATGGTTGAAATAACCGGATAAGAGAACCGGTGCACCGGCACCGGCTCATGGTTGAAAAAACCGGATGAAAGAACCGGTGCACCGGGACCGGCTCATGGTTGAAAAAACCGGATGAAGGAACCGGTACTGAAAAAAAACCGGCTCATGGATGAAAAAACCGGGTGTTTAAAAAAAACCGGCGGGTGCCGGTGCACCGGGTTTAGTACCGGGTACTGAAGAAAACCGGTATCCGATACTGAAATCTGAGTACCGAACAGGCCTACTCCCTCCTATGTAAACATTGCTTGTTTCGGAGCAATGCTTTTACTATAATTTCACAATATTTAATTTTATTTTACGTAGAAATTCTAAAGTGCGTATCGCACGATGAGTGTACATACCTAGAAGGATCACATTGATCGGAATTCTAGGATAATCTTTTTTCGCGACAGTCTATCGAAAAATATAGGTAGGTATAGGTACCTTTGGGAAGTTGAGGATTCTTTGATCAGAACAACTAACTTCCCCCAGCGATATTCTTTCGAATGTCATGACCGAATTAAAGTACAGTCTTGACTCGGTAATCCGGATCTCCTTTAATCCGGATATCACGCTAATCCGGACCCCTAAATATTTCCACTATGTATTCTATAGTCCGGATATCGGCAGCAATTTTGACTCTATAATCCGGATCTTTGAGATTTTCAGGGTGATATGGTAGATTTGGTCTCGTACTTTTTTACGGAACTGTTTAGCAAATGACATCATGCTGGCTAATTTCTAAGAAATAAAGCATTTATCGACTTTTGTTCCGCTTTTTGATTTGTTTGGATTGTTTTTGCTCAGAAAAATGTGATTGCGCTAATCCGGATGTTCCGATGATCCGGATTACCCCTTGCAATAATTGATCCGGATTATCGAGTCAAGACTGTATATTAAAACGGTGTCATTTGCATGTAAGTGGGAGGAATGGGAACCATTTGCCTATTTGCAATAGCATCGAATCCCATGCAAACAACCAATCAAAATTTAAAAGTGCAAGTTTCATTATAGATTTGAATCGAATATAAGATACAGTTTTCTTTCATTTTATAAATTTGAAACGCATTGAAGGAGGCATTTCCGATTAGTATATACAACCTTCCTGGATCGAACCTTCAATGCGCCTGTTATTTTAATTTATAATGCATTTCAACAGTAAGGTCATTCACCGAAAAAATCGCCGAGCTTACTCACTCTTCGGGGTCTCATAGAATTCGGATTGCTCCCATTCAGGAGACGTTGCTCGATACGAACTCGTCCCTCAGCGTCCATGATGATAATATTATATCATTTCGACATTGGTCCATTTCTCTCTGGAGAGCACTGCATCATTGTTAGTGACTTCAATCCCCACCATGAACTCTGGCATTCTAACCTTCACAACGATTCCAGGGGTATAACTATCGCTGAATCCCTCGACGCGATAAATGAAGACTCGCCGTTACCTGTCACTGCCACTTGCAATAGCTCCCATGACTTGACCATTGTGAGTACCAGTTTAATTAGTATAACTCGTTGGAGGACGCGCCCTGCTCTGCAATCAGATCAACTCGCAATCATTATTAGAATTGACAAACCAGCTGACCTAACTAAGCCTGAGAGGTGAACACAATCAATCAATAAAAAAAAGACTGATTGGGAAGTTTGCAAAGCGTACACTGTGCATAAGACCGAACGGAAAATTAGCAACGTAATTGCTAAAGCAAGTTTTATTCCAGTAGACAGCAGGTAACAAACAAACCCGCAATCCTCTAGGCGAGCCTTACTCAAGTCCAATGGGCTCAATTCCAAAATTAGAGGACGGATTCACAGCCGGTTTGTAGGAGTGATTAATGCGCTCACCTTCAGTGCACAGAGCCGTTTGTTCGAGTCTCACCGTGAGCGAATCTTGTTATGGTATTTTTCGAACTCACAGTAACGGACTATGATCGCATTGGTCTCGGCGATGACACGATCCAAGATAGAGCTGCCTGTATTAGTATGCTGAGAAATTATCGCCAAAACGGGCGATGTGCCTACACCGCAGGTCGAGCAACGCGGAACCATGGAGCGGTATAAAGAACGAGGCAAGGAAGAAGAAAGTAACGGACTATGATCTCACTCAGATGTTGAACGAGTACTCATTTATGGGGATAAATAACTCTGCTGAGCTGCTGTTGATCTCAACACCTCTACAAAAAGCAGCCCAATGTTGTACTATCACCCCAGTTATTCATTTTATTCGCAGCCGAACTTTTGACACCAGGAAGGGAAAATGACCAATGCGTCTATACATATCTAGTTTATGGATTGATGTCCACTAAGCCCGAGTCAAATTGTTGAGTAGTAAATGGAAAGAGCCATCCGGAAGTAAAAAGCAGCGCTACTGGTCGTTTCGGCCGGGGGGTAGTAACAGGCATGCGTTAGGTGGTCCTACGGAAACTGCCTCTACGGGGCGGACTACACCCGTTTTCTACATGGAAACGGCCAAAAGTTTCCAACATACCTCCCTGGCAAGAGCCCTGAAGGTTCGATGCAGGAAGGTTGTGTTTGTCTGTGTATATGTGTGGATTCGAGTTATGTGTTTTTTCGTCATATTGGGAGCATTACATCTCGGCGCGGCTGCTCTCAATTTTATTAATTCGCGCCGGCATTGAAACAAATCCAGACCCAGAGGTATGGTTTTGTAGTGTTTGCGGCCAACGAATCGGTACGAATGCCAGGTCAGTGCAGTGTAATTGTTGCTTGGAATGGGTACATCTCAGGTGTTCTGGCCTGAGAAGGGTTGGTCAGCACTCCACAGCATATGTTGCACCGGGATGCATAAATATAGGGCGACCAAGGGCTGCTCCTAGCCCTCCACCTCCTCCTCAGCCCCCAGCACCCCCAAACAATATGATCAGGAATGCTAGGCCTAGTTTAACCCCTGCTCCTCCTCCAGCGGTTTTCACTCCACTGTCCTTATTGCAGTTTAACTGCAACGGCATTCACCAAAAAATCACCGAGATCACTCACTTCATGAGTGTAAACAGAATTCTGATTTCTGCTATCCAGGAGACTTTGCTCCATTCGAACTCGTCTCTCAGCGTCCATGGCAATTACGTTATACTGCGCAAAGATAGACCAGCCGCCAGGAATGATTCTCACCCTGGAGGTGGACTTGCCTTCCTAATACACAAGTCCGTACATTACTGTGTATTAGATGTAGATGTCGACGGTACGGCGGAAATGCAAGCCATCTCAGTTTCATCAGGGAGTACTAATATCGAAATTTTTAATGTATATGTTCCACCACACTCTAGTTGCCCTTCTGGCTATCGTTTCGATATTGGTCCTCTCCTATCTGGAGAGCACAGGATCATTCTTGGTGACTTTAACGCGCACCATGAGCTCTGGCATTCTGACCTCAACAACGATGCCAGGGGTATAGCTATTGCCGAATCTCTAGACGCCTCAGATTTCTGTCCACTCAATGAAGACTCGCCGACTCGAGTCACAGGCACTTGCAGTAGCTCTCCTGACTTAACTATTGTAAGTGCCAGCCTAATCAGTGCTACTCGATGGGAGACGCACACTGCTCTCTCGTCCGATCACCTCCCAATCATAATAAGAGTTGACAAACCAGCAAACCTGACTAAGTCTGAGAAGCGAACGTTTGTCAATCACAAGAAAGCCGATTGGGAGGGGTTCAAAGCATACTCGTCGGCGAAGTTCATCGAGCTACCCACACCAACTAACGTTCATAAGGCCGAAAGAAATATTAGGAACGTCATTGCTAAAGCAGCGGCACGTTTTATTCCTGCTGGACGTATCCTGAAAGTTCGACCTAATTTCCCTACCAGTGCCGCCAGATTAGCCGATGAACGAGATAATATCAGACGCGCTCACCCAGGTGATCCCAGAATTCAGGAGCTTAACTCCGAAATCAACCGACAAGTAAAAGACTATCGGAAGGCGAAATGGAACGAGCACCTAAATGACTGCAACCTCAATGAAGGTGTCAGTAAACTATGGTCTACTGTCCGCGCCCTATCCAATCCTAGGAAAGGAAAGGGCAATAATGCCATCAAATTTGGCCATAAGAGCACCAGCGAACCCCTTCAGTGCGCAAGCCTGTTCAATAAGCAATTTATTGAACATCCCAAGTCCGATGGCTTAAAGCGTAAAATTAGAAGACGGATTCGCAGCAGAAATGTTGACACTATACCATCGTATACTGCGGACCAGGTTAAAAAAGTCATTGAGAATGCTAAAAATTCAAAGGCCCTCGGACCCGATGGCATTTCGATGGCCATGTTGAAACATCTCGACCTTCCAGCCATTGAGTATCTCACGGCAGCCTTTAACTTGTCGATGTCCACGCTTGCCATCCCTGAAATCTGGAAAACAGGACGGATTGTCCCCTGTCTCAAACCGGGTAAAAGCGCTGGTCTCGGTGAATCCTACCGACCCATAACAATACTTTCACCAGTCGCAAAGACGCTAGAGGCCCTTATTCACCCCACTCTTGTTAAGCATGCTAAGCTAGAACCTCACCAGCATGGCTTCAGGAAAATGCATAGTACCACCACAGCCCTCGATGCGATCACTACACGCATCCGTAATGGGCTAAACCACAGACGTCCTTGCCACAGAACGATTCTTGTGGCAATTGACCTAACGAGTGCTTTTGACAATGTCAATCACTCGATGCTTCTCGCTAACTTACTGAATATGCATATCCCTGCTCAATAGATCCGTTGGATTGCAAACTATCTAGCTGGTCGGCATTCCTTCACTGAGTTTCGTGGCAAACGTTCTAAGCTTAGGAAAATCAAATTAGGTGTTCCACAGGGTGGGGTACTCTCCCCCACTCTGTTCAACATCTACATGTCCGGCCTTCCTACACCACCGGAAGGAATCGAGGTGATTTCCTACGCAGACGATTGCACCGTACTCGCCACCGGGGAGGATAAGGCTGAAATGCGCCTCCAAATTAATCGCTATCTCGGACGATTACAGGCTTTCTTCCAAAGCCGAAACCTCACCATCTCCGCGTCTAAATCTTCTGCGACATTTCTTACCACCTGGTCGGTGGATTGTCGGTGGGAGGTTGATGTACGTATTGGCAACAATCCAATTCCTACTGTTGCAAATCCTAAAATTCTCGGGCTCCATTTAGAGAACATGATGACGTCAGCTCATCACGCAGCATCCGTTTGTGAAAAAATGCGCAGTAGGAATAAAATCCTAAAAGCACTAGCTGGTAGCACCTGGGGCAAGGATAAAGAAACCATGCTAGTCACATACAAAGCGGTGGGTCGAGCAGTTGCTGATTATGCAGCCCCAGTTTGGTCACATAGCTTATGTGTTACAAACTGGACCAAAATTCAGGTCTGCCAAAATGCTGCTCTACGCACAGCCACAGGTTGCCTCTTGATGTCTGCCCAGGATCACTTACATCAAGAGACAAAATTGATGCCAATACGTGACCACAATCTCCTACTGTCCAAACAATATCTTGTTGGTTGCTACCGTGAGAATCATCCCAACAACAGTCTCATGGACCGAATTCCTCCACCACGACATGTCAGGCGTGATTTGCGAGACCTAGAGAGAGAGGTCCAGGGATACAAGAGGGACCCTTACGACGATGATGCATACCGAGCTGCCATCGCTGAGATTCACACTGCAGAAGTGAGTCGGTCTATTGCGAGATTAGGTGCGAACAGAGTCCTCTCAGTGCGCCCTCCACCCATTTCGCCTGAGGAGATTAGGCTCCCGAGAGCCACCAGAGTGACATTAGCTCAACTTCGGTCGGGCTTTTGTTCACGCCTCAATTCGTACCTTTCTCGCATTAACCCGGACATTCAAAACATCTGTCCAAACTGCGCTGGCGCTCCACACGATGTGGGTCACTTGTTTCAATGCCCAGCTGCGCCCACTGACTTAACCCCTATCTCACTGTGGGAAAACCCTATCGCAGCAGCTATGTTTTTGTCCCTTGACATAACGGACGAAAGCATCGACGAACCATAACTCGAATCCACATAGATGCACAGCGGTTGCACACCTTTCTGCACCGCTAAAAGAAGAAGAAGAAGGAATGCGTTAGTTTTAACCTTCAAGGGGGGGGGGGCGAAGGAGGATCACACCTGCTATTGAGAAGTCAATATCGAGGCATTCGGTGGTACGTGCCTTTAGACCAGTTCCAGCAGGACCTATTCCCTCACTAGACAGGTATTCAACAAAATGGGACACATCAATATTCAAAAACAGCTGCATAGGTGAGCTTGAATCGCAGTCGAGTGGCAACCGAAACAAAAGTCTTACATACAAAAGAAATAAGTAAGTGAAGCCTTCAATGCTGTCACTATTACTGTTCATTAATGAATGGATTCACGTATGCATTAAATGACTACTGACCGTTTATTTTTTATCGATTTGACCTCCTGTATACTACTACTACTAAGTTGCCCTAACCCCTTGTGGAACATAGCGCGTCTTCTACACCTACTCGCCATCGCGTACGGTTTCTGGCCATGTATCGAAGTTGACCCCAGGTCTTTCTTAATGACGCATACTCTCTATCCACCGATCTGCACCACGTGATTTTACGGCGACCCTTTGTCGGCCTCTTTGGGTGAAGGAGCTCCATCTCATAGCGCGACCAGCAATGCAGTTATCACTCTTTCGCAATCCGCTGCCACTTTCGCCTGTGAGTCAATTCGTCGATAGGTATTTGACCCGTGCGCCGATGCAGATCTTAATTTGAAATTCTTTCGAGCCAAAAAATTCTTAATACTCGACGAAGGCAAGTATTTACGAAAATTTGCAATTTCTTTGTAACAACAGCGGTAACTTTCCAAGTGCTGCTCCTATATAATAGCACCGAAAGAATCAGGAAGATACTAATTTGCCAGAGTTTGGACAGCATGCCGAAAGAACACTTTGCTTGGTTAATGCGGCGAAGGATGTCCTGATCCGTACCGCCATCAACAGCAACAATGCACCCAAAGTAGACAAATTCGTCTACATGTTCTACAGGTTGTCCGTTGATACGTATGGAAAGAGCGGGATTTCCAGTCAGGCAAAGAATTTTGGTCTTGTTTGGGCTAATCTTTAGCCCGACACCATTTGCCTCCCTCTCGAGATCCATCGCCATTTCGCTCAGATCCATGTTCTTATGCGAGAGCAGGCAATATCATCAGCGTAGCCCAGATTTTGTAGGTGAGACTTCAGAGTCCATTGAATGCCGCGGTGCTGGCGTTCTGCAGGTAAAGCCGCGTTGAGTACATCACCAATTACTATAAGAAATAGAATTGGGGAGAGAATGCAACCCTGTCTGACCCCGCTAAGAACTTCAAAGTCCTCCGAAACCTTACCTTGGTGGAGTACGCCACATTTGGCACCGACGTATATCGCCCTAATAATAGCCACTATTTTCTCTGGACACCCCTCTTGCGTAAGGCCGCCCAGATACATTCTCGGTTCACACTGTCGAAAGCCTTCCCAAAATCAACAAAGAGCAAGCGCAACGGAGATCTGAATTCGATGCATTGCTCAATTACAATACGTAAGGTGTTAATGTGGTCGACGCAAGAAAACCCAGATCGAAATGCAGCCTGCTCCTCATCGATTTTGCCTTCGAGGTGGTCCTTAATCCTATTCTAGCCATTATTTTAGCGACCGCGGGAAGCACACCTCCAATTATTGCATTCTGTCAAGCTGCCCTTTTCCTGAAGTTTGATTATCAAACCTTCCTTCCACTCAGGAAAAGTTTCTTCGTCCCACGCTCTTGTAATTAGTGGATGTAGCAACTCGGCTGTAAGATCCGGTGCTGCTTGGTAGAGTTCGACAGAAACACCGTCGAGCCCAGCAGCCTTACCACGTTTTAGTGCAGTAATTGCATTAATTATTTCGCTTTTGGTTGCGGTAGTTGACCGTATATTTACGTTTCGTTGGGCAGCTACGTTATCCGCATGTGTCGGATCTCCTGTATAAATACTCATAAAAAATAAATTAATAAAAAAATAAGAACGATTACTTCCATAAATTCATAAACCGGGACATGAGGATTAATCTTTGAAATTAAAACAACCAAATGCTTTAAATACAAAACCACGTATGCTATTTAAAATAATAAATAATGTGACAAAGTAGCAATTTGAAGCTATAGATATAAATTAATGGAAACTACACATATTCAAAATATGTATACAAAACCATTGAAATACATAAACAATAATAATAAATCTAAGGTCAACAACAAAGCAATGTTACACATTTTCGAACACAATAAAAATAAATTAAATATGTATCTACAGAACGACAATGTACAAACTATAATTCGAAGGCGTTAAAATATGAGACACAGCATTTTAATGAAACATCGATAATAAAAACAAACTTAAATAAACTGAAGCACTTTAAAAAAATTATTGAATCAAATATCTTCATATCTAGTGTAATCATCTTCTTCAGGCGAGGAAAATTTATCGAGTACCTTGTTGAGAGCAGCCAAAACTTTGTCCGGCATATGATCCTGAAGCATTACGGGTGATATGAGCACTTCATCGAAATCGGTGTTCTCGGCCCAGATTGCTTGGTAGACTGGCTCACGAGTTTGTAATATTTGCCTAAAAAATACATTTGTTTAAAATTACTGTTCAGAAAGAAGTTAACAGTTAAGTTGACACCATCATATTATTTGACATAACAGGGGCAAAACAACAAACATGCTTTCAAAAATTTAACGCAAACCGTTCATTACGCAAGCAATATTAATGTTAGTAAACTAACTCTCTAAATGTGAAACAGCAAGACAATGTTAATCTTAGATGTAAACAAGTTATAATTTTTTTGAAGTTACTCTGACATTTTAAGGACCAATTTCTAAAGGTCGTAAAAAGCTCCTTTTCTTTTTTGGCAGTTAATTAGAATAGTATAGGAATTAAGATACCAGTTAGTGCTAGTTTGCTAAATGGAACTTATAACGACTTAGAGAAATCGGACCCTAAACGCTTTCTTACTTGTTACAACAGAAGTCATGGTATCGACTATAATTAGCCATTATATCGAATCGTATCAAGTTGATATGATGTATATGCATTAAGTGATTCAAATCCAACCAGTTGCTATTGTATTGTATTGGCCGAATATTGGCCGAATAAAACTTTTGCCGTGAAGAACCCTGCCTGCACTACATTGCCCACAACTTTCTTCTCTGCAAATAAGGACAGTTCCCTATAAGGTATATCGCATAGTTGTGATCCTCCTATATTTCCGTGTTTACCAGTGCATTTTCAGTTTCAGAAGTTTTAGGCAAGCTGAATCGAATAATCAACACTCCCATTGATATCATGGACGGGTGTTTGTGGGGTTGCATGTGAAATGGGAATATGATCCACCGGAATATATTTACCCATGCTTCCATCTCTCCATTGCATTCTGAATAACAGCTTTTTATATTTTCTGAAGTTTTTAATCACAAAACAGTTGAACGATTTTGTGGTGTTATTCTATTAGGAGCAAAACGTTACTCTTATAGACCACAATTATAGAAATAATAAAATTGCGGTCTATAAGGTGAAAATGTTGCTCCTAATCGAACAGATTTTGAAATGGCGATATTAGCTACTGGACTGTGGGGTTAGTATTGTGCCGTCCTTATTGAACTAAAGAACAATTTGTAAAAGGGCAGAAATTTCATTTGGGTTTCTATAAATCGCTTATAGCAAGTTGTACGACGAAACCCACACAAGTTTTTAATTTAATAACAAGTTCACCGGTAAAATTCATGCTCCATTGATGTAATCAATGGCCTCTTTTCATCTTTCGATAACGGGGGAAGCATTTCTTGTCGAAAAGCGCTTGTTTCAGCAGAGTCGAAACGCTTCCGATCGCCCAACATCGATTTAAATATGTATTAATTAATTTTCAAGTAACTGCACTCCATTGAAACTCTGGAGGTTTCAGGATTTCTAGGTATAATTCAATGGCAGCTTTTGTTGATCGGTTTATGTTTTGAGCTGACAACACAACATTAATTTTTAATTTTCATTTACGTATTTGAGTAGCTATAGAAACGCATTTACGTGGCCGCAATCAACGCATCCCAATGCGCGCTCCCCATCATGTTGTACTTGAGTCCTAATCGAATAAATGCGGTCATCGGTTTCTAATGATTCGACAATACGTTTATTTCAACGATTCGGTAGTGAGTTCTGCCTTCGAATGCTTTCAAACATACTCGTAGATTTTCATAGGAAACGCTCTTATCTCAGGGTATTTGGCACCATTATAAGACCGCGCGCCTTAGAGTCGCTATACACTATGTGACCCATCGTCCACTTTATCTGATGATAGATTGCAATGAAAATACAATTCATCATCATCCTACCGTTAATGACAGTTTCATGAGACACATGATTTGATTGTGGAAAATTGCCATTTGCCTGAGCAAGTGATTAAGTGATTCAACTTAATCTTGATGTTACAATATTTCTTGGAATAAAGACTCGCTTTGGGGATTGTATTCAGCTAGAATTACACAATAGTGCAAAATAAAAAACATCCCACAAAACCACCCTCGTAGGAGAAATCAAACATGTACCCACATGCATTTATTTAACAATTATACATACATTAACATATAATGTGTGCAAAACCGTTATTATACCATCACCTTCTGTAAAACTATGTAAACACCAATCCAGATACGGTTTACGTATCAACACGAAGACATTTACAAGCCCTTCAAGGAACAAACATGCATAACAGAACACAGATGGATCGTAACTATATGGTATGCATCCAAATCAGGGATCGAAATGATTGTGAATCTAAAAAAAAATATCCTACCTCCACCCACTCTCATATTTGTGTCTGGAAAAAGCAAAACAATATTAGTCTAAATGGAAAAAATGCGCACACAGAAAAAGCGGCAGTTATAAATGATTATTTCGGCTTTTTCTATGAGCAATAGCAAAAAAATCAAATTTATAAAAAAAATGCAATTTTTGCCTTAAATGCTAATTCGCTTAGCGATCAATTTATCCATCGTTCTTGTTTAGTAAGCAGGTTGATTTTAAAATTACACAGTTTCTTTGTAAAACAAAACATTAAATTATACTTCGGAAAGTATTGCCTTTTTCATATTTTTATATATTTCTCAGATTGAAGCAAAAGCCTCACAAACATACAATAGAAAATGCTAAATCGCCAAATTACAGTTTATGATTACAGTACCATATTTTTTTTATGAAATTTTATTCTTATAAAGAGAAATTAATTCTCCAACTATAAAAATTACAGTAGAGCGTCGATTATCCGAACTAATGTCGACAAGGGTGGTTCGGATAAACGAAAGTTCGGTAAATCGAGCTTCCATAGAAAAATTAGAAAATAGCGACAAGCTGAAAACATTTAAAACGACTAGAACTGAACAAAAATAAAAAATTAAATCGAGCTAATTAAACGATGCAGATAAGAGATTGCTTCCTTCAAATCCTCGATTTTTCATTTACTTCGATGTCTGTCATATGAAAAGAAACTGATTGCCTGGTTCGGTTAATCGAATGTTCAAATAATCGACGTTTGGATAATCGACGCTCTACTGTAATTAAATTTGATTAATTTATTATGATTAATATGAATTTTCCTTTCTCTTTTGCCTTATATTTAAATATATACCGCTTTTTATTTATTTATACCGCTTAATGGCGTCATGTCGCTCGGCATGCAGGTGTATGCATATCGCCCGTTCTGGAGGTAATGCCGCAGACTATTTCTACAGACAGTTCTATGTTGGATCGTGTCATCACCGAGACCAATATGTTTTCGTTGCTTTTTGATTTTACAAATCCAGGTGTTCTTCGGTCTGCCTCTGGCTTTGGGTACACCAAGTAGAACTTCCATTGATATCGATTCTATATGATTTTTCCTTATTTAGGGTAAATGTACGTATGAGCGCACCATTGAATTTCTAATAGAACTAATGCAGAAAGATGGTCAAGAAATAAAAGATGATACTTTCTCGGACGTTCTGTATTTAATGCCACTGAAAATAGCGAAGTGCGCATTGGCTCATTGATACAGTTCATGTGGCAGTTAATTTTAACGCTCCGAAAGCGTTAAAAATTAGTACCCATTGAAATAAATTGTGCTCGATAACATTCCACTAGTCTTTCATAAAATTAAAAATTTCATAATGATTATGTATTGCAAAGTAGAGACATATTTTACTAAAACACCTTTTCAAAGTCTCCTTCAGCGGCGATTTGGTCCATTATTTTTCTTGTAATGTAAAGTTTTGACCATCCTAATCATTCGGAAATAGAACTAGTACAGAAGTTCAGTCTATTAATTTTAATCCAACTGCGTAGATATTGTACATGGCTGCTAAGAGTGAAGGTAAATTAGAGGAGCTCAAAGTTGCCTTCATCGATTTTTTTTAAGTATGTCTTTTCGATTAATATTGTATCAAAAATAATTGAAATAGTAAAGTTAGAATCAATTATTTTTTTCCAAATTATAAAATTACAATTCCATAGGCGACGACTACAGACGACGAACGAGTTAACCTGATTCGCGATTTTTCTACCATCAGTTTGGATCTGATACACTCCAAATGAGACTTGCATTTCAATTAGGATTAGTCTACTTAATCTGTCTAGGCTTTTAGTATTCCTTCTAAAGTTTCCATATTCCAAAGGCAACCTTAATGGAGTCGTCCTATGGATTCTTTAAGTATAAATACATTTAATTATGAATTCAGCATTTCACTATGGTGCATCGATCACAGGTCGCGTACATAGATAACCGCAACCAATTTTGTTGGTTAACATCATACTTTTATTGGTCATCTCATATTATTTGACCAATAATATAATTTTGTGGATGGTGTAAAATAGAATGGATTCTTCTTGCATACGCGCAATTACATAATAATTGATTGTCTATTAACGTCATGTGAGCTTACTACTAACTACTTTACAAGATTTTGAGTTGAGTTGACTTTGGCTTTTATTCAATTTGATTGTAATTAATACATAGATTAGTGTGTGCAACTTTTTCTGTGTTTCCCCGATTGTGTCGAGGGGGGTTTGCGGCTCTTGGCCATGCAAAATTGCATGGGCGGTTCCGGGACATAGACCCGGCAGCGATAGGAACCACATAGATTAGTGATTTGTGATAGCGCAAAGAGAAAAATGAGATAAATTTTGCATCGATAAATATAACTTTGGCATAATTGTGATCTTTAGTAAAACAAAACAAAAACAAACGCGAAAGTGCGACAATATTATTTCTACTCAAAACATAGCCTGGTGTATAGGTACGTTGGCCATGTATCCCTAAAAGAAATGTTTTGCTTAGCATTGTAGCAGAAAGATTGCAGAAGAAGAGAAAAACAAAGAAGATATTCAAACAAAGAAGAATAAAACAATGAAAACTTACTCGTCTGCACTCGGATGATGTCGAACTATATGAATAATCCTGCCAGGAGGGTATAGGGGCTGGTGAAGAGTTAAAGCTATTGTACTGTCTGTCGGATGGGCACTTGTTGTTCGCGCTGAATCCCTTTGCTGCAGCACCATGCGAACGAAACAATTTATATCGGGAAACATTAAACAAAGGCATGCTTGAAATAATTTATATTGCATTGATGCAGATAATAATTAGATGATATCTCATCCATCCCTTAACAATAGAAGGTGTAAAATAATTCTATTTATTATTCACCTCTTTATATTGGTTAATATGGGTATCCTGACTGGACATCTCAACAACGGATGTCGGTTCAGGTCCACAGCCGCAGCAAATTACAGAACACGATATCGTTTTCCACTGTAAAGATAAGAAATAAATATTAAGTTGAATTTGATTTTGCCTCAAGGGTATTCAAGGGCAAGACAAAAAACATTTTGGGGTTGTAATAAACAT